>JAOSBN010000002.1:21384801-21398429 GCA_027563595.1 Erythroxylum suave | reverse complement strand
AACAAAATCACAATTAATATCCGTCCAAAAATTGAGACAATGACAAAATTGCCCTTTGGGGCTAAAATTGTCTAACACTCACGACATGAAGTATTTATGAACTCAGTACCATTATCAGTTTTGATCGCAAGGATTGTGGTAGAAAATTGTTTTTCAATCATGGTTACAAAATTAGTAAAAACGCTTAAGGTTTGGTCTTTTGTTTTAATCAAAATGGTCCACGTGGCCCGGGTAAAATCGTCTACAAGCGTAACAAAATATTCAGACCCATCTAAATTTGGTATGCTATATGGGCCCCAGAGGTCTACATGTAATAATTCAAAAGGCCTTTGGGTTGTTATGGAATGGGTTGTAAAGGGTTTTTTAGTTTGTTTAGCAAGAGGGCAAATCTCCTCACATAAAGGTTCAGATTTAGAATGTTTTATGCTAGGAATGTGCATAACTTTTTTCTTGGATACGTGTCCTAAACATAGATGCCAAATGTCAACATCATTGATTACATTACAAGCAATAGGATTGTTCAAATAGAAACGTGATGATGGACCTTTTAGTGTTTTGGCTGGTGGGAGATGTTGTGGTGTGAGTCTATATTCCTGCCTTCTCCTCACAAATTGCCACCACATAATCAGTCAATGGGTCCTGCAAATACAATTTATCAGTAACAAAGATGACAGCGAGGTTGTTTTGGGATGCTAGTTTATGCACAGATAACAAATTGTGGTGAAACGTTGGCACATGTTGGACATTGTTAATGATTACTTCTGGGTTTAGATTTACACTACCTACGACGGTTAAAGGCTTTGTGTTTCCATCGGGCATGGTTACAGAACCAAACAAGGGAGAAGGTTTTATGCAAGAATAGTATTTTATGTCTGAACACATATGGGCAGATGTACCTGAATCTACTATCCATGAACCTTTATCATACGAAGTGCTATTTGAGCTATTCAGAGGTAGATTTTTACCTGCAAAATTGCTAAAAGCAACATGATTCGTTTCTGCGTTACCTTTACCTCTCATACACCTCATTAGGTCATTTACTTGTTGAGCAAGCACGTTGATATCCACCTCCTTTTCAATTGCTTCTGTGTTCACTGGTCCAATATCGACAGGTGTTTTCATCACAGCGGCAGCATGATGACCCCTTTCTCTAGCTCTTTTTTCTTTTAGCTCCTTAAACCAATCTGGTATCCCGTGTAGTTTGAAGCAGGTGTCGATGGTATGCCCCTTTTCATGACAGTGCTCATAGTGCTTGTCCTCCTTTCTTGAGTTAAATTTCTTTCTGTTGTAGCTGCTTGAGTTACCGCTATCTTTACCTTAAGCTCTTTTGTAACTTCCCTGCTTAACCATTAACGCTACATTCATTTGAGCTCCTTCTCCATGATTCTGTGATATGTGTTTCTGCCTCTCTATTGTCATAATCATGGAGTAGGCTTTGCTCACCAACGGCAGCGGGTCACTCAACATAATCTGTCCTACCACATGACTGTACTCCTCTCTTAACCCCATCAGACACTGAACAAGCCTTATGTTATTCTCCACAGACCTATTTTTATCGTTTGCTTCACAAGCACATCCTACAAAAGGCATCAGACAATTCAAATCATCCCACAACTTTTTTAGTTTCGTAAAATATGCAGTCACAGACCCATTTCCTTGTCTCAAGTTTCCTATTTCTTGCATTAACTGGTAAATATCTGGTCCGTCACTCCCTCCGTACCTAGATTTCAATTCCTCCCACAATTCTCTAGCAGACGTAACTACCAGAAATGAATAAGCTATTTCTTTGCTAATGGAGTTTAGGATCCAAGAGGTTACCATCTTATGCCATTTCCGGAGGAGTGCTGGGTTGTTTTCGGGTTTACTGATGTCTCCGTTTACAAACCCCATCTTGTCCTTGGCTCCTAATGCGATGCCAATAGATCGACTCCATGATAAGTAATTATTGCCATCAAGTAGAGAAGTTACCAGAACGCATCCTGGGTTTTCGAACACCGCGATGGAATAAGAATCAGAGTCGTTCTCGTGTGTGTAGATGTCACTATCGTTGTCGTCATTTTGGGACATGATGGCAGTAGTGTTAGTGGATTAGAGATACGTCTTGCTCTGATACCATGACGAAACCATGATAAATAGCACAGACAGGATACCTTGAGAGCTAACTCTCAGTTTTTTATATATGGGTGAAGACTCTGTACATGGTTTTATACAAGTGAAGAACGAAAAAGACACAAAAGGAATAAAGCGAATCATAACTAATCGTCCTGGCTATCCAGGCTGTACATATCAGACTTTCTGTTCGATGTTGTTTGTTTTGCTGTGTCATTTTGTGTTCTGCGGTGATGAAAGAGAGACTCGTTATTTTGGGCTTGCCGATTTGGGTTTGGGAGTTCCAACAGTATAATGTTACCAGTACAGAGCATTTGATTCCCTCTCTTCATCCCGCTCCACCACCATGCTTGTTTCGCAAGTTTGAGTTTAGCTCAAAAGACGTTGCCTCCGGTTGATCCATCGAAGAAGAGGAATAATAATATACGAAAAAGAAGATAGTAACCTGAATTAAAATATGAATTTGATAAAATTGAGAATATACCATTATTTAAGACACATCGATATTTTTTTAAGAAAAAAAAACCGGTTTACTCTCTCTCACAAAAGTTGATTGAGAGCAAAAAAAAAAAAAACAACGGATTGTTCTTTAACTTCTTGTTCTTGTCTTCCTCTCCCCTCTCTTTCCCCTTCCACCCCCCACCCCGAAATTTGTGGTTTTGTGGAGCTCAGAGGTTTGAGGTTCCTTGTTTTGTTGAGATAAGGTTATTAGCTGTGCTTATGTTACTGAACTGCATTTTCAGCTCCAGCTATGAGCTTAGTTTCGTGGGATGTTAGAGCTTGGATGCTGTCTCTTTTTTCTTCCTTCCACTTGTGCGATTTCCGACCTTCTAAATACATGATTACGGATTTTCTGATGCTGTTATAAGGGATCTTGCCTGTTGGGCTCTTAGGAATCTGGAGAAAACTGGAACGTTAGCTTTTGTGATCGATAAAACATTCTCCTTTTTCTCTCCCTCTTCTATCAATAGAGCTTAGTGGTTTTCTTTCTCTCTCTCTCCCTCTCTCTCTCTCTCTCTGTTTTTTTGGTCTTAAACTTGTGATTCTGCTGTTGTAATTTCTTGCCTTGATCACTGCTTTGAAAACTGAGAGGAGGGAGATTTACTTTTTAAGTTTCCTTCACGGGGTTGTGGAGGGTTTGCTAAACAGGCTTTGTTACTGAACCTACTTTATCGAGGAGTATGCTTTTAGAACACTGAATTGGGGTCTATTAGTGTCTGTTGTTGGTGGCCCTTTATTCGTGGACATATTTTTTGTGTGTTACGTTTACATATTTCCTCAGCTATGTTTTGGATGTTATTATCAAAGCTTATTTTGCTGTCGTTGAATTGTTTTTCCAGTTAAGTCTGTAGTTGATGACTTGCTCCTACTAATTTTCTTGTGTTCGCAATCTTATGTATTGCCTCTTCCTGGAGTTTCTTCTGCATTTTTCCAAGTATATTGTTTAGATACATACTTGATCCTATTACTGGATTTTTCAGGAAATGGCTGGCCGAGATGTCAACGGGAAAGATGCAGTCACTGGTAACATTATTTCCACCACTATTGGAGGTAAAAATGGAGAACCCAAGCAGGTAAACATCTTTGTGAACAAATCTTTTCTACAAGAAACATAACATTGACCAGTTCGGGGCAGTTGGATAGATGACTGAGGCTCATTTTCTGGATAACTTATTTTTCAGACCATAAGTTACATGGCAGAGCGTGTTGTGGGGACTGGTTCTTTTGGTATAGTTTTCCAGGTATAAAAATTTGTTTATCTGTGATAAATTTCTGATTGAGTACTGGTTCAACAGCTCATTCATCTCTTCTTTAGGCGAAATGCTTGGAAACTGGGGAGATTGTGGCAATAAAGAAGGTTTTGCAGGACAAAAGGTACAAGAATCGTGAACTGCGGTTGATGCGTGTGATGGACCATCCTAATGTCATCTCACTGAAGCATTGCTTCTTTTCCACAACTAATAACAATGAACTCTTTCTCAACTTGGTTATGGAATATGTGCCTGAGAGTATGTATCGGGTTCTGAAACATTACAGCAATGCAAAGCAGACAATGCCTCTCATTTATGTGAAACTTTACGTGTACCAGGTCTGTGTAATGTAGATATAGTTGTCTTTGATTTCAATCTCATTTTCCAATGCTAACTATAGGAGCTGCAGATATTTAGGGGTCTGGCATACATCCACTCTGTTCATGGAGTTTGTCACCGGGACTTGAAACCTCAAAATATTCTGGTATTCCCCTATAATATTTTCTCCTAATGAGCAGGATGCCTTTTTTCTTAATTTTTAGGATTATGAAGATGATTTTGTTTTCTGCAGGTTGATCCTTTGACTCACCATGTTAAGCTTTGTGATTTTGGGAGTGCAAAAGCATTGGTCAGCTGACTCCCTTTCCTTGTTTCTTCTCTTCCTGGTTCCATATCATGCCCGAATTGTTGGTATATCAAACTGAGTTTAATCAAAAGCTCTTAACTTCTATTCTGGATGAAGCTCTGGCTATGTAGAACATGAAATTTAGTTGTTCTTATATGGTTTTAGCAAGACAATTGGTGATTGACTTTGCATAATGTCATTGGTTGTTGATTGTAAAAAAAGTCTCAGCATGGATATTTCCTTCCATTGGGAGAAGTTTCTTTGGCAGTTTTAGAGCATGTTCTTCTGAAACTGGTCATTTTGATAAGCCTAAAGGGTGTAAAGGAAAAAAAAACCACCGATTGAATCACCGATTGAATTTACTAAAGGGAAAATAAATGTTGATCTTTCTACTTAGATGAAAACATACTACATATTGATAGTATTGAATCATGCTAATTGTAACTTGGATTGACAATGGATGCATTTATCAGATCAAGGGTGAAGCTAACATATCGTACATTTGTTCCCGATTCTATCGAGCTCCAGAACTTATTTTTGGTGCGACAGAGTACACGACCTCAATTGATATATGGTCAGCTGGTTGTGTTCTTGCTAAGCTTCTTCTGGGGCAGGTTGGAATTTCTTTCTATGTTTGATGTTGCCCAATTTAATGGACATGTGTGCATTTTATTAGATGTTTCGGTCTCTTGAGCGTTTGAAAATTTTTGCAGCCATTGTTCCCTGGAGAAAATGCAGTTGATCAGCTTGTGGAGATTATAAAGGTACAACTTACTTTGTGATGATTATATACGTACGTTCAAGTGTGAACAGTCTTATTAAGTACTGTTTTTTAGGTTCTTGGCACTCCTACTAGAGAGGAGATTCGCTGCATGAACCCAAGTTATACTGATTTTCGGTTTCCACAGATAAAAGCTCATCCTTGGCACAAGGTTTTTGATGTTACTTTTGATTAATCATTGACACAGTAGTTCAATTCAAGAGGAATTATGTTGTAAATCATACCGTGCTTCATATGCTTAGGTTTTCCACAAAAGGATGCCTCCAGAAGCAATTGACCTTGCCTCCCGCCTGCTGCAATACTCTCCAAATTTTCGCTGCACAGCAGTGAGTTCGACCCCTTTTATGACTTCAATTTTATTTTTCAAATCTTTGTTGTGATCTTTTTAGTACGCTTAGTTGTTTTTCACATAGTCACAATCATGTTCATAATCACTTGCATATATTTGACACCATTAGTCTTCTAATCTTAGGCTATCGCCTTTTGTTTTCTTACAAGCAAGACTCCTTTCTAACAAAAGTTTAATTTTGACTGCAGTTGGAAGCATGTGCTCATCCTTTCTTTGATGAACTCCGAGAACCTAATTGTCGACTACTGAATGGTCGGCCCTTGCCACATCTCTTCAACTTCAAGCAAGAAGTAAGACAGATATTTTTCTAATCAAACTTTGTATGTTAGAATGCATGTAACTGTTCATTAGTAGAATGGTGTTCATCTTACACTTTGTAACTACTTGTAAATGTTACACTGTATGCCAAGTGGTATGTTTTGGGTTCAGATCACCTGTTCTCAAAAGCTTGTGCCATTCTGTCCCATTTATCGGATGGATTGATCTCAATGGGAATAGAGTGGCATAGGCTTTTAGGAACAGGTGATTTGTTCCCGTATGTTTCACTTGGATGATCGATTTATTGTCTCCAGTTGTATGGGTTCAGCATTTTCATTATATAACTGATTGGGGACGAGTTTTCTCACATTCTTAACATAATTACGCTTTTGGATTGTAGTTACATGGAGCTTCTTCTGAGCTCAACAAGTTTATACCAGATCACGTGAGACGACAAATGGGTCTAAACTTTTTGCATCTGGCTGGGACATAAAGTAAGAAAAGTGATGCAGGGTTGATCAGTAATATGTGATTATATCTGTCAATTGTTTGGTGATACAAAAGAACGGAAGAAGGAAAGGATAGAGGATGTCTTATTTATGTAGTTGATCCTTCATTGATTGAGGTCTGACCAGCAACATTTCTTACTCAGCTGAACATACGGTATGAGACCGATGGAGAAGCTGTACAATATCTTGGAAAATTTTCTTCTCCTTGTTTTTCTCCTCAATCCCTTCTTTTCTTTCTGAAAAGGCTTTTTTTGTTTATGTTCATGTTTCATAGTAAAGGCAGCCTGAGGCGGATTTGATCTGATAGCAGCAAGTGGAAGGTAAAGGCTTGAGAAGTCGTCTGCAGCTTGTTAGAAGGCTCCTTATAAAATGGCCCAAAGTAAAGTAGGGGGCATGGTTTTTGATGTTGGCTTTTGGCTTGCTGTTGTTTCATGTTAGTGTCTCATGAGTTCTAGTGGAAGAACTTTAAGATTCATCACCCCCGGAAGTAATTGGAAGATGTCCTCTTGTAGTATAGCAACACATATGCCACCTTCCTGCTTCTCATCGGGGTTCAGACATTTTTGCTCCATACTCATTTAACTACTTCCAGGTCTGCATTAAATGGCTTATGTCTCGAGGATTATGGAGTATGCAGGATATAACATTTGGTGATCCAGAAGCGTAAAGCTCTGCATGCACAAGCAGCTCTACGACCTTATATTCATATGCTAACTGCAGGTGATAGAACATGAAACAATCAAGCTACCTAGGTGCTTGGTGGTTTGTGCAGGCAGGAAATGGGTGTGATTAGATATGAACTGATGGGAGTCAAGTTTTAAATGAATATTGTCCGATAAATACCCATTGCCATAGTTGGATAGTCCTGTTGCCGGAAAAATCCACATTTTAAAATCATTCGACTTTGCAATTTTCTTTTGCCCAGTCTCCTCGTGTGATCGTAACTTGGTACTCCACATATGCAAAGTCTAATATGTGGAGTGTCCACTACTTGACAAAATTATTGGATGGGTCTTTTGTTCGAAATTGGCGAAATAGTGGAAGAAGCAAAAGTTGTCGGGGTTTCAACTGTCAAAGCAAGATCACAAGAAATGAAAAGACTCAACAGCACAAAGCGTTACTTCCTATCCCTTGGATTCACCTAGCCAATTACTTCAGACAAAAGATTGAGATTGTTGTTAAGAGAAACGGCGACATCTGGAGATTCATCCAGGCCAGGACTCCTTCGCATCTTCGCATCTCTTCCCTCCCTTGCAAGAAAATATTAACAAATGTAGAAGAAAGTGAAGTCTTGTCTTTTCTTCTCAAGTTCAAGAGATGGTTGAGACAAAAATTATTCGACTGAAAAGCGTTTTCTTTCATTGTTTTTATCATGCGTCACAGTTCTTCGTGCAATCTGTCTTTGACTGCTATGGGGATAATGATTGACCAGATTTGTTTTCCTAATCAACAGAAAAAGAAAATTGTAATACATGTTGGACTAGGTCGTTACTCATCTATCAATTAACAGTTCCCGAGACAATGAAAGATTCCAAAGAAAGATTTAGGGACTCGAGAAGTCCAAGTTAAATCTTATACTACTTGGACCTTCTTGAAGTTCTAATGACCAAGTTAAACCTTATACTAAGACCACCTTGAAGTTCTAATGACTCCAACTCTACTGTCAGACTTTGGACTGCCATCGAGACAGAAAACCAAAGTAAGATCTACATGGAAAGCGTGTTGGCTGTTTTTCTTATCTTTTGGTTCATCTGGGGGCATCTCTCTCGAGCCTCTGATACACTTCTATCCCCAAAGGGTGTAAACTTTGAAGGTGACTAGCGATACAAATTCCGTCTTTCGTATTAACTTGGAACGATTGGTTCTCTCAATATTTGCTGGGTGTTCACTGATGATTTTCCTCTTTTTTTTCTTGATGCATATTGAAATCAGTGGCAGCATTGATGGCTGTCAAGAGAGAAATGAGAGATGGGTTGCATGTAATGGATGCCTGGGATATTAACTCTGTCGATCCTTGCACTTGGAACATGGTGGGCTGCTCTGCCGAAGGTTATGTCATTTCTCTGTAAGTAAACTGGAAAACAGTATTAGTCTTGTTTGATTCTAAAGAAAATGCGGTTATTTTTCTTTGAACATGGTAAGTTTTGGGTAATAGGCAAAATGAAAATTCTTATTTAATTGTTGTTGTTGCTGCTGTTACTGCTGCTACAGTGAGATGCAAAGTATGAGTCTATCAGGTACCCTGTCGCCGAGTATTGGGAATTTAACTCACCTGAGGACAATGTGAGAGCTCCAGATAACTTTCTTTGTTCAAATTTTTTGCAACTTGGCATCCTATAACTTCCTAATACCTACCGACAAATGACAATACTTTTTGAAGCACATTCATATAATGATGTGGGTTATTGTCTTTTTTTAAATTATTTTTACATCATTACTTGAGGAAAAGTAAATAACTTGAGTATTTTTTAACTTTCTTCTGCATCAACTGATCAATTGTTATGCTTGTACTTTTAGGCTCTTGCAGAACAATGAGTTGTCAGGCACAATCCCAACTGAGGTTGGGAAGCTCTTAGAACTTCAAACGCTTGACCTTTCTGGTAACCGGTTCGTTGGAGAAATTCCAAGCTCTATGGGGTTTCTGAACCATCTTAGTTACTTGTGAGTGAGGTTCTCGTTAGTTCTGATGTTTAATAGCTACAATAATTTATGTTGATGTGTTAAGGTTTTTCAGGAGGCTCAGTCGAAACAAGTTATCTGGACAGATACCTGGTCTTGTTGCCAATCTTACTGGACTTTCATTTTTGTATGCATCTCCTTCATATGTCAACTTCATTTTTTTGGGTGATAGTCTAGAGTTGTTACTCTTTTCGTGCCGTTGCTATGCAGAGATTTATCATTTAACAATCTGAGTGGCTCCATGCCAAGAATACTTGCTAAAGGTTACAGGTACATTTGTCTAATTTATTACACTGGATTCAGCTTATAATAAGCTTAGTCTATATCAACCTTTGTGTTTTACTTCTAAATTGTGCGTTCTGACATGTCTTGATGAACAAAAACATGGATAACTATGTTGGAAATTTCTTAGTGAATGTGACATCGATAACAAATGGGAATGTTTATTTGATTTTTAATTGATAACTGATAGCAATGACTTCGGAGATAACTTGAAGAATATTCACTTTTTAAATACTACCCGTTTTTCCAGATAAAAGTACTGAACTTTTAAAAAAATTCCCTGATATTCTGCTTCAGCAATTTCTATCTGCATATGTTTATTTTTTGCAGCATAACAGGGAACAGCTTTCTTTGTATTTCCTCACTCTCACGGATTTGCACAGATGTTTCAGAACCAGTTAATGGTAAATGCACTAAATTGATCAAACACTTTTGCTGGCTTTGTGTGTTCACAATGTTGACTTGAAATGCGTGCGTATTCAATTCAGAGACAGAATCACCACAGAGTGACAGCAGTCGCCATCATTGGGTGCTTTATGTTTCCTTAGGTATCAGTTTCACATTTGTGATCTTTGTAGTGCTGCTTCTTTACTGGGTGCATTGGTATAGATCTCATTTACACCTTACACCATATGGTAAATCCCCAACCTTATGTACTAATTGTCTGCCTAACTTTCTTAATCTGTTGAAAAAATTTGGAGTTTTGGGAAGAATGTGATGAAAGATTAATGACCAATATCCTTTGCAGTTCAGCAAGATTATGAATTTGATATTGGTCATGTGAAGAGGTTCTCATTTCGTGAACTGCAAATTGCTACAAGCAACTTTAGTCCAAAAAATATCCTAGGTCAAGGAGGATTTGGGGTGGTTTATAAAGGATGTCTTCCAAATAAGACATTAGTTGCAGTTAAAAGGCTAAGAGATCCAAATTGTACCGGAGAAGTGCAGTTTCAAACAGAAGTTGAGATGATTGGCTTGGCTTTGCATCGAAACCTGTTACGTTTGTATGGTTTCTGCTTGACACCTGAGGAGAGATTACTTGTTTATCCGTATATGCCAAATGGTAGTGTTGCTGACCGTCTAAGAGGTTTGTCTCATCTTTTCATTTTTGACTATATCTGTTGCTCATATTCAACTTAGTATTATTGCTAAATAGAGTACATTGTATGTGACCTACTCGGATACTTATTGAGGTTTGATCAGATGTTCTCACAGTAAAGGGTCTTGAGTGATAAGCACTTGACATATAGTCAAACGTATGTTCATGGCTTGGTCTTTATACTAATCTTGGACCTCGGAACTCATTTTGATACGTTCTCTTCTTCAATCTCAATGGGGTGAAAGGAAAATTGACACATGCCTGAAGATGTTTCCTTCTTTATGTGTAACCAAAAGTTCTTATTGGTCAATTTTCTTCACCAGAAACTTTCCAAGAAAGACCATCCTTAGATTGGACTAGACGGATACGGATTGCCCTTGGAGCAGCACGTGGACTTCTGTATTTACATGAACAGTGCAATCCAAAAATAATTCACAGGGACGTCAAAGCAGCAAACATCTTACTTGATGAATGTTTTGAAGCTGTGGTTGGAGATTTTGGTCTTGCCAAGCTATTAGATCAAAGAGATTCACATGTTACGACTGCAGTTCGGGGTACTGTGGGTCACATTGCACCAGAGTATCTTTCAACTGGTCAGTCCTCTGAGAAAACAGATGTCTTTGGATTTGGCATACTGCTTTTGGAACTTATAACTGGGCAAAAGGCACTAGATGCTGGAAATGGTCAGGTCCAGAAGGGAATGATTCTCGACTGGGTAAGTTCTTACATCTGTAATGATCCAATGGTCACTGGTTCTGTATTTTACAAATTTGTGAACGCTTATATTAACCCTGTAATAACTAATTGACTGATCAGGACCTGTTATTTGTTTCATAAATTGTGCACTGGATACCAACTTGCCATTTGAGTTTTGCAGGTTAGGACTTTGTATGAGGAGAAGAGATTGGAAGTGCTGGTAGATAGAGATCTTAAGGGATGTTTTGAAGCGCTAGAGTTGGAAAAAACAGTGGAGTTGGCTCTGCAATGTACTCTGTCGCATCCTAACCTACGTCCTAAGATGTCAGAAGTTATGAAGGTTTTGGAATGTCTTGTTGGGCAGTTAGGAACGGAGGAATCACAAGGTGCATCCAACGTTTATGAGGCAAGGGCTTGCAGTTTCTCAAGACGTTACAGCGACATCTATGGAGAGTCTTCATTCATCATTGAAGCGATGGAACTTTCGGGACCTCGATAAACATGTACATTTTTCCTGTGTCTCAATTCAACTGTACAGACTATAGAGTTGTTCATTTGATAGGAATCAAATATTTGACCTTTGTGGAGATTCAGTGGTCCTTTTGACAAGAAAAATTGAGTGGAATGTCTGGTGGAAAAGCGTTGTGGAGCCGAGACAAATTCATAACGTTTTGTCTCACTCGAAAATCATTTTTGGTACATTATGATTTGCTGAATGTTTTCTTAATGATAATTTGAACAACAAATGAAATCTATGTTGACAATTTGTATGCTTGACATGGAAACGTGGGTACAGTTAATAACTATATGATTACGCAATAAACTGCATACCAAAGTGGCATAACCAATATCATTGGCGATTCTCCTATTGTCTACGATTTGAATGGTGGGAAATTCACCTGCCAGTTGCCTGGAAGCACTACCCAACACATGTGCAACCTGGCTAACACAACTCATTCGCGTAGCCCTTGGTTTTCTCTAGGATTTGGCTTTTATTTTGTTGTTGGTTTTTCTTAGATATATTTTATAAACCCTGTATCTATGCACCTGTACTACGAATGTGCAGATGCCTCAGAGTGGCATTGAACGTGAAGACGCCCACAAACTCCCTAATACCCTCATACAATTGTTATCCCCAGTTCCCTAAAGCCCTTTTAACCGTGCAAATGAAATTTAGGAAATGCAAATTAGTTAGCAGGTTACCATTAACTTGTTTGTATTCTGTAATTAATGCAAAAGCAAAAGAAGCCTCATGGGCTATTAAGAGGCTGGTAAATGGTCAACGATATGCAATGTTTTTGCCTTTAGCATGTCTTGTCCTTTCTGCAATGCCAATAATAGCTCAGATATATATAAGCAACCTCAGATGAATATTTATGGACTCATAGGAGTTTCAGGTACTACGATGGGAATGATAGTGAGACTACTTTATTAGATCTTGTGTTAGCATTTAAGTTGGTGATAATCAACTATTTTTCAAGAAAAACAATAAGTCCCTGGTGATATTTAAGTGCAGAATCACAAAACTCAAATTGACTACTTCCTTGTAGGGCGGAGCAATCGACCTAATTGTAAGGATTACGAAGTGGTACCTAAAACTTACTTGTCAACTCAATATATATTTGTTGGTTTTGGATTTTATAGTTAAGGATTGGAAAATGAAGAGAAGCATCGGAAGTGAACTAGAGTCGAATAGTAGAATAAGAAAGGAGATTAGGTGGAACAACTTAAGGATATAGTAATATATAGAAAAGAATGGAAATTAGAAGGAGATGCCAACCAAATGTGGGAGAGATTAGCAACTCTTTTAAAGAGTACAACTAAAGAGATCTTGGATGTTTCTAAAGGACCTAAAAGTAGTAAAATGGAGTCTTAGTGGTAGAATGAAAATATACAAGAAAATGTTAAGATTAAGATTGGTGCTTATAAAGCTTTATTTAATAACATCAGAGATATAGAAAGAGTAGCTAATACAAAAAGTTACAAACTGGAAAAGAAAGAGGTGAAAATGATAATTTTAAAAGCTAAAAGCTGAGCTTGTAAGAAGTTATACCTATGATTGGTAACTAAAGATGGAGAAAAGGATATTTTTAAGTTGGTAAGAGCTAGAGAATGGAAAGTGAGAGACTTAGATCAAGTTCGTTGTATAAAAGATGAAGCAGGGTCGATGCTTGTGGTTGAAAATGACATCAAGAAAAGATGAAAAATATACTTTATAGCCCTTTTTAACGAAAACGTAAAGAACATCTCTTTAGGTGATCTGACAACTTCTGAGAAGTATCGTAACTTTAATTGTTGCTAGCATATTATAAGGGAATAAATTAAAAGAGATTTGAGGGAGATGAAGAGTGAAAGGGTAGTAAGGGTTGATGAGATACCATAGAGGTTTGGAAAAGCCTAGGGTCTCAGTTGGTTTGTTGGACCCCGTCTCCGAGGCCCAACATTCGGAAACACACAAGCACACATAAGCATAGAAGACCCATAACTCAC
>JAOSBN010000002.1:21359546-21378809 GCA_027563595.1 Erythroxylum suave | reverse complement strand
AACGTGCTAGCAGACGATAGCCGCAGCCCAGATCGTGCATGCTCGTGTGGATACCGGTAGAGGACATTCGCGTGTAGCAGTGTCTATGAATCCGAATAACGTTCATCAATCCGTGTCAATCCGTGTAAAAGGTATTTTGCGCAATCTATAAAATTTTTGTTATACAACGTGTTGTGTTATGGTCTTTTCCGCAGCGTATTATGAATACTCGGGCCATACGCGATCCATCACTTAATCATACTAATTTTCATGTACCAACTTGTTTTGCCATTTAACAATTTTCCTAGTCCAAATGTCCATTTTCATACCTTAATTCTCTATTGTTATTAATTAATCCCAACTCATTAAGTATGATCCATTAACGAAATTCAAGATCATACCAAAATTCAAAACATATATAATTCACGATCATATACTTTCATGAATATGTAACATTCCAACTAGGGTGTAATTTGGGGCCTTATAAATACTATATAGGAGTATGTCAAAACGAAAAGTTTATGTTTTAATCCGGGGAATTGCCTCATTGATATTAAACAAGAGTTGTCCAAGCAAACAATATACATGCAAGCCGATAAACTAATATACATCCTGGCTTTTATGTGCAACATACTACTCTCATAGAGCAAATGCCCGAATGTATCAACAATTATTCAAGAACATACACAATGAGGATGGATCATTAAGACAACGACATTACCACATTATTGGAGGCATGACATATCAAAAGCATTTCAAACATTCATTTTGAATCATTTCATACACAATCATATTAAATCACAAATTTCATTACACTTCAGAGTTCACTTATACATTTGATAATATGTGAGAAATGATATTCATGATGTATAACGACTAGAGATATCTGTAGATACAACCGATCCCGACTACTAACTCATGTCCAATTGCAGTAGCCATGCTTTAATTAGTCTAACTAGATCTCCTCTAAACCTGAAAATCAGCATTGCAAGTTTGATGAGTTGGTGAACTCAGTGAGTGAACCATCATCGATGTATTCACTCAAGTTAGATATATAGAAACCAGTCATATCCTAATTTAACAAGGATTACATATCATTCACTATTGAATATCACATCACATTTCATCATACCTTATCAAGTATGTCAAGATTATCATACTCTCATAAGTATATCAGGTAAACTAACATTTCATATTACAACACATCCTCATTTACTTTTGAACTGTATTTCAAACAAATCAATGTTTCATTTCAATTTAATCATATGGTTAATATAAGGATGTCTATACAAATGCATATATGACTCTTTTTTTTTTTACTTTGTTGTGACTGAATGGCTACTTACTCTCTCGTATCCATTTTGGATATTGGGCTCATTTCACTTACTGTCCCATATCGTTGTGGATACCGAGCTCATTAATAACTGAGCCTATGGCTCTTTATGCACTATCCTGAATTTAAAGCTCTTTATCATGTTGGTCACTCAAGTCACTCGGGTCAAAACTCCTTTATCTGATCATGTATTTCAACGTGATGCATCATTCCATATGTCATATTTCATTACCTTTCATTCCTATATGCTTCAGTCATATGTATCAAATTCACCAGATCTAAATCTGGCAATTCACATTCAATTGCTCACACATTTCATATTCATTCTAGCATTTCACATTTAATTGTTCTCACATTTCATATTTATTTTAGCATTGCACATATAATTGTTCTCACATTTCATATTTGACATACAGATCATATAGAATTACATATAATTGAGTTTACACATCTAGTTTAACTCACAATATGCTCCAGATAAGCTATTGCCTTGATGATCTGATAATGTCTGGATGTTGATGATCAACTTGTGTATCTATCTTCATGCAATACACACATATTTCACACATCATTAAGTTGTCAATCATATGATTATTCAATCATTCACATGTATATATATCATATTTCAATGCATGCTCAATTGACTTTCCAGGTATGTATTAATATAAAGATCGTGATTGTACTTATATACTTTCAGATCATTCAAACTTTATAGCTTGTATACTATCATTTTGCAATTAGGTTTATACCTTAAGTAAGCTTGATTTATTCATCAATCATATATGTTCATATAATTATCCAATTCTCACTCACAATTACTTCATGTTCTCCAATGTTCATTCATTTATATCTCTTACACATTACTCATATCCTTTGAATCATATTTGCATTCATAAGAACATTTTAATTCCTTTGACAACTAATAATTTCTAAAATTCAATTCACAATACATTCCTTAATTTATGACATCAATTAAGAACCTAAACTTATCAAACTCTTAACCAATGAATCAAACAACAATTTAGGTTCATTTCAAGCCTCAATCAAGTCCAAAAACACCAATGTAAAGTGACTTATCCTTATGTGGTTCAACAATTACACAAAACAAAAGTTTTTCATTTTAAACCACTTCCCACAATCATGGAGGACCTTCCCGCGATCGTGGGATGAGTGCCTTGAACATGCACTATTTAATTTTTCTCAATTCTCCACGAAATTTCACTTACTTTAAAGCACAATTAACACTTGCATTTTTTTTCCAAATTATATGTGCTTAAAAGCTACCTCAATTAATATTGATATAATTTCCATTTTGGCTACATTTTGTCTCTCTAAATTATGTTTTTTTATATCCTAAACAATCACTTCTTACACATGCCCTTACATCCCCAATTTTCCAAATTTAAAACACCTTCATACTAGATTCAAAATACCTTCATAACAGTCCGTTAATTATACCTTAATTCCTCATCAATTTCATCTCAAATTCTAGCTCAAAATCTTTCATTTAACAACTCATAAACTATTGTTTTTCATACATGTAAAAACAAAACAGAAAATATCATTCATGTATCATTTTCCAATACTCATGTACACCAATATCATAATCAATCCATCCCCAATTCAGTCATCATCAAGTACTATTAACTATATCATAAAAGATTAGTATTTCACTTACTTTATTAGCTCAATTGCCTCCTCAATTATCAAGCTAACCTAGCCTTCCATGCATACAAGATCATCTCAAATACAAAGTGATAATGGATAGAACTTAGGCAGAAGTTCAATTGGTGAGAGGGATGAATCATAGCAGAAACAATGAATGGGATGTTTCTGTATTAGTTTACAATATTAAATGCAAGGTGTTTGTGTAATATAATGACACTTGTCATTTTTGCATGCAACCCACTTGTCCTCACCTTATCCTGCCAAATGTCTGCAAGATCCTAGGCCATTTGTCACTCAATCTCTAAGCCATTTGTCATCAATATCTAATTCATTTGTCACTCAATTCTACTGCCATGTGTCACTTATTTCATAGGTCTAGTCAACCTTATTTTCAACATGTCAACTTGTCTTACCACTTGACATTTTTCCTAGACTAGATGTACATATTAATTCATCAATCTCTCAATTGTAACAATTAATTCCAAGTTACTAATTATATTCCATCAATTTTTGTCATTGGTAAACCAAAGTACAAGACATTGGAAATGCACATTCATGTCACATTCATTTTAGTTTCATACCCAGGAATATGTCAATCGAGTGCAGTTTGACTAACTCACAGTTCATGTGTGTATAGTAATATTATGCATTTGAATACAATCATAAAATCATGTCATAAATGTACCAAATTTCACAACTCATGAGATTCAGTAATCTAACTCTTTAATCCATCAACAATTCAAGAAATGGGATATTACATTGTGTTTATACACTATAGAGAAAAAGGAACCTCATACGTTTTGTAAACAAAACTTCACCACTAAACTCGCTAAAATCTGACATCCTTAAAGAATTGATAGGTGTAAATTATACTATGTTTTGATAGATGTTTAAGTGTGTTTTTGAGTATTTGTTAGATGATTATCATATATATAGGCTTAGAATTATGTTATTATTAGTGTTTGTTTATATTATAAGTATTTGTATGGTTTTAAGCATCATTTGGATCTTAATTTTATATATCAAAAGGCTTTTGATGTGTGTTTAATTGTATGGAAACGGCAAATTGAAGAAAAGAGAAGAATTGGAATGGAACCAAGCCACGATTGTGACTTGTCTTGCCACAATTGTGTTAAAGAGCACAAATAGCTATTCCAGCGAATTTTAGCTTTTCCAACACGTAAATCTTTTTGTAATTTTAACATTTTGGGGCTATTTTTGTAACCAAATTAAGTGGGTAAACCCTAAAAAGAAACCTAGAAGCCTCAAAAAACTATTTAAGAACGTAAAACACTTAAAAAGAGTAGCCACCATCTTCCAAAGTGAGAGAGCAAAAAGGAGGAGCAAAATAAGCAATCCAAAAATTCCAGATTTCAAGTTCTTGTTCAAATCAAGTTCTTTCTTTCTTTCCTTTGTTTATTTCCTTAAACTTGACATGTAGCTTGGATTTGAATATGTTATTCACGTTTAAGATGATCTAATTGTCAAATTTGGGATTTGTTCTTGAGTTGTTTGTGACTTGATTGTTGTCGATTTCAATTCAACTTTCTGGTGTTGTTATGTTTGGGTATGCTAATACTTCTATAATAAATTGAGAAAGTGAGTCGAAAGTAATCCGAATAGATTGGATAATGAGAGTTAGTTACCTAATAAGTCTCCCAAATATCAAATTGGTAATTATACGAAAAGAGATTTTGTGTAAGGATTAAGAACTAGTTGAAAATGTTAGGTGAACTTTGTGAATTGAGAGGTTGCAAATTCTGAAATTTTGTAATCAATTAGGGTTAATTGATTAGGTCATAAGAAAGAGTAGTCAATCCCTTAGAAGATCTAGAATCAATACGTAATAGAAATAATAGCGGTTAAGGAGCAAAATAACAATAGAATAAAACCTAAGTTTCATTCTTGATTCTCCTCACATATTTGAGGTAGTTCATTTGTTATTTGATTATTTGCTTGATTTAAATGTTTTAATTTTCTGTTATTATTTTATTTTAATAATCTTTTTTCTCCTTAGACAAAGTTAGGTTCATTTAGTTTTAATTATTTCCTTGTGAGATCGACACATTTGATTCTACAAGTTACAATCCGTATACTTGCGAATAATGGGAGTTTTACATTAGATAAAACCTGCTCAACAAGAATTTGGCGAGATGCTGCTACTGAAGAACTTGAATCAGAATTGTAATGTCAACATCCTATCTTCTCATAATATCTACACCTTTTCATGCTTGCACTTCTCATTAACAAATTTACATTTTGTCTTTACATCTCGCATTACTTTGCAGGGATTGTAAAAGGGTAAGCCCCTAAAGACTTTTGTCTTGTTTGTAACATTTCATTATTCAATAATTACCACCATTTTTCATTTTCAAAAAATAAAAAAGACTCTTTGATTCATTTTAAGCGTTCATTTGTAAATAGAGGAATACGAGAATATGATCGAACGATAAAGATCGATATTAGAAAGTGGAGAATGACTTGAGAAGTATAATTTTAAACAAAGGCGTTCGAGAGGGGGTCTTTTTCATGATCTATAAATGGTAAAGAAATAAAAAAAATATCTTAGTAAATTTTTTTAAGAGAGTATTCACGAAGCCATTAAATTTTGATTAAAGTTAAAAGTTATAAAATATTTAAATTTAAATTACATTTTATTATAAATATTACGATTTAAATTGACCTCATACCTTATTTAAACCAAAACTTTAGATCAGAACTGCTGGCGTGGATCCAATTCTGACCTTTCTTTTGTACTAACTAGTTAATTACATTACCAAATAAATATGTAACTGTGTCCGACTCTATCATTAATTAATCATTCCATCGCTTGGGTGGCTCATATAAAATCGACCACATACATAAGGAAACACCGGTGGAATTGGAATTAAATTTGGAACAAGCCTCAACCATGTACATGTCGATCTTTCCACCTGTCAACTGTCTCTCTGTCCATATTTGCTTCTCCGCGCTTTCTTCTGTTTTTATTATGTCAAGTAAACGCTTTGGTTGAGATTTGACAACTGGACCATTCCTACGCAAGGTTGAAGTTATCAAATGGTGTAGGTAAGGATCAGGGTTTCCAGTTTTATTCATCAAGTTATCTCCTTCTTGAGTTAATAGCATCAATAGCACTGGTCAAGTTACCGTCAATCGATTTTTTTCTGATGGTTTTGGCTTATAGATAAAACAAATTTTGCTTTGACAAGGCATTTTCTTTGGCTGAAATGATTTGTTTGTCATCTATCAAATGAAAGAGACGAGCTTGGCATTGTATAAATAGTGGGGTGTGCATAAACATGCTTGCTGATTCGCAAGAGTCGTTTTAGTTGATTTTGGAGGTGGGGAGATATATAATGGGAAGATTCACAGATGAAGAAACAGGTAAGAATAAGGGGGTCCGTTCAAGTTTAGCTCAAAGTAATCAAGATAAAACTGAGAACGTGGGTAGAAACTTAAGCTTTTCTGATGTTGGGGTTGTGCCGGAGACACTGGCAGTGTCGAACTCAGGAGAGGCTTGGAGTGATAAATCGGAAAATGGGCTTCTGAAATCAAACAATAGTGGGCTGGGTTCAATTTATGCGGTGAAAACGGAGGAGATAAGTGGTGGGAGAGGAACTGCTCAACTATCGAATGAAGGAACTAGTAGGAATTCAGATGATTCTGCTAATGGAACTGGGCTTGTGGATGTGGTTATTGTGGATTCAGGAGAGATTATGTCGGTGCGTGATAGTAAAGAAAGGAAGGAGCTGGGAGACAACTCTGATGAAGTTATTTGTACATGTAGACAGATAGAACAAAAGGCACAAGGAGGGAAACAAAGGGGCAAAACCATAGAACAAATTGAGCAGGGCTTTGATGGGAATTTAAGTACATTGGTTGATGGGGTTGTTCCTGAGACGGTTGTTTCAATAGATTCAACAGAAAATGCTGTTATAAGTGACAGACGTTTAGAAATCAAGGATAATGTGTTTGGTTCAAGCAAGGTAACGGTAGATAATTCCAAGGCAAACTCGCTCAAAGTGGATAAACCTTTATGTGTGATTGATATGAAGAGTGGTAGTGTTGTTCGCAGAGGAAGCCCCAAGGATAATCCAGGTGGAGAGACAGTCTGTAGGATTTGCCACTTGGATTCGGAACTTGCCGTGGAAACTGGTGCTGAAAATATTGCTGCCTCTTTCATGGACCTAATTCAACTCGGCTGTGGATGCAAAGATGAGCTTGGTGTTGCACATGCTCATTGCGCTGAAGCTTGGTTTAAACTAAAAGGAAACAGGTGACTTTTTTCTTGTTGCGAAAATTTAAATGCAGAAATAAGTATTTTTGCATTTTGTGCACACTAGGGTATTGGATGCCTAATTTTTATTTGACATTTTTCTATTTCATCCTTTTCTAAACCTACTGTCAATGATCTCAGAAATCCAAACAAGGTCTTGGACGGTGCTAGTTTTTGAACTTCTTTATGGTTTTGTGTCTTTTGTGTGACAAAATGCTGGAAAATCCTTTTGCTCATTCTTTGTGATTCTAGTTAATTATGACTTCAAGATGATCAGTTTAGAGAAAGTCAAGTTGATTATAAGAGGAAGAATTTCCCTCTACCGTTTTCTGTGACCTCCTCGGACATTTATGTGGTTCTATGGATATCTAGTGCTATGAATTGTGCAAGAGAGAAAACTCGATTACCTTTTCCTGGAAAACTATGATTTAACTACGATGGATGACCGCTTTCTGATTCACTTTAAGGGTCTTGCTTAAATTTAGTCTAAGTTTCCACCTCCAGAAACTTAATCTAGAATCAGCTGAAACTGTTTGTTCAGTTCACATCTCCGCTGATGTTTTGTGACCAGGAGTGTTGAAAAATGTCTCTGATATACGCTTGGATGTACAGATTGTTGATAACTATCCATCATTTCGTTTTTATTTAAGGATGAACTATAGTTCATGATAACAGCAAACTGCATTTAAAGAAGATGCTTTCTATTTCAATGTTGAAGGCTTTTTGCATTGTTCCAACTATTAAAGTATAGGATTCAGTCTCAACTTAATAACTTATGCCTGCATTCCCATTTTGTTAATTTCTCTCATTTCTCTGTTATGTTTTCCTTTTGTTTTCTCCCTCTTCCCAATTTGCTTACACCATTAAAATTCTTTTTCTAGTAATAAAAATTTGGCCTGGAGTCCAGTCGCTGCTTCTTGTTCTCTTCATGCGAAATCCTCAGTTTAATTTTTAACTGCCTCAAGTTTAGTACTTCAATGTAGATATCAACTTTACTTATTATGGCGTATATTTCATTCTACATTTCTACTGAAGTATCCTTCTTGGTTATATCTATGGTTGAGTATTTTATTGGCTTCATTTGATCTTTGACATTTATGATTATGAAAATGTAATATTGAGTTGCAATCCTGGTCACACTCGTCAATGCCTTCAATTCTTCCCTTCCCTTCTTTTCTCTTTGATATATATTTCCTTGGAATCTGTCATCTGAGATATTTTATGAAGCCTAAACAGGGAAATTCCTCAAACTCATCAACTTGAAACAACTACCTGGTGCATGATCTTGTTGATCGTTTTCTTTTTCTTTCTAGCTAAAATCATTGAGTGGCAACCAAGCTTGTTGAATTGCTTTAAGCTCACGCCAGCAGGTACTCCTATTGGGTTGGATGTGTTTACTTCTAATTTTTCTCATGCAGGATATGTGAAATTTGTGGAGAGATGGCGACAAACATTACTGGTGATGGTGATGGTAGATTCTTGGAAGAATGGAACCACAGGAGGTTTATGGGAAATGGCAATTTATCAGACCAAGGTGGAGGGTGTTGGAGAGGGCAACCCTTTTGTAACTTCCTAATGGCATGCTTGATAATAGGGTTCGTACTTCCATGGTTTTTTCGAGTAAATATGTTTTGATTGGAGATCAGCTGAATGACATGATTCATTCATTTTGTTCACATCCTTGTGTCTACTGAAGAGTGATTGCCCGACTACTGTGTTGGTCCAGATCTTCTCCTATTAAACATGATGCCTTGATACTATTCTTTTTCTTCGTTGTACAGAGTATAGATCTTGCATAGTTCTCACGGAAGACGGGGTGTTAATTTGTGATTGTCCATAGGAAATTATTGTTTTTCCTCCCTTTTGCTTTTCTTTTTCTTTTATCTATCTTCAATCTTTTGACGCAAAATATTGTTGCTACGTGCCTGGGTCGTTTCCGACCATGATCATGCATGCTATCGATGGATTGCTTGGTGTATGCATTTGTCATACCAAAATGTTAGTATTTAGCCATCGTTCCTCTTGTTTCTCGTGATTTAGTTTTTGGTCCCATACAAAGACCTTAGTAGATCAGCTTGGTGGCGCTGCCTGTCTCTGGCATTTCCAAGTTATCTTTGTTTTGACAAGATTACGGAAATGAAAATTGAACAGTTGTATTCAGGTGCCTCTTTGCAATATATTTCTTTTTAGTACGTTGCCTAAAGAAACAAGGGAGCACCATTTATCTCCATTCGCTAGTAGTGTGAACCTTTGCCAGCAGACATATTCAGACATTCACAGCTCAGAGAAGATTGAGACTCCCTTGCAAAGGATGCTGGTGGCTGTTCAATGAGGTGTACTGTAAGTAGCAGCA
The DNA here is from genome assembly GCA_027563595.1 of Erythroxylum suave. Lineage (NCBI taxonomy): Eukaryota > Viridiplantae > Streptophyta > Magnoliopsida > Malpighiales > Erythroxylaceae > Erythroxylum > Erythroxylum suave. Next base: position 21,369,200 of record JAOSBN010000002.1, on the reverse strand, counting down.
GCTACGGTGGATTGCAGCTTATTTTATTCAATTTCATCGTTGACTGCAATTAAAGCTAAAGAAGTTGATTGCAAACTGAGAGTTGAGTTGGGAGCAGGTTACACCTTTCAAAGCATTGAGAAACGGGGGAAATTAATTATATCATATTTTGATAAAAGAAACTCTTAATTTCTATATATTCAGTATGAATATTTTTAAAAATGAAGATAAATTATTGAGTACATTAAATGAGTACATTTATAAAATTAAGGTATATTATAAGTTATTTATATTTATTCACTGTTTTGGTTAAATATAAGGAATAAAACAAAACATAAATCATGTTCTTTTTTTAGCATACAATCTATTTTAGATGATTAATGAATATATGATTTTTTTCTTATAATATGATTAATTAATTTGATAAGCATACCACATTCGAATAGTCTTCCAACTTTCGTGAAAAGAGCAGTTATTGAATTATTTTCTAATATAATATCTAACTTATATATTATTAGAGATTGCATTAAATTTTGTAAAACCGCTAATATGTGTGTCACAACGTCCATTAAGTTTTACATGGCAGTCAGTAAAAATTTTAAATGTGAATTTGCTTTTTTATTCTCCCACAAACCGAGAGATAATTGAATTACTTTTTATATTCGTCATCTTAATAAAGAATGGCAAGGGGCAGATCGAGCTCAGGCCTGACCAAGTGGAACATTTAGTCAAGCAAGTTATAACTTATTAGGTAATGATTAAAGTTGTTGTAACTTGTAATCATGATTAAAGGATTATAATACACTAATTATGATTAATAATGATGTTGAATAAAATTTTAATTTTGTACAAATATTATGATGGGAAAATCATAATAATAGAGTAAACAATGATAATTATACAAATTTCAGTATTTATATTTTACATTACCTTTAATATAATATTTTATGTTATTATTTTTATAACAACAAAAATATAATTCAATAATCCAATGTTCGAGGTTAATCACATTGTCAAGCAAGTTATTACTTATTAGATAATGGTTGAAGTTATTGTAATTTGTAATCTTGATCAAAGAATTATAGTACACTAATTATGATTAATAATGATGTTGAATGAATTTTATTTTTTTACAATTATTATGATGGAAAAATCATAATAAGTACACGACGATAATTATACGAAAATCATTATTTATATTTAATCTATATTTTACATTATCTTTAATATAATATTTTACATTATTATTTTTATAACAACAAAAACATAATTCAAATGTCCAATGTAGGAGGTTAATCATATTGTCAAGCAAGTTATTACTTATTAGGTAATGTTTAAAGTTATTGCAACTTGTAATCTTGATTAAGGGATTGCGGTACACTAATTATGAATAATAATGATGTTGAATAAAATTTTATTTTTTACAATTATTATGATGGAAAAATCATAATAGAGTAAACAATGATAGTCATATGAAAATATAAATATATAATTATATGTTCAAATTGTAGATTTAATCGTTGAGTGGAAGTAGTAAATTCTATTTTTTTTATTCCTAAAGAGTTTGAGATTTTAAGATGAATGAATAATATAATAACTTACATATAGTGATAAAATTAATAAGATGAAATTAAATTAATTAATGATGGAGGATATGCTTACACCAAATGAAAGAAAAATATTATAATTGAAGTGATCAATATGGTTAATTATAGTTACGAATTTCAATTGGGATTTTATAACGAATGAATGTATAATAACTTACTTATAGTGATAATAGGAATTTCTAGAAAATTTGATTGAGAAAATTCATTATGAAAATTAATTAGAAATTTCAATTGGTTAGGAATTTCTAGGAAAATTCATTACGAAAAGTCATTAAGTTAATTATAGTTAGGAATTTCAATTCAATTAATCATGAATTTCAATTTTAATTAAATAATTATTTAATTATTTAAAAAGAGAAATGATAAAACCAAAATCATTAACTATATTAATCTTTACTGTACACAAATGATTATCCTCAACATTTTACAAAAAGTGGTACAATTTACAAAAATTAAGATAATATCATGACACACAGATGAAGATTTGAGATTGGATATTGGAGATTAGAGACGGTAAACTGATAGAGCAGCTAATCATTGTTGTTAAAGCCGTCAATAGTTTGGTTCAAATTATCTATATAGACAAACATTATATTTAGTAATGTAATATTAAAATTAAAGGAATATTTAGGACATGGTAATAACTAATAAATAATTAAATATACCTTCATCTTTATATATTTGACCAAAATAACGTGCACTTGGTCAATTATTTTGACTGGTAACCTCCGCATTAATACTTGTGACTGTATTAATGTAAAATTAAAAGCACAATATTATGTAATATAATATAAAAATAGATAAATTTGATATATCAATTAGAAAGAATTTACTATCAATATCTTCATCATTTAACCAACTTTAGGCACATATAAGGGCTTCCACAATACGAGGATGAAGTTAAGCACGATGAGGAGTAATAACCTGACCATTAGTGCTAAAGCCAAACTCTGAAGCAATTGTGGATGATGGAATAACTAATAGGTCTCGTCTATTGACTTGCATGATCAAAAAAGTATTTCCACAACTCTTTTACCATAATAATGTAACGAACTGCTCACCTTTAGACCTTCAACTTCAGGCACACAATCTTGGGTCAAATATTTATCTAACTTCATCATAATATAAGTCTAGAGAAAGTGACATTCTTTGGTTAAAAGATGAGGTTGAACCTGAAACTATACCATAGTTGAACTGACTAAACTACTATGATCCTGAACATGAATGCAATGCATCATAAATAAAAGTAACCTCGTCCATCTTGTATCTCAAGTCTAACACATATAACACTATAATAATATATCCAACCATAAACCAATAAGACTTCAACTTCTCCATCATTTGCTTTGCCATAATCCAAATAACCTCATTAGAGTCAAATATCTACAGTGATAAAGCATCCTTTATGTCACTTATAGTGTTAAAGCAACAGTGTGAAGTTAGATAATTTGTTCTCAAGAACAATTCAGTTGCATTAAAAAAATTCCAACTTCACACAAAGTTCTTTAACCAACTTCCATTGATCTTTTGTAGGCACGCAGGTGTACTAAGAATCTCTTTCCTTTAATATGGTAAGCACCTTAGCATATGGGATTTCCTACTCCAACATCTTGAAAGTTGAGTTCCATCAATTGGACAATCCAAAATAAACTCCTTTGTACTCGAAATGAACAGAATTTGTGCAACATCTTCAAGTTTATCGACTCGTTTAGGATTTGCACTCCAAAATAGAGTGTTATTATGGATACAATCTATTGCTTCCTTTATCATCTCTAACCCATCCTTTACAATCAAGTTAAAAATATGAGCAAAACAATGTATATGAAATAACCTACCACTAACTAATAAGCTTCCAACTCACATCTTACTCTTCAACTTCTTAATCATAACATCATTCGTGCTATAATTTTCGACTGCGATGGTGGATACTTTACTTTCGATGTTAAAATCCATCAAACAATCTTTCAACATGGTTGCCAATGTTTCACTTGCATATGGTGTCGGCACATAAATGAACCTATTATGTATAAATATTACCAACATCAATCATAAATTCATAGCATAATGAAAAAGTAAATGACAACAATATTAAAGAATATAAATTACCTCAAAAGTTTAACACATAACGTTTAATAATTATCAACATAATGTGTTGTCATTAATATATAACCCTTATTTTGGTTATCGATTGTCCATATGTTCGTTATTTTGGCAATTTGTCCTTCAGTACTTGACAGTGCTTTTAAAATCTCTCTTGTTATCTTCATAAATTTTCAAGATATCTTTCTTCACTGTATTCTGACTTGGAACCTTGTCAGTTAGTGAATTACAAAACATCATGAATCTTTTACTTTTAACCATAGACAGTGGTTATTCATCTCTAATAATTAGAGAAGCCATTAAATTCTTTGATCTATCGTTGTCATAAGTTATTGCAGTCAATTCATTCTTCCCTTTCATAAGATTAGGGGACAAAAATGTTTGAGCTCCTACTACCATTTTCCTTTTACTACATTAATCCACATGTATCTTTGAAGAGATGTTCCACCTTTTGAACTACCAATCAACAACTTTTGACAATATTTATATTATGCTTTTTCTATCCCGTCCATCAATTTAGTTTTATTAAAGTGCTTCCAAATTTCACTTTTTTAATTAAGTTTAAGTTGTACTTCTATCTTTGCTTGGTATAGGAATAGAAGTTTTCACTTCTATCTCCAGTATTAGATTACAACTCTCTACTGAAGGAATATGATCATCCATCTGAAACAATTAACATATAAATGCTTGAGGTTATAAATAATCAACATACAAATGCTTGAGATTAGAAACAATCAAAATAAGTAATAGCCTCATCAAAATCAATAGTTAATATTTTATACACAATTACTCCCAAAAGATCAACTAGCATCACTTAAAATCAAATTTTATGTTCTAAGAAGGGAAAACTTTAGGCATTTATCATTAATTGGATTTGGTTAATTAGTTGGATTAGGATTCATAATTATAGATGAACTATATATCTCCTTTAGTATTAGTTTATTGACCTCCTTACTAGGAAATATGTCAAACTTATTTTTGATAAGAAAACTACCAATAAGTTATTATAGGTTGCAAAAACAAAGGAACAACTTAGGCCATTGCTTTGAAATGATATAGTGAATTAGAATTAGTGATAGATACTTCTCACACCTATCTTCGATTTTTGGCTATAGGATATTTAGTAATAATGTGTTACAATTAACTTCTCAACTTTGTCTCTTTCTCACTTTCTAACGTAACCATAATACTAGGATGAGGTATTGGATAGGAAAGAGGCAAAGTTGGAGCTCTAACAGGAGAGTGATATAGGCAATAACAAAAGATGCTGACAGTGGTAGTTAAGGAGATATTTTTATGTCACAAAAGCCAAACCCATAAATTATCTCATTCAAACTTCTAAACCTTAAGACTTGCTATTTACAACTCAATAGCTGGGTTAAAAAAGAAGGAGATAACTTACCAACTTGTTAGGACCTTCACAGATAACTAAAATAACTTTACGGGGGCATTTCATCAAACACTTAACATGCATTATGCCATATTGCCATTAGTATAAATCACAATCACAAATTAGCTAAAGCATCAAACTGTAAATAACAACTACTCAATAAAATACTCTTCAAACAATCAAATATGAATAATAAACCAAATTTGAGTAGAGAGAGACACCACTTTACTTATTAATACGTTTTCTAGTTAGTGACGCTGGTGAGTGGCGACTGGTGACTGGTGGCATGGTGAACATAAAATGACCGACGAGGGAGTTGGGAGAGCATACACTAATAGGAGAGATAGAGAAGAAGCACGGGGAGATAAGTGAAGATTGAAGAACAAAACAAAGTTTCAACTTTAAGAAGGGAGAAGACGCGCCTCGTGTTTGGAAATTAATTAAAAGAAAAATGACATCATTTTCACTTCTTATGTAACCATTATTACTAAAGCAAAATGACGTCATTTTGCTTTTAATTAATTTCTAGACACGAGACGTGCCCTTTTTCTTCATTTCTTCTTCTACTCTTGAAGTTTGAAGCAAAACAATGTCGTTTTGCTTATTATGTAACTATTTTGTTTTTAAAAAATGAGGTTGTTTTATTTGTTGAAGCCTATTGGGCCTCAAGCTAGGCTTGGATTTACTGGCTTGAGTCTAAGGCCCAGCTCGAGGTCATTGACCCAAGGCCGAGGCTCAATAACCCCAGCTTAGGGCCTAGTCCGATCACCTGAGTCTGGCATATTTTGCCACTCCTAGGTTCTCAAAAGTTGGGACCAAGTAATCTTGCACACAAAATAGATGTTCCTAAAAGTCTTTACAACTACCACTCCTTCTACATGTATCGTATGTGTTTGTTTGAATGAACTACATTATAGAAACTGAAAGAGTAGGAAAAAGATAGTTAAAACCTTTATCGAGGTAGGTCCCTAATCTGGGTTGACTATATATTATTAAATAGGATAGGACAGAACCGACCATCTCCTTTTAGATGCTCTCATCATATTTCCACCAATGTTATCATGTCTTATGTCATAGGCACTTTTTCATAATATGGCAAACTTGAAATTGAATTTGTCAAGATTTAAGTCAGTCTTCTTTTTTCAATTATTGACCAACAACTCTTCTAATTTTTGAACATTTTACACACACTCACACTTATGTATGTTTTAATGTTTTAATTAAAATTAAAATGTTTTTACAATTCAACTAAAAAATAGAGTAAAGATAGTATGATAAAATTAATATTTTATTAAACTATTCTCATTCTAGATAATATATAAGAACTTGAAATACTTTTAACTTAATTGTTTTTATAAAACAATCATTCAATATTTTCTTATTGAAAGTTCACAATAAAGAATTTTTGCAAAATTCTTAAAGTCTCTCTAAACATATGATTGAATATAATAATTCTTAAATGAAAACTGTGTTATATTTTTATATTGACCCGTAACAACTTAGTGATCTAAGGGGTAAATTAACTTCCTTCATCGTTGACCCATTATGTTATCTGTGAATTTTTACTTCTTTCACTAACTTCGCCTAATTAATGGGAAGTTGTACCATTTAGACCACTAACTCTTCTAATATAATAAAGATATGATTTTAAAATATCTCTCACTCTATTTCTACATCATGAAACTACTTTTTCATAACTTGAAGAAGTGTCATATTTTTTAAGGTATTGTTCAACTTTCTTTAGCTCCTTACCCTATATTCTTACAACTAATCACCACATCTTCATCTTTTAAAATGACAACTGTCTTGATGAGCCTTTAATTATTTATCATGAGTTATCTTTGTGTACTATCAATTCAAGCATACTTATGATGTAGTCACATTACTCTATGACCAAGTTAAGCAATAATTTGATCCATTGTCTATAAACCTTGTAGATTTTTATATCTTCAAACTTTCATATCTAAGTTAAGTGCCTTTTTATTGTTGTTTTCCCATTTATGCTAATATTAGACTCCATGTAAATGCACCTATTATTTTGTATTAGTAGTGAAGAGTAGAGTATCTTTCATAAGGATTAAGTAAGTACTATTTAACCTAATCTTAAGCTCATACCAAAGCAAATCAAGATGCCACTGGCAAAAAAACATAAAAAGTAATCAATAATAATAAATTATATAATATAAAATCTAGATAATAACTCTCTTTAGCATCATCTTACACTTTTGATTAAGTTATTTTGGAGATTATATGATTTAGACTAGCAAAGCTTCCTAAGTTAATGCATTTTTATCTTTCAATGTATAACCTACTATCCCTGTATTAATTAACTGATATGTTTATATGATTAATATATCTAAGAATGCATCAAGATCAGTGAAACTTTATAAAAGTTTTAATTCTAATACTAAGAGAATCATGTAAATCTATTTCTAACATCCCATTTATTTTCTAATGTATATGGCTACATTGATCTACAAATAGGTTCTTTCAAATATTTGCATATAAATTAATATCCTGTATAAGCCTTTTCTTTTATCTAATCACTAATAAGATACAAAATGTTATAATAAAACTCTTTTATAAGATATTGAAATCAATTTATATGAGATAACACTAAGTTTTCTCCTATATAAGCGTAAAAATACTTAGTTACACATCATCTTTGAAATAATAAACGTAAACAGAAGAGTTGAAGTCATTATTTTCTACTTCATTAGAATGATTCCAAATCTCTTCCTTTATTAAAGATGGCTACAAAGTGTTGTCTTATAATTCGCTATCTCTCCTATAATTGTTAATTCCTAATATGAAGCTTTATAAAAATGAAAAGAAATAAAAGAACTATGATTACTCTTTAAATTATGGTTTTTGTCACTCTTTAGACTAATTATTCTATCATAAGCACAATCATGTCTTAGACTGTGTTTCACATTGCACTCAGAGTCTTTTTCTAGAAAGGAAGATGAGCACTAAGATGTCCATGCTTTAAACTATGTGCTTCATCATAACTTTTCTATTATGTGATATAGGCTTTGACCTGATAGTGTAGTAGCTCACATCTTCTATCCTATAGTTCTAGAGAGGAACACACATTAGCATATAATCTTATGTTAGGTTGTGTTTAACATTCTTACACTTTTTGTTATATATAGAGGGACACATACTATAACATACTTACATTTGAGACTGTATTCAGTCAAAGAAATATTTTATTTTATTTACTTGTAATACTCTTTAATGCTTAGCCAAAATCTTCCTCAAAACAATAAATCTAAAATTAAACTAAAACATCAAATAAAATCAAGGTAATTTAGATAAGACAACATAACAAAATACTAAGAAAAATAAATGTATGTTGCATGTACATTAAATTATCATAAACTTAAGTTTTTTGTTTATCCTTAAGTAAATGAATTATAATGTTTATCAACATAAGTGAATTTTTAATTTTAATAAGATTCAATAACCCAATTAAAAGTATGACCATTATTTGTTTAGTCACCTTGTTCATTAACAACCCAAATTTCTATATACTTATAATAATTTATAATTAAACCTCAAACTAATTAAACTATCTTTCAAATTTGAAGTTAAGATAAACAATTGAAGCTTATTTATAAAGTGAACATAAAATGAATAAAAAATATAATCCAATGAGTAACTAATAAAACATACTAAAATAAACCAACACAAAATATTTTTGAAAATATTTATGGAATATGATAAGCTTGTTTGAAATGTCATCGTATCCTTTTAATGTGATAATAAACACATGGTCATAAATACTTTCAGTTAATCAATGAGGCCATAGTTTCAAATTCCTACTAGCACTGCTCATAATTTTGACCTATCACTTATGTCAAAATCAATAGAATATAATTCATTTAATGCTCAAACTTTATTCAAATTTCAAGAGTTTAACCCAATGCTTTATTGTTTGCCTAGTTGAACTTGATTCAACATTTAAAGTATATTTATTTTTGTAGCACCCCCTTACCGCAGGGTACACACTAGAACGCCCACAGGTCATTCCGATACATATCCTACGATAAGGGTGAACTACGATCAATCACAACTAACGCCTCACATGGCATCATAATAAAAACATCAGTATAAAAAAATCACAATGTTTTTGAAACCCAAAATTTTTCCTCATTTCATTTCATCAAAATCAGAAATGTATACATCTGTCATCTTGTACTGTCTGTACATCGATACAAAAAACCTAGTACAACATACTACATGAAAGAGAAAAAAACACATCAAAGCTATCTAGGTCATCCCATAAATCCCAGCTGACCGACTTGTGTGCCATGACTTCTCTCGCCAACACGATCTACACGGCTAGAAAAGTCCCTCTGAAGCTAGGCGTCTACTCTCGGTCCTGAAAAATATATTGCAATTTTGGGTGAGTTTGTGAACTCAGTGAGGTAACACAGACATTTAATAATTTCACACAAATCGAAAGTTTCATATGGTTTCACAATTAATACTTTCTTTTTCACATAAATATAAGGCGTTTTGCCTTTCACTCAATCAAATGAACCAAATGCATATGAAATGCGTATGTGACAC
>JAOSBN010000002.1:21336954-21359446 GCA_027563595.1 Erythroxylum suave | reverse complement strand
ATTTCTTAACACTTATACCGGGAAATGTCATGAATGCATGTACAATCATTACATGTGCAAAATTCACTATTCACGTATATATGTGAATGCATGAACATAGCCAAACTATTTAAAACACTCCTAGCCCATTCCAAATTACTATTTTACCCTTCCCATCGGTGATGGGATGTTACAATTTTCCTCTAACAACATACTTTTTTTAATGCAAATACTGTATATTTTATTCCATTCAAAAATTAGTTTTCTTCCCTATAAGTTATAATCTTAATATGAATGATAGCTTTTATTGTTCATATATTATAATACGAATATACCACACCAATTCATTATGTATAGATAATAAAATTCCATTGAGACAAAGTCACCATCAATTCACAATTAATATGGAATAATAAGCAATTTATTTCGCAAAACGCAAAGTCAAGCTATACTTCAATTACATATAAGGTAACAACAATTAATTCATCTTTTTCAAGACTATTCAATTAAATTTTAAGTAAATTACTCATTGGTAACCACATCCATAAACCTAGTATAGTTAAATAACTTTGGAAAGTAAAAGCCTAATGAATGACATAATTAACTTAATTTTTATTATTTCTTGAAATTGTAACTTACCAAGCTAAATACAATTGGATTGATTTATTTAGAGGTTGTTTCCCATGTAACTGTTGTATATGTTTACTAGTGCTAAAGCTTTTCCTCTTAATAAAATGCTTATTCATAACCTAAGACAAGTTCATTTATCATTGACAAGTAGTAGTGATAAATAGAGTATTGATTCCACAAAAAATTTATAATTGTTCATAGTCAATGCATCAAAAACACCAGAAAATAAAACTTAACTTTACACAACTAAATTTGTTGTAGTGGTGAGAAAGGATCATATTTATAGAGAGTATATGTTTAACTTTTAATGAACAAACCAATGTTTAGGATTAAAGGAGGTGTTTGGATGAATTCAATTAACAAAATAAAGTAAAACTAAACTATTAAAGAAAAATCAAATCAATTCGAATAAAATTTATAGAATTAATCAATGAGTTTCAAATTCAGTTTATGATTCAATCTCGGCCTTCACACAAATGTATACAATCAATTATTATATTATACATGTACTTCCCTTAGGATTTATCTAATTCAAACAAGCTCTTTAATTAGGTCTAGCTATCAAATAATCTAGAATAAGCTCTCTAAATTTAGTGTGACAACTACATCATAGAATAGGAAAATTGCTCAATCTAAGCAACAACAACATAAGCTCGGGTCATTTAACCTATGTTATATTACTCTTAATGATGCTTGACCATTAGTTTACTACAAGTGAATCAGTTGGTCAATGATTAGGTATTATAGTCTAGATTTTAGCATTGAATCTATACATGAATAATCTAGTAGGCAAATCGTAACTGTTCATATATAAATCCAAAACATTAAATATAGAATAACATAGGCAATCCCAAAAGAGAGTTAAAAACAACATCACTAGATTAATCAATGCCCAAACATATTCGTTGCCCTTGAAATCTCCCTTGAATTAGAAAGATGAAATTTAACTCCTTATAGCTTTTAAAAGGGAAGAGAATATGCCTCCTTTTCAGTATCTAATCTCTTCATGCCCTTTTATAGTGCAAAACTATGGTTGCTTTGTTATACATAGTCAGCTACATAGGCGTGTAAGTGACTGTGTATATTAATTCAGAAAAAATTGTAAAGTTACATGACCTCAGAGAGATATATAATCAACATACACAGTTGTATAGTCATCTACATGGTTACGTAAGTCTCCATAATGCAATCTTAGGGTTGCTTGAAACAACGTCTTTGATTTCATACACATTTAAATACACGACCTTGTAAGTCACAATAACTCTAATTCTTCCATTTTATATCCCATCTTTACCTTAATTCATCTCCCTTTTCCTCCAAGAAGGCATATAAGATTAAACATTAATAAAACGACACCAAACATTCAAATTTAGCTCATTTTTTATTCTTGTTCGTATAATTTATGCCTAAAGAAAAATATAAACCAAAATAAGTATCTTAAGTGCAACTAACATTAATCATTAAGCATTAGGGAATAAATATATTAACAATCAAGCACTTATCAAGTTCCCCTACACTTAGCTTTTGACCTTCATAAAAAAAACTAAAAATCAAAAGCAAAAGGAAAATCAAAATTAAAACACTTACTTTTTAATCATATTTCATAATAATAGAAAATCATAAAAAAAGAGGAATAACTTTCAAAACCATAGCAAGAATTGATATTTAATGTTTTTAATCATGATCATTCAACAACCAATCCTTTAAACAATTGAGCAATCTATGGGTAGAATTTGACATGTCTTGTTTAAAAATAAGATAAATCTACAGGAACACTCAAATACCTTTCGTAATTAGGAAATTCCATGAATTTGCATATCATTTCAGTTCTCCAGCATTAAAGATTCACTTGCATAACACAAATCAAATGAATTTTCAAAGTTATAATAGGGCTAAAGGTTAAGGTGAGAAGTATTTGGATCATCTAGTTCAAAAGCCATAAAAATTAGTAAAGCATGAAAAACACTCAATAGAGTATTGAGTGTAAAAATTAACATCAAATATGTGTACCATTGGTTATGATGAATGCAAAAATATTTTTTCATAACTTAGATTCAAGCTCTCATACCATAAACCAATTGAGGCAAAAAGAAATAGAAGAAATTACCTATAAAAACCATGATGAATAATAAACTATAACCATAAGGAGTGACCCTTCATAATAACTTCTCCTTTAATTACACTAAGATCAAGTTACCAATTCCATACAACTTTAGGAGGAAAGATGAACATGAGTTACTTTACAAAATGAATGAATTTCCTCCTTGATAACTTCTTTTCTTTTATTCTCCTTTTCTTTTCTTTTCTCTTTTTTAATAAAAAAATTGAAAAAAAAAAACGACATCAATGATGGAATTAATTGGTAAGAGATAAAAATCACATGTCATCAACTATAACTAATCCAAATATGTATGCACCAGACACTTATTCTCTTGTGTATCTGCAAACATCAAAAATCATAAATGCTCCAATATATTTAAGGCTTGGGAAAAAGAAAAGACTAATAAAGCTCAACTGGTTTAACAATAAGATAAATCATGTCACTGGGTAGGCTATTTGACTAATGTAACTTACGAAACAAAGAATGCTTATATCATTTTCATGTTAATGCATGTGATAAAAATGTGATCTTTAATAAAAAAATTCAAGGAAAAGTTAGGATGGACATGTCGTAAAGGTCACACATGAATAAAAGACAACTAGACTGATATGGATGTGCCAGTCTAAATGCTCAAAATCTTACTGGTTTATGTTTACCTACTATTTACTACTCTTCTAAAGGAAATGTACATTTATTTAATCATAAAAGACATGACAAATTTTTCATGAATTTTTTCTTAATTTTACTCTCTAATTATAACTTTATCATCCTAGAAGCAATAGAAAAAGAGAGTTTTTTTTCTTAAAAACAAGCAAAAAGGACTTAAATACATATAAGAAATAAACTTAAAAATGCAACCAATATAAGTTTTTTATAAGGGGGTGGGGATCTTGTTTATTATGTCAATGTAACATTAAATGTAAGAAATGGAGCATTAAAAAATGAAAAAATATAAAGGAAAAGGAACAAACTCCTCTTGGGTTACCTCCCAAGTAGTCCCTTTATTTATCATTGTTGGCTTGACTTCATGTTTTGCTCCTCATGTAATGTCATTTGGGTATATAAGTATCAATGCTTCCATATTCTCCACTGGGAATCGTTCATAGAATGACTTTAAGCACTGAGCACTCAGCTAAAATGTTTTTCTAGTTTTTTGCCTCTATATCTCTGCTAAACCATATGAAAATCACTAGAAACAAAAAATGGACTGACCAACTGAAAACATAACTTACTTAGGAATAATTTAACTCTAAAATGATAAAGAAGCACTTTTTGACCAATAACAAAGCTTTTTCTCAAGATCATCTTATCGTGGAAAGCTTTGGTCTTTTCCTTGTATATCATTGTATTATCATGAGTCATTCTGCATCTCTTTAAGCTCTTACAAATTTAGCCTTTTATACACTCTTGTCTCGTCAAGATTCATATTGTAGCACTTTTAGCCTAATATGCCTTGTGTTATAGCTACACAGGAATATGAAATGGCATCCTAAACACCAATCTATATAAGGACAAAACAATTTGTATTTTATAGGATGTTCTATATGCCTACAGTCCATCTTCCAACCTCAAGCTCCAATCCTTCTTATTAGGTTAAATTGTTTTCTCTAAAATTGACTTGATTTCTCTATTAGACACCTCAGTTTGGCCACTCATTTAGTGGTCATAGGATCTGGAAACTTTATGTATGATAGGGCACTTCTTAAATAAAGTTTCCATTATCCTGTTGCAAAAGTACTCTCCCATATCACTTATGATAGCTCTCGACATCCCGAACCTAGAAAAGGTATTAGACTCGAAAAAACTGCAACAACTTTAGCATCATTAGTTTAGGTAACCTTATCTTCTACCTACTTGGAAAAATAATCAACTCCAAATAAGATACAGTGAAAGCTAAAAGAAAGAGGAAACAGTCCTATGAAATCAATGCCCCAAAGATCAAAGACTTCACAAAAAAGGATGAAGGCTTATGGCATTTGATTTCTATAAGACAAGTTATTTGATCATTGATACTTATCGCATGACTTGCAAAAGAAATTTGCATCATTGAACAATGAGGCTCAATAGAAACAACTATTCAAAACTTTATAGGTAGTCCTTTTTACTCAAAAGTGCCCTTTATAAGCATAAGAATAATATAAGGATAAAACAAAAAGCATCTCACTCTTAGGGACACACCTTCTTTTGACTTGGTCTGCACAATGCCTCCAAAGATAGGGGTCATCTCATATATAGTACTCGAATTTAGTTTTTAACTTATTCCTTTAAGCTTTAGATAAACCTATAGGTAATTTTTAATAACTAGAAAATTCATAATATCTACATACCATGGAGGTGTGAAATTGACAGAAAAATTGTTCATCTATAAATGTTTCTCTTAAGGGAACATTCTCTTCCTCTTGGACCAAGCGTTTGAGGTGATCAACAACCATATTCTTTGTCCCCTTCTTATCTCTTATTTCTAAATCAAAATCTTAAAGGAGGTGGATCCATCTGATTAACCTCGGCATTGCTTCCTTTTTTTTAGTAAGTGCTTGCATGATAAGAGTAAATAATAACTTTAACACTTAACAAGTATGACCAAAATTTTTCTAAAGCAAATACAACAAATAAAAGATCCTTTTTGGTTTTGGAATAATTTAGTTGGGCAAAATTTAAATTATTTGAAGCATAGTAGATGAAATGTGCAACTCTTCCCACTCTTTTTCTTAAAATAGCCTCTATTACGTAATCACCTACATCACACATGATTTTAAAGGGAAGGCTCTAGTCCAAAGGCTGAATCATTGGTGGAGATTTTAAAAGCTCCTTAAGTTAGTCAAACATTTCATTGCACTTGTTGTTGAACTCAAAAAAGACATCTTATTGTAACAACTTGTATAAAGGAGAGCCTTTCTTTGAGAAATCATTAATGAACTTGCGATAAGAACCTACATGACTAAATGATAGCTTCGTGCTTAGCTCAAAGTTTTAAAATTAATTGAATTTACTCTATCACAAGTATACGAGTTGTATAAAATAATATAGTAAGGCATCATTCCCTTAAGGATTAGTTAGTCACCTTATAATTCAAATAGACTTTTATTTGGGTAAACCAAATAATGAGAGATTAAAATTGCAAAATTTCATAATTTATAGGCTTATAAACAAACTTCAAAATGTCACAAAATTAAGACCACAATTTTGGTTTAGAGAATCAAGTTATAAAGGTTAGATCATTCTTTCCATCAAATTATAAAGGTCAGGGTCATTCTCTCCATACCATGTAATCCCTCACTTTGGTAATGTAACCATACTTAGTCCTAAGCATTATAATGTATTGGCTATTTCTCTCTCAATACTCAATCTAATTAAGCCCCATATAATGGTTGAAGTTTGGTATATGATCTCTCGACTTACATATTACACTTAACAGTTAAGTAGATATAAAGTAACCTATTAGACAACTAACTTAACATCCAACATCTCTCTCTAAGCAATCACATACATATGCAAGTTATATGAAAATAATACAAAGCCTAGGCTAAACATCCCAATATAATACTAAATATACACATTATCACACAAAGTGGCTTAAACAACCCTATAGTGAGTATCACTTATCAACTCCCCCATATTTACCCTTTTGCATGTCCTCAAGCAAATCAAACATAAAACAAAAAAATTCATACAAATTCATGCAATCATGCACACATGTAACATAAAAATTAATGGTTCAATGGCCTCAACATTAAGAACTAACTTGGTCCTAAACAACAATTATCCAATGTGTTCCAATATATCAACCCATTCCATCATGTTTAAGCACTTTAATATAAATATACATATGAATCCAGATATAAACAACTTAATCTTACACCTATAAGGCATACAGACATGTGTTTACTATTATTGATCGATTAAAAGGTTAACTATCTCTAGCTATCCTCCCATGACAATTGTTGCTATTTTTACAAGATAGTAGTTTTTTATTTACAAACATTACTTTTTTTAGTTTTCTAATGCTAGCCTAGTCTTTTGGTGTGAAGGCAAACAGTTTATGGTGAATGTCCCTTAGTTACTCATCTAAGTTGCGAGTTTTATTCAGCTTGGTTGGATAGTCATTTTAGCCTTTTAACTTGAAAACAAACATTTGTGATGAATGTCCTTAGTTACTCAGAAATATAATTACTCACAACTAGCTACTAGCTCTATTCTTAACCTGCAGGTCAGTGGAATAGTTATTTTTTTAAAAGCACACACATTTTTTTCATTTTTTCCACATTTTTAACCTTCTTCATTTCTATATAGACAACTATTTACATGAATTGTAACTACGATTATATGCCTATTTAAATGAATTCTAATGATTAACACATGAAAGTGAGTGACATAAAATGTAAAACTAAGTGCGATATCCTAATTAACATGCATATTTATATTAAATACACTTAACACATAAACTAAGTGCCATATCCTAATTAACATACATATTTATATTAAATACACTTAACACATAACATCCTAAGCTAATATATTTTCACAAGCTAAACAATTTTGTTCAAAAATAAACTAATTCTCATTAAATTTGAGCCATTAGTCGTTCACATCATCAAGCATATGCAAACCAAATGAGAAAAAGAAAAAAATTAGAAAAATCATTTAAAATATACACATTACATAAACATAGGGAGTCATATATACAAGCAATATGCAATGCAAATCCAATTGCATACCACTCCCCCATATGTGAATGACACATTGTCCTCAATATTTAAAACTGATATGTAATGGGAAAACTAAACACATAATATAAATAGAAAACACAAATAAAATAAATAAAAAGTAAAGGCAAGAGAATGCTTATGGAGACACTTAACACATAACATCCTAAGCTAATATATTTTCACAAGTTAAACAATTTTGTTCAAAAGTAAGCTAATTCTCATTAAATTTGAGCCATTAGTCGTTCACATCATCAAGCATATGCAAACCAAATGAGAAAAAGGAAAAAATTAGAAAAATCATTCAAAATATGCACATTACATAAACATGGGGAGTCATATATACAAGCAATATGCAATGCAAATCCAATTGCATATCACTCCCCCATATGTGAATGACACATTGTCCTCAATGTTTAAAACTGATATGTAATGGGAAAACTAAACACATAATATAAATAGAAAACACAAATAAAATAAATAAAAAGTAAAGGCAAGAGAATGCTTATGGAGACACTTAACACATAACTTCCTAAGTTAATATATTTTCACAAGTTAAACAATTTTGTTCAAAAGTAAGCTAATTCTCATTAAATTTGAGCCATTAGCCCTTCATATAGTCAAGCATATGCAAACCAAATGAGAAAAAGAAAAAAATTAGAAAAATCATTCAAAAATTTGCACATTACATAATCACAGGGAGTCATAGATACAAACAACATGCAATGCAAATGCAATTGCATACCACTCCCCCACATGTGAATGACACATTGTCTTCAATATATGAAAGTGATATGTAATGGGAAAACTAAACACATAACATAAATAGCAAACAAAAAGAAAATAAATAAAAAGTAAAGGCAAGAGAATGCTTATGGAGACACTTAACATATAACTTCCTAAGCTAATATGTTTTCATAAGTTAAACAATTTTGTTCAAAAGTAAGTTAATTCTCATTAAATTTGAGCCATTAGCCATTCACATAGTCAAGCATATGCAAACCAAATGAGAAAAAGAAAAAAATTAGAAAAATCATTCAAAAATATGCACATTACATAAACTTAGGGAGTCATATATACAAGCAACATACAATGCAAATGCAATTGCATACCACTCCCCCACATGTGAATGAAACATTGACCTCAATGTGTGAAAGTGATATGTAATGGGAAAACTAAACACATAACCTGAATAGAAAACAAAAATAAAATAAATAAAAAGTAAAGGTAAGAGAATGTTTATGGAAATTATGGCAACAAAGGTGTAGGCTACGTCAAGTAAACTCCTTGAAGTTTAAAAAATTTAAGGAGTTTATTGGTTTAATAATGTTGTTAGTGCTCATCTTCACCAATCATGCCGTAATCCCTCTTTTCTACAACAAGCAAAGAAAAACTCAGAAAATGTTAATTAAGAAAAACACACCAGTATAAAGAAAATAAATGTATATATAAACAATGCTAGGTTTAAAGTCACCAGTGGGACTTCTTCATCATGCTTGGATTACTTAAGGGGGAAGAAGGAAAGCACTTCCCGATCTTGGGGACAATTTCCTCTTAAATAAGGCTTACATATGTGGCCATTGATCTTGAATGTATCACTTTTGTCATTGATCAACTTTAATGCACCATGTGAGAAAACTTTAGTGACATGACAGAAGCCACTCCATCTTAATTTCAACTTACTAGGAAATAATTGAAGGTGAGAGTTGAACAATAAAACCATATCTCTGACCTCAAACTCTTTCTTTCAAATAAGCATCATGCCATTTCTTGGTTCATTCCTGAAATACTTTGACATTCTCATAGGCGTGCAATCTCAACTCCTCGAATGCATTGAACTGCAACGATCTTCTCTTACCTTTTTTCCTTTAAGTCAAAGTTAAATGCTTCGAATGGACAGTACGCCTTATGCTCTAAATCCACGGGTAAATGACAAACCTTATCATAAATTAATTGGTAGGGTCTTAAAGGTTGTCCAGTAAGTCTGAACTGCATCATCTAGCTTGGTTGCCGAATCTTTTCTTAAACAATTGACAATCTTCTCTAAGATATTTTTCAGCTTTCTGTTCACTACTTCTACTTGCCTACTCGGCTGAGGGTGTTAAGACATTTCAACTCGGTGTTGCACCTAACATCGTTTCAATAGAGTGTCAGATGGTTTGTTACAAAAATGTGTAGCTCCATCCCTAATTATGACCCTTGGCACTCCAAACTTATTAAACATTTGCTTGATAAATCTTTCAACTCCTCGGCCAACATTTTTTGGAGTTGCCATAACCTTAGCCCATTCTTATATGTATTCAATACCTAACATGATATAAATAATTCCAAACGAGGATGGAAACGACCCATAAAGTCTAGCCTCCAAACATCTAAGATTTTAACTTCCAAGATTATCAACAGTGGCATCTCATCTCTTTTCGAAATATTCCTAACTTTTTGGCATCTATCACAACTTTTTACAAATTCCTGTGCATACTTTAACAGTGTTGGCTAAATTAATCCACACTCTAACACTTTTATGGTTGTTTTATTGGCCTTATAATATCCTACATACAAAGAACTATGAAAGTGAGTTAAAACAATATGAAATTCATTATCCGGAACACTTCACTTAATTAATCCATCAGGATAGTTCTTGTACAAAATTGATTCTTCCTATATATATTGTGCACAATTATGAAAAAATCTCTTTCTTTATTGGTAAGAAAAGTGAGGCAGAAGGATACTACCTGTGATGTAGTTTAGATGCTTGCGAACTATGGAATACTTGATTTATTTATTAAGAATAACATCTCATCAGGGAATTGTTCATTGATTTTTGCTTGTGGGTGCAATTCCCCTCTTTCTAACCTTAACAGGTGATCAACTACCTTATTTTTTATTCCTTTTCTATCCTTGATCTCAATATCAAATTCTTATAGGAGTAGGATCCACGGGATCAATTAGGGCTTTACATCCTTCTTGGCAAAAAAATTCCTCTATGCTACGTGATTTGTAAACATAAAAACCTTTGAACCTAATAAGTAAGAACGAAACTTGTCACATGGAAAAATTGCAACTAAAAGTTCCACCGCATTAACTTTCATACAAATATTTCACTCAACCTTGCTTTTTAATTTCCTATTCATGTTGAATTCAACATTTTGATCACCAATACATAAAAACAAGATCCCATCATTAACATTAATGAGTGCCCACCTAGTGTTTATTAATGGACATCCCAAAATGAGTGGACACTATCTGTCTTTTACAATATCAAGAATTAAAAAGTCAACATGAATAACAAATTTGACAATCTTTATTAAAACATCTTCCACAACCCTAAATGGTTTCTTTATCAACTGATCTGGTAATTGAATTGTCATTGAGGTTAGCTTTATATCGTCCAGCTTTAATTTACTAAATTTAGATAATAGCGTAAGATTATTACTTGCACCAAGATCATACAAACATTTATAAAACTCCACATTATTAACAATGCAAAGAATAATGAAACTCGCTGGATCTTTTAATTTTGATGGCATGTTGTTGGTGATCATTAAACAATAGTTGGCTATTGAGGTTATTGTCTACTTCAAATCCGAAGTCTGCTAGCAGGAAAGTAGCTCTTTTAAGAATTTCACATGCTTGGGCATATGTTTAAGCACTTCTAGAAGCAAAAAACTCAAATGAATCTTCTTAAGCTTTTCTAAAAATTTTGCAAATTGAGTCAATACAAAGTTCTACCTTAAATCTCTATGGAAATGATAACTTGGGTATGTTTGGTGGAGGTAGAATTTAATGGGGCTCCTCCTCTTCTGTTACCTTCTGTTTGCCTTTCTTTTGACTTATCTCAACTTGATCTTTCACTTCCTTCTGAACTAGTTCTGCTAACTCCTTCCCACTTCTCAAATGCATTGCTTTCACTTGCTCCTTCGAGTTGGATTCAGTGGTACTGGGAAGGTTACCAAATTTTCTGACTATTAATGGATTACAAGCTGGCCCATTTGTACCTTAGGCTGTGAATGGAAGACGTATGATTCTTGAGCATTAGTCAACCCTTGCTTGTGCTTTCTTCTATTCTTCATCCATATTGTTAACCTTCGAGCCTATAGGTATATTTCCATCCCTATCAAGTGAAGCCTACAGCTTCTCTCTAGGTAAATGATTTTTCCTCAGTTTGTGGGTTGTAATTAATAGGACCCTTTTTTGAAGATTTCTTACGGGTTACATTGTTGCCTAAAGTTTGTTCCTATGTAATCATCACTGTAGGATTATCTATGGGTTTGTTGTCATCCATTCCTAAGACCTCACTCCCTGTTAATTCCTGATATAACCTAGTGGCAAACAATATCCTAGTAGGTTTCCAATATTGTTTCTGGTTAGAAAGTTCCCAGCCATATGACAAAGAGATCTTAGCCTTTGTTAGCTCACTAAGACTATTGTGCTTCATAATAGGCAAAGTGTCATATAGTTCTACATCAATTTAAACCTCTATACATATCCTAGCATATCCTAATATGTACAATTTTGAAGTTGATGAATCCAAGCATAGAGGTTTACCTAAGGAGTTGGACAAGTAACTTATACCCTCCACTATTTAGTTTTCTAATAGAACTTGATGAAAATTGGTCCATAGGTGAATAGCCTTTATCTTCCCCCTGTCCAACTCTATTCTTAGGTACCATTTTTATATTAACATTGGTTGTCCACTAATATGCCAAGGTCCTTGCTTCATAATGGAGTCAATAGTCGTATCTATAAAGAATTTGAAAAGTTTTCTCCAAACCTTGTTTGCTCCATTTTATGGACACGCAATATTGCACCAACAAAAAGGCAGGTAACTTTCTCAAGAAAGAACCTACCAAAGAGGATGACCAAGTAGTAGTTCAAGTCTTTACCACCTCAATTGGAGAACTAATAACTCCATCAAGCAATGAACCCTTAAAACAAGGAAGATTTTCCTTGGAGGGATTGGAAGGACCTAGCTTACTCCAAGTTTTAGATAGAGTATTAAGGCTTTTATTAACATCTTTTCCTAATAATTGACTCTTTTGTTTATTTTTTTATTGTAGATGTTATAAGCTACCAACTTTGACAGACGAATTGGACGAGGACTTCACTACCTCCCCAGTTAATGCTGGAAAATCTTCGTCATCTATTCTTAGTTTAGTAAGAACCGGAGCAAAGGTTGTTGAGGATGAACAAAGAACTTCAGTTGAGCCTAAGAGGTAAAAGCCTTCCATATAAGGCGAAAGCCTATACGAGGGATAAGAGCAAGCTCTCCTAAAAAAATATTCTAATTCCTTAATTTTATTTTGTTTGTTTGTTTTATGTTATTCCACCATATAGTTTCATCAATTGCATTTTTAATGGATTGAATTATATGTATACTAAAGGATTTGGTCATTTAAGAATAAGAGTAACAATATATTAAATAGCTAAACTAGCTAGAGTATAACTTTAATGATCAAGTGATAAAGCATTATACAAAGTTGAAGTAACTTGAATTAACTTGAGAGTTTTGAGTTGTAAAAGATTAAAACATCCATATCAATAAGTGCTTTCATTGATCTGTGCCTTATATATGAATATTTCTTTAAAATTTACTTTGAACTATTTTGGGTCCAAGTTGGTATATGTATGCATGAAAAGGATAAAAGGCCATACTTATGTTTGCAACTTTTAGCTTACATAGCCTACACGATTCAATATCCTTATCTAACCCTTGTTTAACATAAATCCTTTTTCTTTGGATTATATCCATACTACAAGCCTAAATTTTTTTGTTAAATCTTCAGCCAACTGTAGATCTAATTAAAGCATGTAAACTAAAGTGACGTGTAAATTTAAGTGCGAGAAACATAGGAATTGGATGATATGAGAATAAATTTTACGAAATGTGGGATTGAAAGTTTTTGGTGTTCATGCCACTCATAAATTTTCTCCTTGTTTATTAAAAAAAAGGATAAATACATTTTTTAGTGACAGCAAGTAAATAAGGCATTTATGTTCCATCTTCTTTTAAGAAAGGTCATGGTAAAATTCTTTCAAGTGATATAACTTTCATGGTTTGATCTATATTGTTTTTCCTACTTTTGTTTAAATACTTTACTAATTTTATGGTTTCAACCTCTTGTGTCGATTATTCCTCACCTTAACATGCAGTCCTTTTACTAACCCATAATAGAAGTCCTTTTTTATTTATGCATGTCTACTTTAAGTGGTGGAGATTTAATGTTTAAGACAAGATATGGTGGAGTATTTGCATTAGAATAACTTGAGCAAAACACCAAAATGTTAAACACGAGTGGTATGAGTAATAACTGTGAGGAAGTTCAACCAAAATTTCATACATGCTTTAGAAAGAGATTGCCTTAGTTTACCTTTATACATATTTCCTTATGATATTTAATTATGATTATGATTTATATTGTTACTTTAATCTTGATTAATTTAAATCTTAAGGTATGCACACTTTTTTATTTCTTAAGAAGTGGATTGATGGAACAAATTTTTATTTTGTTTAGTTGTTTTATTTTATTTTGTCTAGCTTTATCATTAGTTTTTATTCATTTATTTCTTCAATAGACATTGGTAATAACTATAGCCTTTATTGTCCAAGTTTCTTTATCTTGGTTGCTTGGAATTTTACAAATAAAGAGATAATTGGGTCTTAATGCAAATTGTTTTGTTTATTCAAGTATTGAATTCTTCAACGATAATTATGCATTATGATTGTTTCAATTGATTTCTAATACATGTGGTTTGTTTATTGATTGAAATAATCAATTACTAGATTAAATATTAAATATGTAACATTCAGTCCTTTTAATCTTTGTAACGCATAAGGGTTTATAATTTCCTATGTCAAGAAGTATTTGCTCTTAGAAAGAGCGTTTAACTAGATTAAATGCAACTATAGACATTTTGTTGTCTTGCTTTCTTAAATATATTATTTAATTAAAAGTTGGATTATATCTAAGGCTAAATTTTTTTTTTTACCTCCTACCCTTCCTCATCTCCACCAAACTTAGCTCCTTCATCAGGGGCAGCTCTTGACACTATCCTAACAATCTCAAATACCTACAGCCTCACAACCCCCTCGCGCCCCCCCCCCCCCACCAACTCACTCAACTGCTATATAGCCTATTCATCAATTGTTGAGCAAGCTCATTATCAACTTACTTAGAATGAAGACTCCTAAGGTCACTTGGTACATAATCGTCTGGAAGGAAAGAAATTCGAGAAAACTTTAGGCTAAGAATAAACCGTGGGAATACTAATTACAACAGTCAATAATGAATTTAGGGAGCTAATCTTTCTAGTATGTTGTTTTTTTAATGAGGGTATGCCGTTAAACATCTTTTGCTTTGTAACATTATTTTTATTAATACAATATTCATTTTTTCAATAAAAAACAATAAGGATTAATTGAATTACGTGTTTCTAATTAACTAATTGTTAAGGAAAATATGTATTAAGTATCATAACAAATATATGATCGATAAAATGATTTTTTTGGGATCAATGAATCAATCATAGCCCTAATAGTGGATGCAACTATAAACTAATATTAGTTTCACTGATAATTCACTTTTATTATTTGTCAAATTCAATTTGTTAGTTTTCATCACAAATTTCATATTATCATGATCCTTATTTCATTAATCAGTTTGATACATAACAGTTAACAAGTTAGAAATTGTCATAAAATCGGTTCTTATTTTCTTAGGGGGCGTTTGGTTTAAGGGTTGGGAATGAAGGAATGGAATAATTGTAAAAAATAGTGTTTGTTTTGGGGTTTTCAATTCCAGAGGAATGGATTTATTCCATTAAATTTGGGAATCTACCCACCAAGGGGGTGGGTATCGACTTTTCATTCCAATCTCATATTTATTTTTTACTCTTTTATCCCCAGCCTTTGCCCTACCATCCTCTTTACTTCCTTATCGTCTCTCAATTCCTTACGATCTCTCATCCTACCTTATCACGTCTCATCAATGAAGGAATTTTTTGTGGCTGACTCTAAAATCACATTAAAGAGATGAACTAACCATACAATACCGACACGTACTAATCGTTTCCATACCTCTATGGGGATTTCATCAGGCTCCATTGCCCTTCCGCTTCCCATCCCTCTCAACGCCTTCGTAATTTCTCCTCTCGTAATCCTTACCCCTATGCACCTATCCTGAACATGCCTAGTCTCAGAGGGTTCTCCTAACTCCACGTAGCCCACTATCTCTTCGGTATACAGGCCTTGAAAGTACCTCTGCCATCTCCTCTTGATTTCTTGGGTCTCTATGAATACTTGTCCTGCTTCATCTGGAATACATCTAGCTTGGTGGAAATCCTTCATCCTGCACGCCCTATCTTGTGCTAGCTTGAAAATCTTTTATGCTCCCCTTAGCGTATCTAAGTCCTTGTACATGGCCTCATATGCCTCCCCTCTAGCCACTGCGATAGTTTTCTTAGCCTTCCGTTTTGCTAATCCATACCTTACTCTGTTAATTTCCCTCTCTGCCTCCGTTGAACTAGCTAAAAGGTCTTTAAAAGCTCTCTTCTTTGCTTTAATTGATACCTGGAACTCTCCCGACCACCACCAAACTTCCATTCGCCCTCCTCCTCGCCCTTTGGGAACCCCTTTGGATACCCCTAGGTGATATGCGGCAGTTGCACGCACTACAGAGACAACACCCTCCCACATCAGATTTGCAACCCCGCTCACAAACCATGAGGCATTTGTCCTAACTTGAGATCTAAATCGTTCTATCTTGTCCCCTATTAACCTCCACCATCTAATTCGGCACACTGCTGGGTAAAAGGCTATGACCTCCATCCTTTGATACCGAAATCCATAACTAGTAATTTATGTTAAGTCGATATGCATGCAACCGGTAGGACTTTGCAATCTATGCACCATGATCGGGTACCGCTCCTGACAAGGAGATAGTCTATTTGAGTCTTGGAGGAGCTACTTTGAAAAGTACTAAATGCGTTTCATTTTTCTTAAAAAGGAAATTCACGATGACTAACTCGTAAGCCACGACCACGTCTAATAAAGCAATCCCATTTTCATTTCTAATGTCGTAGCCAAAGCCCCCATGTGCACCTGAGTAACTGTCCGTACTAGCTCCTATATATCCATTAAAATCACCTCCAAGGATGATCTGCTCCGTAACAGCGAATTGTTGTAGTACCCCTTCTAGCGCCTCCTAAAATAATCGTTTTTGCTGAATGTCTGAACCCGCTTGCGGTGCATACGCACAAACAACATTGAAAACTACCTGGCTAAATAACATTTTATCCACGATAATCCTATCATCTATTCTCTTAATCCTTACGATTTTACTTATAAGGTCCTTAACCACCAAGATACCTACCCCGTTCTTCTTTCGTGTACTTCCCGAGTACCAAAATTTGAAACCTCCTATCTCCTTTGCTTTAGCTCCTGCCCACTTTGTCTCTTGGATGCAGGCGATTTGTATCCTATACTTGTATAAAATGTCCACTAGTTCTAAGGACTTACCCGTTAGGGTCCCAATGTTCCAAGATCCGATTCTCAGTACGTCTTTTCCGCCTTCATCCTGGCCTACTGCACGCACCGACCTACTCGCATTGGAACCAACCGCGCGAATTGAAGTCATCCTCCTGCCTTGGGCTGTCACTCATCCCTCAGGACTACTCCTAAGAAGTCTCTAAAGGACCCGAACCTACTATATACACAACACTAAAATATTGAAGTGGAACGATATTGTAAGTCGCACCTCCAAGAAAACTAAAAACAAATCATTAAATAGCAATAGTAATTAAAAAACCAAATCTCAAGAATACAACTAAAATAAAATTCAAGTACCCCTAAAAAGCGACCCACTGGAATAATAAAAAAATAAAAAATAAAAAATATAAATATAAATATAAATAAAATAAAATAAAATAAAAAGTAAAAATATACTAATAAGATAATACTAATAAAATAATAATAAAAAATAAATAAAACTAATAATAGTAATAATAATAATAAAAATAATAGTAATAATATATAATAATAATAATAAATAAATAAATAACAACAACAACAATAATAATAATAATACTAATAATAATAAGAATAATAAGAATAAAATAAAATAAAATAAAAACAACAACAACAATAATAATAATAATAATAATAATAATAATAATAATAGTAATAATAATAATAATAATAATAATAATAATAATAATAAGATAATACAAATAATAATATTATTATTAAAATAATAATAAAAATAATACCACTAATGAAGAATAATAAAAAAATTCAGCACAAGAGCCAACCGCGAGAAATTAAAAAGCCAAACAAAGAAGGAAGGCAGAGCAAACAGATGTCAAGCATGAAAACATATACATACGAGTGACAGAAGCACAATATACTAGGAGCAAACATTAATAGTAATTGAGGAAACATGCAAATAAAGAGGGTTGTATAGTAGTTATCTTACGCTTGATAGAGAGATTTTTACTAAAACGGCATGCAATTAATAGAGAATGCAGAACCTAAGAAGCAATGCGTCACATGAAATGACCTCTAGAGAAAAACTTTGTAAAGAGACTGTGGTTAGAACGGAATCTAAAACAGAAATGCCATTTAGGGAAAAAATAGCAAGTTAAAAAATTGAATAACCAACGGCTATAATAAGGAAAAGAAAGAGGGCCATATCGTATCAGAAGAATCAACAAAGTTGCAATAGCAGGCTTGTCAAGAGTTTCGAGCCAGCTACCCAAAAAGACCATTGAAGTGCCAAATCTCTGCAAAAATTGACATTACATTCCTCACATGTAGCGCAGGAACCTAAGTTACACCCTCCCTTACCACTAGGCTTGGGCGGTTGGACTGGATCTGTGTACAGGGCAGGGCGACAATGGCCAAGCTAGTTTACACAATATCCATATCACCCGCTAGCTTTCTCAGTGCATGTAGCACGGGAGAGTGTAAGCGGTACTAGAATCTACTAGAGGTAAGAATTAAAAACAAACAAACAACA
Source organism: Erythroxylum suave (assembly GCA_027563595.1). Classification (NCBI taxonomy): domain Eukaryota; kingdom Viridiplantae; phylum Streptophyta; class Magnoliopsida; order Malpighiales; family Erythroxylaceae; genus Erythroxylum; species Erythroxylum suave. Next base: position 21,341,021 of record JAOSBN010000002.1, on the reverse strand, counting down.
CACGCGATCGCCTTAAAGGCAATGGACTCAAAACAATCGGTAAAAGGTAGAGCACTAACCTCTCTTGCGACTAGTATTTATGCTTGGAAATGTAACAAATGCATAGGTTCCTAGCAGTAGAGGGCAAAGAGCACATAAACCATGCAAAAATACCTGGGTTTTAGACTCGCAATGTAGAAGACAACGGTAAAACGCATTCACTGTCTCTCATTGTCGTCTTCCCACAAATGCACCCCATCATCCGCCATATCTGCTGAAACCTCCTCCTACGACTGTGATTTAGGGATGACTTTAACAGTGACTTGTACACCGTGACGGTAATCTTGTTGACGACGACAACCATAACTGAGGAGTTCCAAAGAAGAGACAAAGATAAAAACAAATATTGGAAGTGAGTTAATAAACCAAATAACTGATCGCTCCAGTGGTGTTTCTATGGCGAGTCCACTGAAAGCACCAAGCACGAGCCTCATTCTGGAACTCTTCCTGAACTCTGGGACTGGGATCCCATTGTTCTTCTCCTTACGCAACTCTGGTATATTTAACAAATGCGGAACAATCAGGTAAACTAGTAAAGGTTAAATTCTAGAAGAGTTAAAGCCAACTGCAGTTTGAAACTGGTCAGGACAGTGATATTAAACCAGCGTGCTCCTTTATTCTCTGGTCAGGCATGAATGGTGGGCAAGGAGATATGGAGAAGTATCCTAACTAAGTTGTGCATAAGCTGTCCGGGAACTACCTGGAAATACATGGTTAATTGGATGGGAAGTATAAAAATGATGAGCCAGGCTGATTATAAGACCCTTAAGATAATCTGGGCCATAATGGTATAGAATGTGTGGAAAGAGAGAAATAGTAGAATCTTCAAACAAAGTAGATGCCTGGAGACCTGTAGAATCTTCATAGATGGATAAAATCTCATAGAACAACTAATCCTGTTATTGCTTTATATTTTAAGTTTATTTTGATGTTTTATGCTTTATATTCTATTTTAAATATGATACGGAAATATAGTTGCAATTGTATTGTTAGCATTATGCAGCTCCGTTAACAAATGATCATATAGCTCATCAAATGCTCGAAAATTGCAATAAAATTTCTTGAAAAAACTAATTAATTTTGTTACTGTAAGTTAAACATATGGAGATAGCCCCAATAAACATATGAAGAACAAATTATTTTCATTTTTATTGAGGGTAAAAATGGTATTATATTATCTTTCATTCTCATTAATGCAACAAACCAAACAATATTATTGGTATTAATACAACCAAACAATATTTTTTTATTTTTCATACCTATTCCTATCCCCTTCTACTATTATACTCATATCCATAGCTAACCCCGTGCTCAAACCAAACGCCCCCTTATACTAGATTCGTTTTTGTTGTAAGAATTTAATGTTGAATTTATGTGCCGAACGAGTTGTGAAACTTATAGCTAATTAGTCCCTGTGAGTGAGTAATTAATTCAACAAAGATGCTTCTTTTTTACATATTTTCATTGATAATTACAATGCATCAAGAAGTATCTTCTTCTTTTTTTTCCTCACAAAGTGTCTCAAGCAGATCTCAATTATAAGAAAACGTTTTTAAGTCATTTACATCTAGATTAATCTCTACTAGAGTCAAATAAGTCCTTTGAAAGAAGCAAAATTCTGACCCTAAATTTTGAATAGTTACATATATAAAAAAGGCTCAAATCCGCGATTTCACTTAAACTAGGAAAACTCTCTACCAATCTCACCCCCGCCAGACAGTTGCAAAGTATCTTCTTTGTTGAATCGTACTTGTTGCCAACTTAAAACATAAGATTATCAAAATCATAAAGTTGATTTGGTAAAAGAAGAAAGCAAATTACGTTGATTTGGTAAAAGAAGAAAGGGCGATATTGTCTTTCCACGGAACGTAACATCACGCGAAACCCTAACCCTTGCGCAAATCATTTCTCTCAAGTACAAAAGCCTCCACTCTTTCGAGAACTCAACCCTTCAATTTTCCATCCTTCCATCCCGCGACCATGGTTTTTACCCCTTCTCTCAACTCTCTCCTTTGTTGCATTTGTTTGTTTGTACTGAATTTGAACGTATCTTTATGTTTCCTCAGGCTTCCGAGAAGAAGCTGTCCAACCCAATGAGAGAAATCAAAGTCCAGAAGCTCGTTCTCAACATCTCCGTCGGAGAAAGCGGAGATCGTCTCACTCGTGCCGCTAAGGTTTCGACTTTACTCATTTGTTTATTTGTTTCCTTCTTGGTTTTGTTTGTGTTGGATCTGATTTGGGTTTTGCTACTAGGTGCTGGAGCAACTCAGCGGTCAGACCCCAGTCTTCTCCAAGGGTATGATTGCGATTTTCACTTTAAAATTGTACTATATGGGTTTGTTTATTATTTGGATTTGAGCAGCTAGGTACACTGTGAGGTCCTTTGGTATTAGGCGTAATGAGAAGATAGCTTGTTACGTGACTGTGAGGGGTGAGAAGGCTATGCAGTTGCTGGAGAGTGGTTTGAAGGTTAAAGAGTACGAGCTCTTGAGGAGGAACTTCAGTGAAACTGGGTGCTTTGGGTTTGGTATTCAGGAGCACATTGATCTCGGCATCAAGTGAGTCCTTTCTCACTTTGTTGTATACTACGATTTCTTGGATTGGCTTGGATAGGAGTTTGTTATTTTGTTTTCAATGATAATGGTCAAATGATTTAATAGCGGTTTCTGACTTAAGCTCAACTAACAATTTGGAAAAACATTTTTGCGTCTGTTGTTAAATGCAAGTCAACAGAGTCTACTGCTAGGCATGGATGTTTTAGAAAATGTTGTTTCTTTTTTTATCTTTATCTTTTGCTTCAAGTTTTTGTCTTTTTTTTTTTTTTTACTATTGCTTAGTCAAGCACTGGTCTGTAAAACTTCTCTAGTTTGCTAAACTTATGCTAACAGTCTCATATGTATCATGCCTTTGATTTCTCAACTGGTTTATTGGAGTTGAGATGGCCCCAAGTAAGATTGAGAACTGTTGCAAAAGACTTCTGTTACCTCTGTAGTGATTCCACGACCATATGGTAGTGTGCTTGGTTTTGTTTCAAGTGCAGATTCTTGGTGATTTAAGATAATAATGGAGTGCACAAAGTTTAGAGATAGAACCTAATCATAATCATCCTTGGTAGATGCAGTTTATGTGATATTTTTGTGCATTCCATAATACTCCTCTTCATCAGTGTTTTTCTTGTTGTTATAAGGGTCGCCATGCTTGTGTTTGATAGTTGTTATTATGACTGTCAAATTATGGAACTGCCTTTAATATTTAAATCTCTTGCCAGATATGACCCATCAACTGGTATCTATGGTATGGATTTCTATGTTGTTCTAGAGCGCCCAGGTTATCGTGTGGGTCGTCGCCGCAGATGCAAGTCCCGAGTTGGAATCCAGCAGAGAGTAACAAAGGAGGATGCAATGAAGTGGTTCCAGGTCAAATACGAGGGAGTCATCCTTAACAAGGCCCAAAGTGGCCCATCTTAAATGTTTCCAGCTTGATTTAGTTAAAATTTTGTGAGGAATGACCTTTTCATTTGTTGGAAAAAGGTTTTTGAAGAGATCATTGAATTTGTTTCCCGTACTAGTACTTGGAAATGGATTTTTATTTAATAGTACGATGGTTTTTAGATATTTTAAGTAGTTTACTGGAATTTGCCTGTCACACTTTTATGTCAAATATCGTGTGAATAATACTAGCTGATCTTTTTAGCAGTCAAATGACATGCTTTATTATTTAAACAACCGGGAAAATGATGTTTAATGTTTCCTTACAGGCCAACTAACATAATATCATGATAATAATCTTGGTGTCACCGTACGCCCAACTTCATTTCTAGTAGGAGTTAGTAAATCACGCATCAATCGTGAAACTTTGCAGGGAAAGTTAACGTTTCTGCTTAACATGTGTTTAAAATGCTTAGCTTGCTTCAAGGTCTCAATGAATATATATATACATATATAGCCTAGCGTTGTAAATAGTGTAGTGGTTTATCTACTATTTTGTAAGTAGTGGTTTATCTACTATTTTGTAAATGGTGGATGACA
>JAOSBN010000002.1:21293858-21325814 GCA_027563595.1 Erythroxylum suave | reverse complement strand
ATTGTTTACAATGTAACATTTTTATTACCAATTAAGATATTTTAATTTTTAATTATTAATCAAAATTTCAATTTAATCTAATTAAATGCATATTATAAATTAATTTCTATATTAAATAAAATGTACATATTTAATCATTAACAAATTAAATTATCAAAAAAAATATAAATGAAAATGTAAAATTTTAAAAAAATTTAATCAAAAACGGTACCGACAAACATTTTATTTCTGTCGGTAATTTACTCTAACATTGATCGAAAAGTTAACGACGAACGAAACACTACCGTCAGTAAAGTAACAGTAAATTTACATACGGTTAAGAAAATTATGTCGGTAAAATTAGCGTTGGAATCTGTCATTCCGTCGGTAAATTTTTGTTTTATTTACCGGCGACACTTATCTTTCCGACGCTAATTTTATCGACAGAAATTTTACGTCCATCGATGAATTTAGCTACGAGCGAATCAATGACATTTTCTGTTGTCGGTATATTTTGTCAGTATTTTCCGTCGCTAAATCACTTTTTTCTTGTAGTGATTGTTAGTTAAACTACTTTGAAATTTATAATATTTAGTAGTCATAATATATAGCTAGATGATAATTTTGATATATATATAGATTTATATCATTCTAATTATAAATTATAAGTTTATATACATTACCAATATATTAGGAATCAAATCAATTACACATAAGGAAATAAAAGAGAGAAAAATTGAAGAGTTATATACTTGATCAACTCATAATTGACTCCTTCATTAAAGAACAAAAAGATTTGCATAGACCGCAAATAAATTTGTCCTTAATCAATTTATTTCCTAATTATCATTCAAACTATTTACTATAATGTTTTATTGAAAAATCGAAATAGTATTATGTTGAACTCTTAATGAGATTGTGGCTGATTTTTCTACATTTATGCCTCGCCAAAATTACAAATAAAAGAGCTAATATAGCATATTCATTTATTAAAGAGAGACATTTTTTCTAATTAAAGCAAAGAATCAATGAATAAACGACTAGACATATCCAAAGAATTAAGAGAGAGATAAGGGGATTTTTGCTAAAGGTTTTCTCCTTTAATTTTTCAAGAGCTAGAATATATGTTGAAGTTTAAAGTTTCTTTGATTCTCATTTTACTTGCACAAAAAGAAGACTAACAACTGATGAAAGACTGTAGCTTCAAATGCCACTAAAATTCTATGTACTTCTTTTCTAATTTCCATCATACCTTTTACTTCTGAAAATTTTGAAACCTATACAACCCAAACCATACTAAAGATCAATTAAGAAAGTGTATCTATCATTTTTATATTATAGTCTAGTGAACATAAGTATCATCCTTATGAGAAATACAAATATTAGTACGGACTATGTTTCTACTATCTAATCTAACAAGAAAATGATTGAATTAAAGAAAGGATTAACTAAATTAATCTAAAATAACAAACCAAAACAATGAATATGAATAAATCAATCAATTGAATAACAAGATCCAAAGACTCTAAATGCAACTTTATCTAATTCTCTTTATAATAGTTGTGGAGTTCTCTCTACTTGTTCTGTAGATATCAATAGAGATCAGACTAAAATGATTAAGATAAGCTAATTTTAGAAACAGTTGAGAGAAACGATAAGAAAATGACCAAGCTCACAATAAGATACAAATTAAGATTCATATTTTATTATCTTTTATGTGCTAATCGTATTATAGAATTTAAGTGAACTTATCTTTGAGAAATCAAATACAAAATAACTTTTTGCAATTATTTTACTAAACGATGGATCAAAACCCACTCCAATTTCTCGATAATGATCTCTATCTTGCCAATCCAGTCATTATCCTATTTATGTAGTAGTATGTAATTATTGCGACTCATGAAACCACCAAACTCCTTTACTTGATTTCTTTAGCATTTAAAGAAAGAATATTAATGTAATTGCCTACATTTGGTGTTAATTTTAGCTTCTTTATGAGGGAATGGAAAAACCCAATGTTTAGAGAAATAAAAAATAAGCCAATAATTTGATTCACCCCGTTAAGACTAGTGACCTTATGCACTCAAAACAACCTTAACCACTCAATTGTCTCTTATTCATGTAACTAATCAAACCATCCTCTATATTTATAAGGTTAATCCTTCAACATTAAATCTACAAAGGAGTTTCAGGCCATAATCTTATACGAGACTTAAAACAAGAGCTTAATTACAAGTTGTTTTTTAGTATTAATTAGATCAATATATAAAATACCATTTATATTTATATATGATCAATTGCGTAATATTTCCATTATATACAATTTAATATACTTCCTCAAGTTTTTTTACATTTAGATATAAAATAATAATGGTGGATTTGATTAAATCAGATTTAGTTGATTAAACCTTAATTTTTTTAATCACTATGATTAGATATTCCTTATGTTTTTTTAATTCTGGACAGATATTGAAGGAAGCGATACAAAAAATGATTGTAGGTTGTTTGTACCTCATGATAATGATAGGGTGATACAACAACAAATATACCAAATTTTTGTTGACTAACACTTCAAAGCAAGTGGAAACTATTTCCTTTATTTTAGGAACAATTGTTTCATTTTTAAGATATTATTAGTTTGTTGAATAAGTCAGAACATGGGCCATGTTCCCACTATCTATTTTTCTATTCCAATATTTTGGCTTTTGTTTTGTTTTTTAGTTTATGATGTATGCCTATTTATACATAAGTCTTTTTCACACTATGTGAACAAGAAAGGTTTTAGTCACTTTTGTCTTATTCTTCATTATTTAATTCAGTCAGTCAGATAAAGCTTTCCCTTTTACCAACAATTTTGGTATTAGAGCTTGTGTGAGAGATAGATAGCATCACAACTTATTTCCTTTTGTTTTTCTCTTCATCTTCCATGTTTGATCATGAATAGGGTGTTCATCCGTAGTGCCACGCAATTGATTTTTACCTTGATTGTGAAATAGTGCTTTCGCTAAACAATGACCTTACTCTTCTCTCGTCCTTTGATCGCAACTCATGGCAACTGATGGAGTCTCACCAGCAACCTCAGGTGTTTCAACAACCTCCCACCCTTTGATTCCCATTTTTAATGAGGATAAATATAAGTTTTGGTTCATCAAGATGAAGACCCTCTTCTAATCTCAAAATTTATGGGATTTGGTTGAGGATGGCTTTGCAGCCAAACACAGCGCAATGATTGAAGGAAAGCAAGAAGTGTGATGCAAAAGCTCTCTTTTTTCTTCAACAAGCATTGCATGACTTGCATCAGTAGCAACTTTTAAAGAGGCATAGCAGATTTTGAAGATTAAGTTTCAAGGCTCTAACAAGGTAATCTCTGTGAAACTCCAATCTCTTTATTATGAGTTTGAGAATCTCTGAATGCAAAAAAGTAAGTTTGTATAGGCTTACCTATCTAGAGCTAGTTCTGTAGTTAATATAATATGGTCTTATGGGAAAAAAATTACTGATGAAATAGTAATTACAAAAATTTTAAGAACTCTTACTCCTCGATTTAATTTTGTTGTTGCTTTAATTAAGGAGACTCATGATATGTCTAAATATTCTTTTGATGAACTAATGAGTTCTCTACAAGCTCATGAAGATAGGATGAATTAGTTCTAAGACAAGCATTAAGAATAGGCATTTCAGGTGAAGGATGAGCCTTCTAAAACCTCAAATTCCAATGGTAGAGGAAACAGTAGAGGAAGATTTCTTGGCAGAGGCAAAGGCCGTAGTCGATCTAATGAACAAAAGCAATCAAATTTTCAAATAAGCTCAATTTAGTTCCATCATTGTAAAAAATTTGGGCACAAAGAAGCAAACTATTGGGCAAAGCAAACAGATGAGCAAAAGCAAGCTGGCTTTATCAAGACAAAGGAGGCATAAACATTTTTATGGTACAATCTTATGACACTAATATTATTTTTAATGATATTTGGTTTGTTGATAGTAGGTGTTCCAGTCATATGACAGGCTATCGATCATTGCTTAAGGCACTAGATTTATCACAAAAATCTAATGTTCAACTTAGAGATAACATAATACTTCGAAGTGAAGGTAGAGGTATTGTTGCTATTCATGTTAACCATGGTAAAATGAAACTAATCCATGATGTTTTGTATGTGGCTAATTTGAATCAAAATTTGTTAAGTATGGGTCAATTAATGGAGAGTGGATTTGAGAATTATTTTTTATGATGGCTTTTGTGTTATACATGACAAAAAGTCTGGTAAAAACCTTGTTAAAATCAGGGTGGCTAAAAACAGAATGTTCCCATTTGGTGTACTTCTATTAAGGAGAATGCCTTTGTTTCTAAAGGAATTAATAGTTCTAATTTATAGCATTATTGTTACGGTCATTTGCATCTTAAAGGGTTGAAATTATTGCATGAGAAGGATATGGTTTATGGGTTGCCAAACATTGGTGCTATTTATTTTTATGAAGGCTGTGTTTTAGGAAAGCAAAGTAAAAAATCATTTCCCGTAGGGAAATCCTGGAGAGCTTCTTAATATCTTCAACTAGTGCATGCATATTTATGTGGGCCAATGAATATTGAGTCTCAAAATGGGAGTCATTATTTTTTGGTGTTTACTGACAATTATAGTAGAATGAGTTGGTTTATTTCTTGAAATTGAAATATGAGGTGATTGAAAATTTCAAGAAATTTTATCTTTAGTAGAGAAGCAAAATGATTGTTGCATGAAGGTGTTGTGTACATCAGAGGAGGTGAATTTTTTTAATGAATTTGCTTTTTTTTTTAGGAAAATGGTATTCATAAAGATGGGGATGGCAATCCCGGCCCGGCCCGGCCCGACCCACCTGGCTTGCTTTTTGGCCCCGATTGGCCAAGCCACGGGTGGGTCATAGGCTTACCATGGTCAGCCCGGCCTGTGGCCCGCTGACTTTGTCCGAAATGACGTCGTTTTGATATTTTTTCAAAAAAAATTAATGGATGGGCTGGGCTGGCCCAACCTGCCGAGCCATAGCACATCCTAGCCCGCCATAACCGAGGCCAGACTAGCCCGGCCCATTGACATCCCTACATAGAGAGCTCACTTCACCATAGACACTTGAGCAAAATGAAATTGTTGAATGAAAGAACCAACTTATAGTAGAAATGGCTAGAAGTATGATGAAGGAAAGAGAGCTTCCAAATCAATTTTGGGTAAAAACAGTGGTAATAGCAGTGTATCTCTTTAATTTGTCTCTTATAAAAGCAGTACCAAACATTACACGATATGAAGCATGGAGAGGTATGAAGACCCGGTAAGCTACTTAAAAGTTTTTGGTGTATAACTTATGCTTTGGTCAAATCATCTCATCAAAAACTTGATGAAAAGTCTGAAAATCATATCTTTGTTGGCTATAGTGTGCAATCCAAAGCTTATAGGATGCATAATCCAATTAATGGCAAGATAATTATTAGTAGAGCTATTATATTTATTGAAGAAGCTATGTGGAACTGGAGTAGCAAAGGGGATGAAAAATTGTTTGTTTGTCACTTGGTATAGATGCAGCAACTTCAGAACCAAAACCAGTAGGTTTAAAGTTGTCCTCACCCAGTGGTAGCAGCATACAAACTCCTTATTCCTCACCATCCAGTGCAGATAGAATTGCTTCTTCACCAAGAAGTTCACCCTCTAGTTCTTAAAGCGAAATATCTCCTTGAAAGTTTCAATATATGAGAGAAATTTATGATTTTTGTAACTTTGCTATCTTTGTTTCGGATCCTATGTTCTATGCAGATGCTGAAAAAGAGCAAGTATGGAAAAATGCAATGATTCAAGAGATTAATTGCATCAAGAAGAATGATAATTGGGAGTTAGTTCATCTTTCATAAGCCAAGAATGCAACTGGGCTCAAGTGGGTGTACAAAACAAAGTATAATGCTGGTGGAAGTGTATACAAGCCTAAGGCGTGGTTAGTGGCTAAAGGCTATGCTCAATAGCAAGGTAATGATTTTAATGAAACATTTTCTCCCATAGCTCACATTGAAATGGTGAGAACCTTTCTAGCTTTAGGTGTTCAACTTAAACGACTTTTATTTTAATTTGATGTTAAATCAACGTTTTTAAATGATGAATTGAAAGAGGGAGTATTTGTTTTCTCAACTAGAAGGCTTTGTTGTTAATGGTAAGGAAAGAAAAGTCTATAGTTTGAAAAAGGCTTTATATTGTCTTAAACAAGTCCCATGTGCATAGTACTATAAAATTGACTCCAATTTTCATGAAAATGGTTTTAAAAGGAGTGATAATGATCCTACCCTTTATTTGAAACAACATGGTGATAATTACTTTTTAGTGGTCCACCTTTATGTTAATGATATGATATCTATGGGAATAAATTCTTGCTGATTTTAAGTCCAGTATCATACAAAAATTTGAGATTTCAGACTTGAGGTTATTACATTATTTTCTTTGTTTAAAAGTTAAAAGGATTTCATGGTATTTTTACTTCCCAACGGATGGATCTCCTCAAAAGGTTCAACATGTTGGGATGAAAAATAATTTGTTCTCCTATGAATGTGAGTCAAAAATTAACAGCAGATGATAATAATGGACTTGCGAATGCAAAGTATTATAAAAGCATAATGGGTGGCTTGAATTATTTATCTCACATAAGGCCTGATATAGCACATTTTGTGACTGTAATTTCAAGATTTATTCATAACCCCACTAAGCATCATCTTGAAGCTGTAAAGAGGATCATGCGCTATATTGCAGGCACTATTGATTTTTGGATTTGGTACTCTAAAGTATTAAGTTTCAAATTATTTGGCTTTTCTAATAGTAATTGGGTAGATTGTATCGATGATAGAAGAAGCACTTTAGGATTTTTTTTTTCTTGGTTCAGGTATTGTTTAATAGAGCTCAAAGAAACAAGATACAGTGACCTTATCTTCATCTGAGGTTGAATATGCAGTAAGCTCTTTGGCTTAAAATTCTATTAGTAGATCTTTTACAACTATAAATGGGTCTAATAGAAATATTTTGTGACAACAAGGCAACCATTGCTATGGCAAAAAATGCAATTTTTCATAGCAAAACGAAACATATTGATATTCGACGCTATTTTATTCGTAATTTAGTTACAAAGGGAGAAATTACTTTGAAATACTGGAATACAGATTTGCAAGTTGTAGAAATTCTGAGTAAGTCATTTTCTGTTGGCAAGATTGAAGATTTCATAATGCAAATAGAAGTATGCAGCTTTGAAGCAAGCAGGAGTATTAAGTAATGCTTTAAAGCACGTAGAAATTGTTTCCTTTACTTTATGAATAATTGTTTCATTTTTAAGATATTGTTGGTTTTTTGAGTCAAAATATGGGTCATATTCCCTCTATCTATTTCTTTATTGCAATATTTTAGCTTCTTCTTCTTCTTCTTTTTTCAGTTTGTGATGCATTATATGAATAAGAAAGCTTGCAATCACTTTTATCTTATTAACACTTTTGTTTTATTATTCATTATTTAATTCATCCCTTTCAACAATTTCCTAATAGCATTGTCTCCTTCACTGTCATCATAGTCCGATGAATCACTCTCACTTCCATTTCATAATGAAACTTCTATTGATGGTGGCGGTGACATTGAAAATCCTTGTTTATCATATAAAGCAATCCCAAGTTTCAATTTTGATGACATCATATATGATTATAGCACAAGTTGCTATTAGCACCAACCTTGAAAACAATCAACTTCTTTATAAAACTCAGATTGAAAGGCAGAGCACCATGAAACGCATTGTTCTCAAGCACTGTAGAAACCAAGAATAGTTCCCTTAAGATCATTACCAGAAAAATCCATATGGGTAAGATTGAAATGGAGATGTTTGGGTGTGTAATCAGTGACATTGGCATTGGAAAGGGTGACAGACTTCAATTTATGCAGACAGTGATAGTAAAATCAGTGAGGATGACAAAGTGAGAAAGCCAGACACCAATGAGGTGCTTAAAAAAGTGAATGCAAGTGAAGGAAAGGAGAGATAGAGCCAGAGTTGAAGGGAAGCGAATAAGAGCCATATGACAATTGGTGAAGATAAGAGACCGTAGGGTGGAGAGACACTTAAAAGCAGTGTAGGAAAAGGAAAGGTCAATGGAGTAGTTGGACAGGTAGAGAGAGATGAGAAAGCGAAATGGAGAGGAGGCGTCACAAATGGTAGCGTTTTGAGGAAAACGTTGAATACAATGGTCTTCTGAGGCAAGGACGACTAGAGCCTAGAGGGTTGTAAACTATTTTAGGTCTATGTTGGAGTGTACGAAAGAGGAGGGTCTGGTGATTGGAGTGGAAATAGGGCAGGTGATGGTGGGAAAGTAGGAGAGGGCCCAGTAGCTGCTTCAGTAGTGGTGCAAAAGAGGAAGAGGAGGAAAGAGAGTGCAAGTGATGGCATTGTTGAGCAAGCAAGTAGAAGTTGCGGAATGTGCCAGTTTTCGAGTGAGAGCTTAGGAATGGAAGAAGGAATACTTGCATTTAACAGATGCGAAGCGTCAACCTTGAGAGCTCATTGAGTTAGAGTAATGAAAATTTTGTTTTTATTCAATTAAATGTCATCATTAGTTTCTAAAGAGTTGTCCATTTTTGTGTTAAAAATATAAAATAGTAATTTATAATTTTGATCATGTAGTGGCAAGGTTTCTTAATAGAGAAGGAAGCAAACACTTGAATAGTCAATGGTGGCAATGCATTAATTAACAACATGAGCTATAAATTGTTGTACATGAGTTAAGCATGAGTTGTAAACCGCCTCTAGCTCTTCTATATATATGCGTTGTATTAATTGATGAGAAGATGAATGAGAAGAAAATTTACAATAGCATTTCTCCCGTCCTCTTTTATTTAACGTTACTATTCATTATTTCTTTTATTATTAGCCTTCCATTTCCTTTTTGTTGTTGCTTCATTAAATATTAGAGCCCACTTTCTTAAGCTTTCACATATAAATCCAACAATTTTTGTGTTAGAGCCTTGTTCTAATTCTTTCAAAAATAGTTATGGCAGCCAATACCCAATCAACCTTTAGCTATGCTCAAAATCTAGTTCCCATATTTACCGGTGAGAATTATGATTTTTGGTGCATACAAATGAGAACACTCTTTATCTCACAAGATTTATGAGATATAATCGAAGAAGGTTATGAAGAGTCTGAAAGTCTAGCACAATTGCAGACGTGGACAGAAGTTGCTAGAAAAGAGCACAAACAAAATGTAAAAAGAAATGCACGGGTACTACTATTTCTACAAAAAGGGGTAAGCAAAAACATTTTCTCCAGAATATCTAATGCAACTAAAGCACAAGTTGCATGGGAGATATTGAAGCAACAATTTGGAGGCTACGAAAATGTAATTTCCATAAAACTTCAATCTCTTTGGAGAGAATTCAATAATTTAGCAATGAAGGATAGTGAAACTATCTAGGAATTTTCATCCAAAATTTCAACAATTATTAATCAAATTAGAAGTTATGGAGATACCATTACAAATCAAAAAATAGTAGAAAAAAATATTGAGATCTTTACCAGCAAAATTTGAGCACATAGTTGCAACAATTGAAGAATCAAAATATCTGAAAACATATTCTTTGGATCAATTATTTGGTTCGCTAGAAGCGCATGAAAAAAGGATGAGCAAATTCTCAGCACAAGCCTTGGAGCAAGCATTCAAATCAAACTGCAATATTAGAGGAAATAATTCTACAACTACATCGAGTAGCTCAATAAATAGAGGAGCTTCAACATACAGAGGACATGGAAAACTATCCCAAAGCAGAGGAGGAAGAAGAAATAATCAACAAAGAAATGTTCTAGGTAATCATAAACCATTTTGCATTATTTGCAAAAAGCATAGACATGAATCAAAAGATTGTCAATATAGATGCATGAAGTGTAAAATTTCTAATCATTCACAAAGAGATTGTTGGTACAAAGACATGCATCAAAATAATGAAGTAAATTTTTTTGAAAAAATGGAAGAAAGTCAAGTATTTTATTCATGCATGTCTAGTCAAGAAGAAACGCAAAATACATGGTATTTAGATAGTGGATGTAGCAGTCATATGTCAGGCAACAAACAAATCTTTGCGAAGATGGATGAAAATTCTCATCTAAAGTCAAGCTTAGAGATGGAAAATTGCACGATGTCAAAGGAAAAGGAGTAATTCAAGTGAACTCCAAAACATGTGACTCTAAACTCATCCTTGATGTTCTATATATACCTGACTTAACATCAAATCTCTTAGGTGTTGGCCAATTACTTAGAAAAAATTATTCTATTAATTTTGATGGCGAAGCATAATATTTGATAAAAATAAAAATATCATAGTGGAAAAAATAAAAATGAATCAAAATAACGCTTTTCCTCTTATTATGTCACATGATGAAAAATATACTTTCCAAAGTCAAAAAATGGATGAGTCATATTTATGGCATTTGAGTTATGGGCATTTAAATTACAAAGGCTAAAATTATTAAAAACCAAAAACATGGTTTTAGGCCTACCTTATGTTGCCCATATAGATAAAATTTGTGAAGGATGCATTTATAGAAAAATGCATCAAATGCCATTCCCGAAACATACCTGGAGAGCAAAAGTACCACTAGAGTTAGTATATGCAAATATTTTTGGACTAACTAGAACTCCATTAATCATTGGGAGAAGATATTTTCTTCTGTTTGTAGAGGATTATACAAGAATGATGCGGATATATTTTCTAAAAGAAAAATTATAAGCATTTTCAATCTTCCAACAATTCAAAGCACTAGTGGAGAAGTAAGTTGGGAAGCCACTAAAGACACTTCGTATAGATCATGGTGGAGAATTTATATCAAAACCTTTCATGAGTATTGCCAACAATATAGAGTTCAAAGACAGTTGACTGTTCGCCACATACCACATGCCACAACAAAATGGTGTTGCAGAACGAAAAAATAGAACATTTGCAGAAATGGCTCGAAACATGCTGAAAGATAAACGTCTACCAAATGACTATTGGGTAAAAGCTGTAAATACTGTTGTTTACATTCTAAATAGGTCCCCAACAAAAGCAGTAATGAACAAGACTCCATATAAAGCATGGCACAAACAAAAGCCTCACATACAACTCTTAAAAGTTTTTGGATGCATACCTTATGCACATGTCCCCTCACAATATAGAGAAAAATTTGACGAGAAAGGAGAAAAATTCCTCTTCATCGGAAATAGCAACAAATCAAAAGGTTATCGGTTATATAAACCAAAAACAAATAATCTGGTAATCTAAAGGGACGTGATATTTGATGAATTTGCATCCTGGAATTTCGAAGACAACTCCAGTATAGGTGCAAAAATATTTGAAGAAATTCCAATTCAACGAAACTTAGAGAAGCAGCCTATGCAAGGTTTAGACCTAAGCACAAGTCAGCAAATTCTAGAGTTAAGTACAAGTCGCTAAGAAGCACAAAATCTAAGCTAAATTATAGACACAACATCAAATTTAGAATCATCACCACCAAGAAAGGTACGCTCCCTTAGAGAAATTTATGAAACTTCTCATGTTGCTTTCTTTGCATATGAACCACGAAATTTTGAAGAGGCAGCAAAGGATGATATATTGATTAATGCAATGGATGATGAAATTGCAACAATTAAAAAGAACAATACATGAGAACTAATGGACTTACCTGAGGGAAGGAGGTAATTGGATTAAAATGGGTCTATAAGACAAAATACAAGGAAGATGAACCTATCCAGAAGCATAAAGCAAGGTTAATTGCCAAAGGATACTCACAATAGCCAGGTATCGACTTTCACAGAGACATTTGCACAGTTGTTCGAATGGAAACTGTCAGAACAATTCTCACATTAGTTGCTCAAATTGAGGTGCCAGTTTATCAACTAGATGTCAAATATGCCTTTCTCAATGGTGAACTCAAAGAAAAAGTATATGTGGAACAATCTTTGGGTTACACTATCAAAGGAAAAGAAAACAAACTCCTGAAATTAAAAAAGGCATTATATGGATTAAAACAAGCACCTCGAGCTTGCAACAACAAAATTAATTCATACTTTCAAAAAGATGGATTTCAGAGAAGCCTAAGTGAGCCTTTGTTATATGTGAAAAAGGAATTAAGGTATGCAAAATATTCTTATTGTCTGCTTATATGTTGATGATTTAATTTATACTGGCACTAACCCAAAGATGGTATAGGAGTTTAAAAATTCGATGATGAAGGAATATGAGATGACAGATCTTGGATTAATGAAATATTTTCAACAAAAAAAAAGAAAAAAATTATTTACTAAAAAAATATTTAAATGATTTATTGAAGAAATTTTGTATGAATGATTGCAAACCAATCTCAACTCCAATGGCCTTGAACGAGAAGTTTCAAAAAGATGATAGGACAGAGAAAGATGATCCGAATATCTATAGAAGCCTAGTTAGATGTCTCATATATTTAACAAATACAAGGCCAGATATTGTTTCTATATTTAGTAATGTTTCTAGATTTATGCACGAGCCAAGCAAATTTCATTTCAATGCTACAAAAAGAATTTTACGCTATCTCCAAGGTACGAAAAATTTTGGAATCAAGTATGCCAAAGAAGCAAACAACAAGCTTGTAAGATGTACAGGTAGTGATTGGGTAGGATCCACAGCTAACTATAAAAGCACTTCAGGATATTTAATTTGATTAGGTACAAAACCAATTTCCTGGTCATCAAAGAAACAAAGGACTGTTGCACTATCTTCAGCAAAAGCAGAACATATTTCAGCAACAGAAGCAACATGTGATGTAGTATGGCTCAGGAGAATTTCGTCAAACATTCATCATGAAGAAACTACTCCAACTATCATCAAGTACGATAATATGTCAGCAATAGCAATGACAAAAAATCCAGTATTCCACAACAAGACAAAACATATAGAAATTTGACATCACTTCATCAGATGTCTTGATGAAGAAGAAGAAATCCAACTTCAATTTGTCAACACAGTTAAGCAATTGGCAGATATTTTTACCAAGCCCTCAACATATGAAAAGCTAGGAGGCTTCAAAAACACCATTAAATTATAAATTAAGAGGTGTTAAAAATATAAAATAGTAATTTATAATTTTGATCATGTGGTGGCAAGGTTTCTTAGTGCCTATTTGGATAGGCTTATATCCGTAGAGCTTTTTTCAGTAGAGCTTTTTCGAGAAAAGCTTTTTTAAGAAGTCAGTTGACCGTTGGCTGTCAAGTAAAAAAATAGCTTATTTGAAAGAGCTTCATACAATAGACTGTTTGATAACATAAAAATAAAAAGCACTTTTATTAATTTTAACTATACTTTATTTTGTAATAAAAATTATTAATGCATATAAATAATTTTTAAAGTATATTAAACAATGTGTTTACATTTACTTTACAATTGTTTGACAAATTCACTTCCATCTTGTAAGAAATTATTTAAAGAAATGTCTCATTTTCTTGTAGTAAATAAAAATAATATAAAAAATAAATATTAAAACATATAAAAAGCTAAACCAACATGCAAAAATCAACAACCAACACAAACAAACTTCAAGATTGCAAGCAAGTTCATGTGATCAAAGTAGCAGATTAGGACTTGCTATTCCATAAATAAACCAATATGCTACAGTTGATTATCAAAATGTAGAAACAGCACAAGCTGCTACTCTTTCTCGCGTTTCCATGAACAGTATGACTGCATTGCTAAACTAGATTGAAAGATAAAATGAAAAAGCATAAACATAAGTCAATCAGTTTGCTCAACTCACAGACTCGTCTAAACTTACCTTCGGTGACCGCCCTCGGACAAGAGAATCTATCATTAGCAACGAGATGTCCCCAGAAACAGGCACAGAGTCTAACGACATACCAAACTGAGTCTCGACAATCTTAATCCGAACGGTGTCCCGACCATCTTAATCTGAACAGTGGTCTGACTCGAATCACCTGTAGTTTCAATCATAGTTTTGAGATCAATCACCGGACACCTAGCAAAAATAGTTCCATTCCCCACATTAGCGAGAAATCCAGACCCATCAATGAGAATCTCATTAGAAGCAGACACTAAAATCTCATCTTGCTTAACACCCACAAAAGCTTTCCAATTAAGACTTAAGCTCATCGATACCATTGTTCTGCACAATGAGTGTAGACTCGAACCTATAAGCTTATCGTTTAGGATTCGTGGGCACTAGTTGTGACCCGCTATCATACTAGTAAGACAAGAACACCCCATTACAGTCCCTTCCCACTGGCACTGGAGTGTCTTCGGGTTGAGAGAAAGAGCCCCTCAACAAAACAAATATAGATAGAGAGACGAGATTCACGGGAAAACATAAATGACAGAAAAAGTCTCCCCCAAAAAGCTGAAATGAGGGGCTTTTTTAAAATGTTCCAAATTTGAGCTTCTAAAAAAGTCATTTCTATTTAAAAAGTGCTTTTAGATTTTACAACAAAACACTCATTTTTCTTAAAAATAACTTTTGCAGTGAAAAAATATGCATTTTCACCCTCCAAAAGTTGAACCAAACAAGCATTTAATAGAGAAGGAAGCAAGAACTTCATTAGTCAATGGCGGCAATGCATTAATTAGCATTAATTAACAACATAAGCTGTAAACCGTTGTACATGAGTTAAGCATGAGTTGTAAACCGCTTCTAACTCCTCTATACATATGCGTTGTATTAATTATGATGAGAAGATGAATGAGAAGACAATTTACAATAGCATTCCTCCCGTCCTCTATCATTTAACGTTACTATTCATCATTTCTTTTATTATTAGCCTTCCATTTCTTTTTTGTTGTTGCTTCATTAAATATTAGAGCCCACTTTCTTAAGTTTCCGCACATAAATCCAACATTTTGGCGTTACAAATCCTAATATCTTTTAGGCTAGTTTTTATTAGCTAATCCTTTATAGTCTTTTATCATTTTATATGGCACATAATCCTTCACAATAAAATAAAGCAATTCATTTCTAATGTTTGATTCTGAGTCTATATGCAGTCATGGAACACGCAAATGGACAGTGCCCTGCCCCCCTCGTCATCAATCCATCAACTTTTGCAAGTAGGCCGACGTTTAATACATAAAAATATGCAGGTTCCATCACAACTGCTCAAAACTTCCACAAACACAAGCACAAACTTCACGACGACTGATTTGTAAACTTTCTTGATGCATGGTGACTCGTAATCAGCAATCTATGGAAATGCATGTTTCAGCAAGCAGTGCGTTATCGACCTTGGCAACAAAAGGATTTATCTTGACCCAGACAAGAGAGAAGACAGAAGCCAATAGTACAGACCATAGGACAACAATGGTTGGGGTTCTATTTTGACGTCCCATAAGACCTTTAAGGAATGGATAGAGATGAAGAATCACCCACATAGCGAAGAATATCTTTCCAAAGAGAGGTCCCCATGCTTCGTATCCTTTGTTTAGCGCATCAGAGAATCCAGCGACAACACCTACGATGTTGATGATGATAAGGGTTGTCGGAGGGATCAAAAGTGTTGTCCATTTGATAATGTAGAGTTCTCCAAACTCCGCGTCATCAGCTGCTTTGGCTGTGACGGTGAAGTTGGTGTCGAGGCCGGCCAACATTTTCAGCATACCTTGGAAGACAGCAAATAGATGAGCTGAAACACCTCCGATCACCCAGAACTGTTCATTACGCCAGAACTCTTCAATGCTCACACCACTCCATCGTATCTCGAGCACAGCAGTCACGATGATGGAGATGAAGAGGCCAAGGAACAGCATGCTTGCCAAGTTTGAGAGCTGCCATCATGTACCAACTTACGACCTGAGCATGAGAAAAAAAAAAGGGGGGGAGGGAGGATTAATTGGTGATAAAAAGGGGTAAAGAAGTTACTGTTGGTATGATGAATTTTCCCGTGAGAAGACAAATCGCAGGGATTGTACAGTAGGCAACGAGAGGGAGTGAAGTGAAGGGGTAGACAATCGTGTTTATGTATGATAGCCTTTGGAGCCACTTTAGACGACCTCCTCCATATCCATACCAGAGAGGACAGTGTCTGCTCAGGAAAATTTCTACAGAACCAAGAGCCCACCGGAGAACCTGATGTAGTCTATCAGAAAGATTAATGGGGGCGGACCCTTTGAATGCTGGCCTTAAGGGCATGCAGTAAAGTGATCTCCATCCTCGACAGTGCATCTTGAAGCCGGTTAGAATGTCCTCAGTGACTGACCCATATATCCAACCAATCTGAGAGGAAGATGATAAATTTTAGATTCACACAGAGGAAAATAGGGAAGATAGGTTCAAGTTTAAAGGAACTGCCATATTTCAAGATGAAATAGGGTTTATGCAGCAGTCCTCAAATATGGCAGCTATAATGGAACATGTAGGACAGGAAGGGAGACTAAAGGCAATTGGCCAAAGCCTTTTCCTTATCACCTCTTTTCCCCATTCAGTTTTCTCTTCATAGCTGCAGCCTATGACATGAATTGCTTCCTTGATAAGCGTTGACGGGTTGGCAGAATCTGGTACTCCCCCATTCTCCATTAATGTTGACTCAATGAAGACTGAAGACAAGCCAAAAGTTTTCTCAAAGCTCTTCTGGGAGATCAGCATTGACCTTTCGTACTCATCATAGTCTGCATTGAGTTAAAAGCAACAGAATCCTTTAGATCTTCAGTGAGATAATCATCCAAATTCAGCACTACTCCGAAATCGTACTTACTATCAATCTCTGTAAGATTGAAGATGGCAGCATTAAGGTCATCCCGCTTTGCTTCTCGGTAAACCTCAGCTGGATCTTTTGCTGGTTCTTTCTTTTTTGGGCGGCAACAGGAGCAGCATCCACACCATGAGCAGTTTGAGGAATCCCTGGGTAAGCTAGGCATAGATGGAGGGCCGTAGCCATAGAGTGCCTGCCTATTGAAGACGCAACCTGTTCCTACATAAACTGGTCCCTGTATTCCATCTAGTCCCTTCATATTGACCTACAATTAGAATTGCAACAGTTTTTCAAAGCTCAAAATAGTTTCAGAAACAAGAATAAGAAAGGAAATTTTGCTCTAATCTTACATCAAAGAAAACAGTATTGCGATTGGCATATCGATCACTCTTGTCTATGCCATCAAACCTCTGTGGAAACTGCACATAGCATACATCTCGACCAACTTGTGGATCCATGAGGAAGCACATGGCCTCTCGAACTGCCTTGCTATTGTTTACATAGTGGTCGCAATCAAGATTAAGGATGAATGGAGCATTTGTGAGGATTGCCGAAACTCTCACCTGCATAAATTTATTACTTACTAGTGTTGATGTCATGAAACAAAGATAAGCTTAAACTATTCATACACACCAAGGCATTTTCTGCACCAGCCTTCTTGTGGTGTTGGTAGCCAGGTCTCTTTTCTCTGGAAACATAAACCAATCTAGGAAGTTCATTACCCTCTATGTCACGGGCCCCAGTATTTCCAAGGAAAACCTGAAAAGAGAACTCGATCTTAGATGCTAATATTTTTCACTCTCTTTTGTTCCCTAGCAGGAATGATAAACTCATGAACATAACAAGAGTTGTTGATTCTGTTTATGCCTGAACAAATGTTACATAAATTAGGAAACAGAGACATCAAGAAAAACCTGGATCATGCCAGGATGATCACGTGTGTTATTTCCAGGCCAAGGTGTTCCATCTTGCATTGTCCATCCTTCCTCAGGTGTTTTCTGAGCCTTTGCTACTAACGCATTAACTCGAACTTTATACTCTTCATAATCCCTCTGTAAAAAAGAAAAAAACATTAAAAAATTATGCAAGTATGGAATCTTTAAATTATACAGATGGAAATATCGAATCTTTGCACTTACTTTCATTGCTCTACGTTCTTTGACAAAAGAAGGTTGCACCTTATCTTTCAAGTAATCAATCTTCTGTGAAAAGTAAAACTCGGGCGCCCTTGGTTCAATTGAGTATTTTTTGCAGAATGGGACCCATTTTCTTGCAAAATCAGCTGTTTCAACTAAAGACTCAAAAGAAAGCATGGCAGCGCCATCATCAGATACATAGCATGAGACTTTGTCCACGGGGTAATCCAGAGCAAGGATGGAAAGCACAGTATTGGCAGTGATCAGCGGTGGTTCTTTCAGCGGATCCACCGTACTCACAAAAAAATCCACCGCAGCAAGCTGAGAAGGCTCGCCATCTCTTTCATATCTGGAACGTAATTGAGTAGGAATCAATTTTTTTTTTAATTTTTGGAGACAGAGAATAGAATACCAAAGTAAATAAATAAATATGAGCTTACTGTTCTTGACATAAAGCAAAAAGACGTAGGTATCATATACCTTGCAGATAATCTGTCAATATATGTTTGTCTATTGACAGGAGACCACTTAGGGAACTGATCCAACACCCAAGAAACTGCAAACCAGATCTCGCATATGACAGAAGTAAGCCACAGGCCAAAAGCACTGTCAACTGGATTTGTTATTCTGTAATGGAAGAACAGTCCCAGAATAACCAATCTCATAATTATCACTGCTCTGTATGGAGTTAGTTTGTTGCGTGACAGTGGCATGACTATTGATAATGGCTGTGAAGCCTCAGAAGAATTCCTGCAAAGCCCAACATTGAATGTAGCCTTGTTACTGTGATTGTATCCCATTATAATCCATATTCTTCAAACCTTATGATGTGTGTATAATGCAGTTTAATTCTAATGCAGCCAATCTTTAGAATTCATCACCCAGCTATGATGAGAACAAAGAAAATGAAGGTTGAATGAGCCAAATTACAAGGGCAAACCAACGGGGGTTTAATGGTTCTAAGAGTTCTAAGTTACAAGGACTTTTTAAGGATTAGCAATATAAGAGTATCCCCTCCATGCATAGACAAAATCCTTATCATCAAAGTTTTCCTTACACTTACTGATTCTCCTCCATATGCTGCTGAGGTGGAATTTCAGCTGGTTCGTTTTCAGTCTTAGTTGGAGGCTTTTTCTTCTTGTTCTTCTTCTCCTTCCAACTTTCGACCCGATTCTTCCAAATTGGATTCCCAGATTCGTCATTCATTTCTTCATGAAAACATCAGATGAGCCAGTTTAAAATCTTTTTCTCAAAAACTTATGATAGCGACGAAAATTTTTCGATTGAGAGTTAAAGTTACTCACCACTATCTACAGTGGACACAGTACTGACATGTCTAGCATGAATTCCAACATTCTGGACAGCACCAAGATAGGTTAGTGAAAGCTATCAAAATGCCAAATGTTTCAACTTCATTAATAAGCATGTTCAGTGGCTCCTAAAAAAGGATGGGGAAAAGCACTAACAAAATTTTGATTTTGGATTGAAAATCAAGGGTACTACCCTCCTATTCTAGTTATTGATGCTCAAAACTCAATATAGTCATACCTCAGAATTGTTAATGTGAGATTCTGTTGTCGAATGGTTGCCTGGTGCCTTTGTTCCACTGTCTTCCAACGAGTTCTCTGGATCATATATGGTCATAGACGATTATTTTATTTGGCGGATGACAAGTTTAAAAACAAATCAATTCTCATATGAAAAAGATGATGTTGACCAAGATCATCGAACTTCCACATTCTTTCCAAGGTTTTATGTTGCTTAAAAATACAGGATTCAAGTTAATTCAGATATGATGTGAAGTGACGAGCAATCTCTTCTGTCAGATCCACGGACACCAATACGTAAATTGGGTATGAGCAATGAAATAGTACACTAACACTTGCAGAATACACCACGCACTTTACAATTTGGCTAAGAAAGACAACAACAGTATTCAGCAAAAAGAAAAGTAAGCAGCGTAACAAACATGGTCTATCAAAATTCTTGCAATGTTCTGAAGCCATCTAAAGTACTCAGTTGATTAGAAAGAACTTAACCAAAGTCAATAACAGTACCTATAAATAAGTCCTGCTTTTGTTCTTTGAAAATAATGGATGCTAATCTTCAGTTGTTAAAATTCTACGAAATACTAATCGAGTGAAACCCTATAAGATTATATAGATCAGCTATAAGATTGCAGAAATTCAACTTGGAGTCAGATGGAAGTCCTAAGGAAATAAATCAAGAAGTCAGATATTTGCTGAAGAAAGAAATCTTAATTATCCAGTTCCAGTTCATCGGTCCGAAAGAGTAGAAGTTAACAAGCAAAGCCTAATTAGAACAAGTTGTCAAACTAAATGCATCAACAGGTATATTTATGGGACAACCAACTGAATGCCAAAACAAAAGTTAATGGAGTTGAACTCGAGTGCGGAGATGACGTACCGTCATAAGGAGAGCCACACCGGAAGCAAGCCTTCCTACCCTCCTTGATCTCATATTCGAAGCAAGACTTACACATGGGAAAGCTGCACTCATGGCAAGCCACAAATAGATCACCGTTTGCATTGACCCCAACCTGCTCGCCGCAGGTGTTGCACATAGGGACCCCTGATTCCATCATCTTCTTCACCTTCCTATGCTTCAATCCCTTCAAGTGAATTGTTCAACCCTTGTTTCTGTTGTTGTTTTTATATGATAGACCCTAAGCAAAGCGAGGGAGTTGAGTAGTCCCTGAGAGGGTGGTAATTCTAGCATTTTAGTAATTGTGAAGAGATGGTAGTTGGTGGGGCATAGAGGTTGAGGTGTTGGTGTCATCTGTTTTTGCAGAAAGAGAGTGAGAGAGAGAGAGGAGTAGAGACAGAAACTGAGGGAGAAGCAACCAGTAAGTCTTTCTTTTTCCTCTGGTTGAGAGGAGCTGTAAAATTTTGCGGAAACTTGAAGGAAGGTTTCGGTTAGGCAATGTACATCTACAACTAACCAAGCTTTGCATGCAAGTTCGTCTCAGTATACACAGACGTATATTAATAATAACAATGAATATGGGTCAGGAC
This sequence comes from Erythroxylum suave, assembly GCA_027563595.1. Lineage (NCBI taxonomy): Eukaryota > Viridiplantae > Streptophyta > Magnoliopsida > Malpighiales > Erythroxylaceae > Erythroxylum > Erythroxylum suave. Next base: position 21,304,938 of record JAOSBN010000002.1, on the reverse strand, counting down.
ATTCATGAGAATCCAGAAGATTGAGTAGTATGTTACACTCTTTCTTGCTCATCTTTAAAGTAGTTGTCCTTGTCCATCTCCACCTTGAAGTTGGTTTTAGGTGATAAGCATTAATCGTAATTATTTGGTACATGGATACAGTGCTATTTGCTTCTAACCATTTTATAAGGGATATCAATGGGTTTGGCCAGGCCCATTGAGAAAAATATTTGGGCGGGCAAGGAATAATCTAGCCCGTGACTCGTGGCAGGCCGATAATGGTCGATCATCGGGCTTGAATCGGCCTCGAGTATTTAATATATTTTAAAAATTTTACGTGCTCTTTTTAAAGTGTTATAAGCATATCATATATTCATATTTCATAACATTAATAAAATTTTCACTTTTTTTCTTTTTAATACATATATCATAGGACAATTTTAAATTATAGCAAGATATAATTAATTAATTATGATATAATAAAGTTATTGAGATATATATAATGGTATAATTAATTAGGACATTTAATTCAATTAATTAGAAATTTATATGAAAAGTTAATAAGTTAATAGTTACAGTTAAAATTATGAACTATATTAATTACAAATTTCTAATTTTCTTAAATTATTTATTAATTATTATAAGAGATAACAAAATCAAGTTTCATAAAATTAATAAATTTTTTTATCTTTTTTAACTATTAATTATAGTAACATATAATTCATTAATTATGATATGATAAAGTTATTGAGATGTATGTAATGGTATGATCAATTAGGACATTTAATTTAATTAATTTGAAATTTATATAAAAAGTCAATAAGTTAATAAGTTAATAGTTGTACTTAAAATTATGAATTACATTAATTACAAATTTTTAATTTACTTAAGTTATTTATTAATTGTTATAAGATAGAATTGATAATTAATTATAGCAATATATAAGTGATTAATTAGGATATAATAAAGTTATTGAGATGTATGTAATGGTATGATTAATTAGGACCTTTAATTCAATTAATTAGAAATTTATAAAGTTAATAAGTAAATAGTTATAGTTAAAATTACGAATTAAATTAATTACAAATTTTAATTTACTTAAGTTAATTATTAAGTTAATATATAAAATTATTAAATTAATAAAGTAGTGGACGGGCCGCGGGTCACAGGTCGGACCGACCCCTGGTTTGACCCGTCCACAGTTCCATGGGCATCCACCCACGGCCCGTGTTTCACGGGTCATAGCCCGGTCCACTATTCCACGGGCCACACCCACCAGCCCGTAGGCCGGTTTAATCAGACCAAACCTGTTGACCATGGGTCGGGCCATATTAAGTTGGGCCGGCCGAGCCGGAATTTACAACCTTACATCTTATTGTCCTAAAATAAACTCCAACTTCCTAGAATTATTCCCAATCTTTTCTAGATGTTCTACTCGACAACAGAGGATCCAATCATACTTAATTATGTTATTGGGTTAAAAAAAATTCAATACATTCATATGTTGATGTCCTACGAAAATTTTGGTCGTTATCATGTTATATATTATTATTTTTTAAAGATGATTCTTCATTTTTTAAAAATTTCTATTATTATGCTTAATTTTGGTCATTTTAATTCTTTTAATTATGAGAAATAATATTTTTTAAAATAAAATTAAATATTCAGAATACAATTTATACTAAAAATACATTTAATTAAATATATTAAAATTACAATAAAAAATTATGTAGTTTGTCTAATTTTATAACACTAAAAGAAAGATAAAAATTGGTAATAAAATACTTCAATTTTAAATCGTCATTAAGCCTAAAACTAAAGATGCTTAAAAGTTGTAATAAAATATTTGAACTTTCAACTCGTAATAAAAGTAGTTTGTCATTAATCCCATAAGTAATAGTATCGATGTGGCATTAGCATATTGTATAATTGATTTAAAATTAAAATGCCCAGGATTGCCTATCGGGCACCCTGTTAGATAGAACTCATCGCCAGCAGGCTGGATCAAAGTTAACACCGATGGTGCGGTGGCCCGACACCCCATGACTGGTACAGTAGGGGGCTCATTTGGGATTGTCATGGCGACTGGTGCGGGGGTTTTATTCTGAATCTTGGCATAAGCTCCCCTGTCGAGGCCGAACTTCAGGATGCCCTCGAGGGGCTCCGTTTGGCATGGGAGCTGGGGTATAAGCGAATTTTCCTGGAGGTGGATTCACTAGAGGTAATTAATATTCTCTCCTCCTCCCTTTTCGACCTGACTCTGGATTTTACTTTGGTGCAGGGACTACGTGAGCTGCTGAATCGTAACTGGGAGGTCAAATTCTATCATATTTATCGGGAGGGGAACCGCAGTGCTGACCGCCTTGCTTCTTTAGCTCTACGGGTACGACCGGGCTTACACGTTCTTTCCACACCTCCATTGGAAGTAAAGGAGTATCTTTATCTAGATAAGCAAGGACTGTTGTATCACAGGGGCTTAGCTTGCCACTGAGCTGCTTTGTTCTGTTTTCGCTTTCGTTTTCGTTTCGTTTATTTCCCTTTGTAAGCAAAAAAATAAAATAAAAATTAAAAGGTAAAATTCCTATTCCTTTTTATTAGAAAAACCTCCGTGAAACTTAGTCTTCATCTTCACTAACTCAGATAAATATCTACCAATTTGATCCACTTTTCTTTTACTATTTTGACAAAATTAAAATACTAGTTTAACCACTGGCATGACTTAGGTTCCCTTTCGCAAGATTCAAGCTTTTGATAGAATAAAAGCTAGCATACCAGTTACAATCAAGGTGGAACTAATAATAGGAAATAACTCTTAGAAATGGCTTGAACATACTCAAAGCGATTTTGACCTTCTCAGAAGTAACCTCCCTGTATACCTCTTAAAAACCTCTAAAGAGCATCCAATCCTCTGGCTCAACAATTGGTCCATTGCTTACTTCAATAGCTCTTGTAGGAAGTTGTTTACTAGCTCTCAAAATTCAATGGAGTGGCATAAGTTGATGTAGAATGCTAATATCATCCTTAGCTCAGCTTTCATGCCGTGGCTTCTAATTAAAGGCAAATTGGGAAAAAAGGTTGCTCTAAAGTTCCATTAACTAAAACTTTTTTGCATTGTTTTTCAAAAGCAACTAGAAGACATGGAACATTTGTTCTTCAATGCCAATATTCTACAGCCTCCTCTGAAACTACATTATTACACTTTGTAACATCTCCAGCCCTTGCACTTCATGGACAAATAAAATATCGTGGGTGTTCAAGATCAATTGTTCTACCAAAGGTAATCTAATAATGTCTAGAATTGCTTTTAGAGCTTTAATGCATATTATATGGCTTAAATGAAACAACAGGATATTTAGGGGTGATTAAACTTTCCCAACCATCATCTGTCATAAACTCTTAAACAAGATTAGAGAAGTTATAATTATGAGAAATATGGATATGTCAATGGACCATTGGCTCTCAAGATGAAGGATGCAATAAGTTATTATTATATTCAAAAGTTGTAACTATTTATGCAACTAAGCATTATCTATGTAGCATAAGCATGTCGTTGTTTTAAGGAAAACTTTCCTTCCTGCTTTGGCTATAGAATGCTTAATGCTTTGTGTATTTGATTTTAAGATTTTCTTATTTGCTCATAAAAAATCTAAATAAATCATCTTTCTAAGAAGTAAACTTTAAGAACATGAATTGCTTGAGTAAATAATAAGGGGATTTTGCTATGGCTTGAGTTTTGTTGTGGCTTGAATTTGAAGCACTTGGGTTGCTTCATTGAAAAAAGTGCTAGCAAATGATTCGATCCAAAATCATATATCTTTATTGAAACATATCTTCAACCATGCTTTTTTAATGTAACACATCGTAATGCTATATAAAATAAACTAGACCTATTATTATAGCAATGGTGAGGCTAGGTTAATCCTCCAAAGAATATGTGTAAAACTTTTAAAATAAAATTAAACCGTGTTTAGGTCATAGGGGGGGTGAAAACAATGAATTTGTTTGGGACCTGGTTCTCTGGTTCTATCTCAGCCTACACTCATTTAGACATTTTTCATTGAATTGTTGTTCTTATATCTCTCTTAGCAACTATTAATTATAGATTAACAACAAATTCTGTTAACTCCGATTTTCTCTTAGATCGTGTTTAATTAAGAGACACTTGTTAATTAAACCTAGCCATCAAATAACCTAGGATACGATCTTTAGATTTAATTGGAAGGAAAAAAATAATCAAGACAACAACCACACATGCTCAGTTCATTTAACCTAGGTTATGTTATCACTAATGATTGAAAACTATTAGTCGTCACAAACGAATTTCAATATAGCGATTATGAATTATACTAAAATTATAGCAATAGGTTCTTACATAAAAATAATAAAATAGAGTATTCAATCACTCTTACATAACACTCAAACATTAAAAATAGGATAACACAATCGATCCCTAAGAGAAAGAATAACAAACAATGAGAGAAATGCTTAACTGGGTCGTTGGCATCGATGTCACCTCCAAACTGACGTCGAAATGTCTAGCTCTCTTTGGGTCTCCAAAGGATGAGAGGTTTTCTCCTCTTCATTCTCCCAAACCTCTCTTTCGGCTCTTCAAACATAATGTTTCTACCGACAAAACAATGTTTTTATACAAAAAAGTAAGGTTTTTGGGTGAGTTATCAACTTGTCATATGCGTGACTTGGTGTGTCATGACTATGACACAACTCATGCCCATGAGAGTGTTGTCATGACATATGCTATTCTTCATTCCTTTTTGTACTTTCTTGTCTTCTTCTTGCTCTAATCTTCTTCTTCTTGTTCCACGAAGACAAGCAAGTGTGATTCTTCGAAAAACAACTCAAATATAATATTTTTGACTCACTTTAGCTTCTCTGCTTCCGAATTGTGCCTAAAATCAAATATGAACTAAAGTATCCTAAGTATTTTCATAGCAATAACTACTAAGTGTTGTGGAATAAATTCATATTCAATTAAGAATATATCAATTTCCCCCATACTTAGCTTTTGACCGTCCTTAGGCAAAACATCAAAATTAAGACTATAGAATCAAAAACATTTACTTCCTTCCCATATTTTCTAAGAATACATAATCATTAAAAAAAATGAACGACTTCCAAAAACCATAACAAGAACTTAACACTCTATGCTTTTACTCATGATCATTCAACAAGCATCACCTTCAAAATCTAAGCAATCCAATGATAGATTTAGACAAAATGTGTTTAAATAAGATACATTCAGGAGTACACTCAAATACAATTCATAATCATGACATTCTACAACTTTGCAAATATTTCATTTCTCCACCACTAAGGGTCATATTCATAATCATAAATTAAAGAACTTTGCAAGGTTGTAATGTGGGCAATCGTTAAGGTGAGATGTATTTGGATAATGTACTATAAAATCCATCAAACCTAGTCAAATAAGAAAACACTCAATATACCATTAAGTGCAAAAACCAACATTCACTCACAATTGTGTACATCCAGTATGATGAATGTAAAAACCATGTTTCTTAGCTCAAATTTAAGCTCTCATACCCCAAGCCACATCAAATATATATCACTCACAAAAGTTGATCATAAACAAGACTTTGTAACTATAGGGAGTGACCATTGAAAGCAACATCCACCTCATATCTAACATACTCAAGTAACCCATTCAGTACAACTATAGGAGGAAATATGACTTATAAATAACTTTGCAATACATATTCATTTCTACCTTGATACTTTTATTGATATGCATTTCTGCCTTGATACTTTTATTTAAACATTTTTTCTTTTCTCTTTTCCGTTTTCTTTTTTTTTTAAAGAAGCTACATCAACATGGGAATTTCATTGATAAGATATAAATACTATCCCAATAATTATAACCATCCCACACATATGCACAACCCCACACTTATACTCTTGTATATCCATAATCAATAACAATCAACAAATGTTCCACTAGCTTTACGGCTTGGATAGTACATTTTGTTAGGTTTAAAGCATGTAAAGTGGTTAGCATAAAAAGAAAAGGTAAATAAAGCTCAAGGGGGCTTAACAAAAGAAACTTCATACAAATGGGTGGGTTATTTGGCTAATGTGGCTTATTCAAATAAAGAATGCCTAATCATTTCCATGTTAATGCATGTGATAAAAATGAGTTCTTGAATAGAAAATCAAAGTAAAGTTAGGATGTAAATGTCATGAAGTTCATATATAAACAAAAGACAATGAGACTAATATAGATGTGTCAGTCTAATAAGGCTCAAAATCTCACTAGCTTGTGTCTACTACTAGTCACTACTCTTTTAAAAATAATGCATATTGACCAATCATAAAAAAGTATATGTTAAAGTATTCGTGGATTTTTCTAGTCAATTCACACTTTAATCATGATTATATAATCCTAGAAGTAATAAAAAAGAGAAAATGTTTGATTTTTTGCTTTATTCTCTCTCTCTCTCTTTTGTTGAAAACTTACAAACAATTAAAAACAAACAACTATAAACACACATGCATATAAGAAATAAATGTGAAAATGTAAACGAAAAGAAATTAACTTTCCTTAGATTGCCTCCCAAAAAGCGTCTTTGTTTATGATAAGGCCTTGGCTGATAATCATTCACATTCAACATCTTCCCTATCCTCCAACACTTAGTCTCTACTTAGTCCACGTACTCTAGAAAGATCTCAAACATCTCTTCACCTTTTTCTTCTTCATTTAATTTCTCTAACCTACTAGGTAAAGGTAAAGAGTTAGTCTTAAAATAACTATGGACTCAGTATTCACCTTCGAGCTAAATGATATATCATTTTCGGCTTCGAGCTCATCTTCCATTTCTTTAATACAAACAATTCTTTGAGTAGTACACTCAAGATTCTCAAGCTCCTCTTCACTCTGTAAGGTCTCCACACTAACATCTCTTGGGTACACCTCAGGTTGAGATGGTTGCTTCTCTTCACTTTGTGGCTTAAGGTGATTGTTATCTCCCCATCTAGATATTGCTTCTTGCTAGAACTGTTTCACATCCTACTGAAATTGCAAAGTGTTAGCAACGATATGTTAACTAATTCTTCCAAGGATGTACTCGAGTTTTGATGTCTATCCCATTCTTGAAAGCTAGATTAAAATTGTCTTTCCTCCCGCTGGAATTGTTGTATTCCTTACTGAAACTGTTATACATCCTATTGAAACTACTATACACCCTGTTGAAATTGCTGTATATTCTGTTAAAATTGAATATTATTAGTAGTCATAATATTAAGCAAAGCTTCCAGAGATGTACCTGAATCATGATAAGAAGTTTCTGGTTTATGCTGGAATTGTTGTGCATCTTGCAAACTATCATAGAAGTAGTTCTGTTGATTATCTTATTCATAACTAAAATTAGGTTGATCAGTCTAAACTTAGTTATAAGATTGGGAATATGAGTTATAGAAAAATTAATTTTGTCCATAAATATAAATATATATATTTTAACACAACAAACACAAACAAACATGAAAAGATAAAGAAATAAATGCAAAAGAACCTAATTAAAAACAAATATATATAAAACACGAATTAAAATCAATAACAAATATTACACCACACTCCCTAGTAACGACATCAAAATAAAATAAACTAGACGTACTACTATTATAGCAGCGGTGGGTCTAGGTCTATTCCACAGAGAATGTGTGTAAAGCTTTTGAAATAAAATTAAACTATGTTTAGGTTAGGGGGGTGGTTTATCAAACAAGAAAACAAAATGAGCTAAACTAGTAAAGATAAATTAAAGAAAACATGCAAAAATGATGGCAATGATGAATTCGTTTGGGACTTGGTTCTTTAGTTCAATCTCAACCTACACCTAATTAGACATATTTCATCGAATTGTCGTTCTTATACCTCTCCTAGCAACTAATCTAGTCTTTTATCTCCCTTCAAACCATTCTCGACTCTTTTGGAAGATAATCCACATAAAGTTACTGGAGAGGCAACAACTATTTTAATAGCTTGAGTATTAGAGAATTGTGGCTTGTTATCTAAGGATTGTTTTGGAAACATTATTAGTTTTATGTTGTTGTTTTGATATGGCCATCAAGGTGAGGTGGTGGTTGGTGGTTAGATGTTGAAAGAGTTGGTGGATGATGGGGATTTAGTGTAAAAGGAGATAAAGTAAAGTCATCAATATTAAGGACAAGAGACTGAGAAAGTTGCAATAAAATAATTAAGAGTTAAGTTAAGAGTCTAATTTGTCCACGTGTCTACTGTACCCTAAGGAAAATGGAAGTTTGTTACAACTTATTCTACAATAATAACAACAACAAGTAAAAGGCTCGCTGAAACGCAAGATCTAAGGAGATCCAGTAGTACGCATTCTTACTCCTATTAAGTCGAGATGTTGTTTTTGATAGACCTACATGCAATACAAAATAATGATAATATACAATTATAAATAAATACTTATAAATAAAAATATATAAATATACAATAAATAATACCGTACATATAGAACATGGTAGAGATTAAAAATAATAACTAAAATAATTAAATAAATACACAAACTAGAAAAAGACAAGTACGATAAGAAATCAAACCAACCATGTCAAGATAATAATTAAGCTAAGTAAAAAAAATGTCTCAGCTAAATAACTAAGAGGTAAGTAGTAGTTTTTATAAAAAATATAGGCTAATTATAAAACGAAAAACTAGAAGAAAAACGTCTAAAAACACCTAATTGAACGAGAATGATCTCTTCTTAAAAGATCATTTATCTATATCCTAATACGTCAAAGTTTTTTATTGCAGGTCGTATACTCAGGAAGTTTCATCAGAGTCGTATTATTCTTGATCACTTCTTCCAGTTTTTCTTAGACCTACCTTTTTTCTCTTATAGTCTCCAAGTGTCATTTTGTCGCATCTTCTTGCTGGAGGTTAGGATGTTTCCTTTTAACATGTCTAAAGCACCTAAGCATTATTTTCTTAATTTTTCATTAATATTAGTCACCTTTAATTTGTCTTTTACTATTACATTCTTAGTCTTATCTCTTTTAGTGAGGTTCTTACATTTAATATAAACATTCTCATCTCCACCACCATTAACTTATAATTATACACTTGTTAGATGAGTTAATAATCTGCCTCATATAGCATGGTCTGCCTAATTGCTAAGCGATAAAATTTATCTTTGAGCTAGACCGATATCTTCTTCTCACATAAAACTCATGATGCACTTCTCCATTTAAGCTACCCTAATCTAATAAAGTGGATTGTATCTTTATCGATTTCTTCATTATTTTGGATGATAGATCCTAGGTACTTAAAAACCTATTTTTGTGGTATAAATTCTGATCCAATCTTTACCTCTACATCAGTAGCTACATTATGGCCAAAAAAGTTACACTATAAGTACTCAGTTTTAATCCTACTCAACTTAATACCTTTTGACTCTAATGCATCCTTCCAATATTTTATCTTAACATTGACACCCTTTTTAATCTCATCCACTAAGACAATATCATCAGCAAACAACATACACCAACATACTTCCCTTTGAATATCCTTAATGAGCTCATCTATCACTATTGCAAACAAAAAATGGCTTAATAAGGAGCCTTGGTGTATCCCAATACTAATTAGAAAGATTTTTGAATCCTCTCTGATTGTCCTTATTCTAGTATTTACCCTTTTATACATGTCATTAGTTACCTGTATATAAGTCACAAGAACTTCCTTAGCCACTAAACACCTTTGTATGATTTTCCTAAATACCTTGTCATATGTCTTCTGTCAATTAATAACAACCATGTGTAAATTACTCTGTCTTTTACTATAATATTTCACTAGTCTTCGGAGATGTAAAGCTTCTGCTTATCATTTTCTTAGTTTTAAATCAGTTATGTAACACGTTAAATACTTGTCAAGTCGACATTATCATGTCAAATGGTTTTGCTAACGTAATGTGTCATGTTAGTATCATTAATTATCAATAGACTAATCTTTTTTAATTCAAATATTTTATTACTATTTTGTATAAGTAAATATATATTATTTTTATTAAAATTAAAGTTCTAAACATTTTATTACTATTTTTAATAACTCTATTATTATTGCAAAACTAAATAAAATTCAACATTTTTATTATAATTCACATTAAATTATGACAACAAATTATAACAAGAATAGTGAAAAAATAAAAAAAATTGGTATTCTTTGATAACTTAAATTGTGTTAAAAATTGTCCAGTGTAAAAATATAAAAGTTTGTGACGTTAAAATAAGGTTGTGATGCTAAAATAGGTCTCCACTCAAGATTGAACAACCCTGTAGATTGGACTATCGAACAGCCGTTACCCTTGATTGCTGCGGGCCTTCATTGCTGAAAAGGGAGATTCTTTTCAAAATGAATCAAAGATCGGCAAAAAATTTTTAGTTCTCCAGTAATTCCTTACATAAAAGCTTGAATGTCATATGAAAATCATGTACCCATAGCTTTTTCTAGCACAACTGCTGCTAGTGAATTAGGGTAGACAAAGAGCAATTCTTTATTCAATAGGATTTCCTTCGAAGCTTCGACCAAGAATGCCATCTGCCGAGTAATATATAAGGAATATGGCAATAATTTCAAATGGCAACTTAAGACGTCGTAAAACAGTAGGGACTAAATTGAAAATTTTATGAAGATTTAACTAACAACATTTTTTCAGTTAATAATAATTTAAGAACGAGTAAGAGATCGATTTCTTATCTAAAACGCAATAACTGGGGCAGAGAGAGATACAAATTCATGCCATGGTCTATCACCCAAAATTTTGCCAATATTAAGGGCATGCTTGTTTGGTGGGAAAGAGAAAGAAGGAATGGGTATGAAATGAAAAATAATAGTTGGTAAGAAGGAATGATTGGATGGCTAATATTATCATTCCTTGATTCTGGCCATTACTCCATTCCTCTCCATTATGAGAGGAATGAGAATCATTCCTTGGTGTATTTGACTTCTATAGCTTGATGATACATGAGAAACATATAAGTATTAATCCATAAAACAAAAATTGCAAGACAACTTTATAACTCAATTAATTACATGTTTGTAATGGTTCTAAAA
>JAOSBN010000002.1:21282967-21293758 GCA_027563595.1 Erythroxylum suave | reverse complement strand
GTTTTCACATCATTTGCATTGCTATAATAAAATATCGACGAATTGTATAATATTTTGAAAGATTAAATTATATTTAAAGATACGATATAACTAATGATATATTAATGTAAGAAAATATTGATGTATTTTTTCTTTAAGAACTATCGGAAACGAAATACCGTAATATATTTAATTTTAAACATTTTGTAATTATAAATAGGATTCATAAATTAAATATAATCAATTAAATATATTTAAAATTTGATATAAAAAATTTTAAAAAAAATTTTTATTTCTCAATATTTTTAACAAACCAACCACCATCAATAATAATAATAATCATTCCTTCATTTTAACCAATCACTATCAATGGTAATGATTTATCCATTCTCATTCCTCACTATATTCATTCTCATTGTCATTCCATTGCCCTCTGTGAACCAAGCGCCCCCTAACATTAGAGTGAAGGAAAAGCTAAAAGGTTCATCCTCGATGCGATTACGCGGACAGTTATAATCACCAAATTGATGATCGCGCAGGAAGGATGTGGCATGTTCCCGCCTAAAACAAAAATAAACGGCAACATTTACCTTGTGACCACTCAACCTATAGCCTATAATAGAGAAATAGTACATAACATCCCAAGCATGCTTCATGCTTCTGAAACGTCCAGCTGGTATTTCCAACTACGGCCACCATCTTGTCCTTGATATAGAACCAACTTTTACAGAAGTCTTTGTTCTGCATGAGATATGGCAGCTTTAATCTATGAGACGGAATAGACCTTCACAACTTTCGTTGTATCACACACCACTAGGTTCTCTGACTCACTTGGAGTTGTACAAAGCCAATTGACCTGCATCAGAAGTCCAAGATGAAAAGGTTTCAACAACTGATGGAAAAGCAACAAAGATACGGAAACCAAACTTTTCACATTCCTATTTTACCTTTCTGCTTAAATTGATGTTGAGACGTAAAACATCGCTTGTGCTTCCAGTCTGCCCTCCATCAGGATATCTTGACCAATCCCAAATCTTCAGTGATTTGTCATTCCCACCTGAAATTAGATACTTCCCTCTCTCCCCAAATAACGAAAATGCAACACAAGATACAGCAGCAGTATGACCACCCAATGAGAAATCCAGATGAAAACTATTTCTTCCATTTTGATTCTGAATTTCATCTCCCGCAGCTGAACTACAGCTTTTGGATGTTGATTGAGATCCTTTCCGTGCTCTTGTGGAACTTTTTGACCTAACATCAGCAAGTTCTGATTCAATATCAATTACATCAACAACCCCGTCGCCTCTAGCTACAACACATACTTTCTGTGAATTCTCCAACATATCAACATCTGGAATTGTTATGGCATGGACGAAAGCAGGATTCAAACACTGTGAGTTACTGCAATTTGTTTCAAGCAAACCTGTAATGAAGGCAGAGAAGGACAATCTTAGCAGGTCAACAGGCAGATGATTGCTTAACTATTTTCCCAAATGTTACTTCCCTATCACCTTGACATACGTAAAAGAAATATTGTGATATCTCCTTTCTTGCAGCATTTTCACATTGATTGTTTTCTATGTGTCAAAATATACAATTCCAACATTTAGTTGAAGAAATAGTCACAAGAGGTTTTTCAACCCAGCTATATTTGTCCTTGATTGTTGGTGAATCACTTCTACAGATAAACTGATTATTTTTTACACATCAAAATTGACAATTTCTAACATTTAAAGTCGCAAAAAGACAGAAGAGGTTTTCGAAACAACCAGCTATACTTGGCCTTGGGTGTTGGCGAACCATTTTTACAGATAAAACTAGAACATCAATAGATTACATAATTTCGGTAAACTTCAGCTGTTGGCCTGTGCAAGCTACCAAAATTTAACGAAGCAATTTTATAAGAAATCAATACTTCAGGACTCTTGAATTGCAAATTAAAAGACAAACTTACCAAAATCCAAAATTTTGAGGACTCGCCCTTTAGAGAAGTCCCAGAGGACAAGTTTTGAGTCAAGACCTCCAGTAATGACTGCCGAAATCAATAGTAATAATGAAGTATATTTAGGTACAAGTTTGGATAGAAGCTAGAGTTATGTCAACATTTAGATACTAATATTTTGAGGCATTTGAAATTTCTCCAGTTTGTCTGAGTCTATGAGAGATATATAGAGAGGAAGTTTTAAGTCAAAGGAATTACAACTACAATTTTTGAGTACCTTCCCAAGGTTTCCAAGGAATAAATTGTAGACTGCTACATATCTAATTTATGGTTAACTAGGACACAAGGTCTCAAAATTTTGATAAAGCAAAAAGTTCAAACAAGAGAAAGAAAAAGAGAGTTATGAACAGCAACCTTAATAGCTCCACCGCATGCAAGAAACAAGGCACAAATAGTGGAAATTTTGACTCCTGAAGTTCAGATAAACCAAAGAGGAACTTTGAATTTTGAGACCATGATAACAGGCGGAATTCGTACAGAGACAAACACACATTCATAACTACAGATAACATTTTTATTTCCAATAAATTTTGAGAATTAAAAATCCCCCATAAAAATAATGTCAAGATGACAACAAAAATCCAAGATTGTGAAGAGAAACAAGGGGCAAAAAGCACATTTTCACCAAAATAATATTTTTTAAAAGAAGAAAGGAAAGCTGACAAATTATGGGTTTGTAACCAAGGATACACTTGTATGGCCAGCTCTCAGCGTTTTATAAAGGCAATGCTGGTGGATGTCAATAATCTGCAACACATAAATACCCTTATCAACTGCCAAACAGTTGAAATAGTGATACGCAAAGGAAAAATATCTATAAGATGGTTCTACGTTGGAAAATAAACATGAACACACATATTGAAGAGAAAAGAGAACATGATATTTGGGGTGGTTTGGAAGTGCGCCATCGTCCACAGAGTTCTATCACTACTTGAAATAAGAAAGAAAAACACAAATTATAAATATGCTCCTCTTACTCTAATATGGAAACCTTTAGACTGCAATTTGACTGTACTTCAACACTCCATTTATGAAGCCCCCCTTAACTTATGAAATATCTCAATGATAATTTACTCTCTATTGAAATATGAGCCACAATTTAATACTGTGTATGTGTGACTTAGTGTGTAAAAGTAAAAGATTTGAGCAAGGAAAATAGTGAAACTTTATAATGTAGTCATGGTGCATAAAAGGGAAAAATGGAATGTTATAAACTTTGAACGATTATTAAGGTACATCCAGTCCTTCATTTTTACTTTATGATACATAACAACTAAAAACATTTATTTCATAATGTTTAACTGTGGCAATTAAATGAGAGACAGAAGACGCCCTGGTAGCATGAGAACTTGTTTCTAAAGTTATAGTCAAGACAATAATGAACCCAAAATTCATTCCACCAGCCAACCACAATATCACTTTATTCACTCAAGCTTAACGTTCAGATTGAAATAAATGAGTTATATTTTCAGGTAATACATATTTGGTCAATCAAAAAGTAAAAGCAAAATTTCGGAGAAAGATATGGCATAAAATACCTTAATTTCCCCACTATCATCTGTAGAACCTAGAAAAGCTGCCTTAGAGCTGCAAGCAATCTGCATAAGAAAAAGAAACTTAACATGAATCTTTTTTCTCGAGAATATGATCCTTTAATTTCACATTTATCTTCCTTAACAGATGTTAAGTCACACTTATTCCTTGACTGAATCTCAATTCTAAAGAACGGTAAAAGAAAATAATGTTTGTGCCTTTCACATAACCATATTGTATGGCAATGAAATGTGTCCCCAATGATTCTTGCAAGATATTAGGAACAAGAAAATATCATCCATATGGCAGACCAACATTAGTTATAGCAGGACAACCAGCATCATTTGAAGAATTAGAAAATAACCACAATACTCTTGAAAATAGCAACATAACCGACAGTAGAAAAGCTTCGACTGATGGACAAGCATATGAAACTGAGCCCATAAAAATTCAAGAACGGCTTACACAGCCTATTTTGGGAGAGCAAAAAAATTTACCTGATTTATTTCTTCCTTATTATAGTTGTAGTTCTTCAATCCACTCCATGAGTAGGCTGGCTTCAAATACCAGAGAGACAATTAAAAATAAGATGGAAACGAGAAGTGATAAGGAAATACCATCCAAACAAGTGCAGTCATCTACAAAATGAAACAAAGCTTACCATGTGCACATCAAAGCACTTGACTTCACTTCCGCAGGAAACATAGACGATGTTTTCATTCCCTGAAACAATTCAACGATGGCACTGAGCACCAATCTGATCACAAGAGCTACAATTTTAGCACTTAATACACTGATCTATCTATTATTATTCAACGCTGGATGCATCAAGCATAAAGGTCTATGAAAATAACTGAATACTACACTGTTTATTAAACTATTATCACAGAAAACCTGGCTTGAAACACAAGGACGACACAGGCTGCTCCCCGACCTCCATGATAAGCTGCGCGTCTTTGCATCGCAAGTCAAACCAGCAAACGCAGCCGTCCTACTTGGTTTTTGAATCAGTAAACAAACAAATGAAATCAATTTGATGATTTCAATCGAGCTGCGAATGGGTTATCTAGAAAGAAAATTAAGTATGTAGTAACTAGTAACTTAGTAAGGATTAACTAAAGAAAGATGAAGTGATAACCTCGCCGGCGGTGGCGACGAGACCGGGACGGTCACGAGATGCGATGCAACAGGTGGCCGTGGCTTTGTGACCCCTCAATCGTCTCGGCTCTGCCATGACCAGCGAGAAACTGAAACCAATGGAAGATAGATCCGTTTCCAAAACGGGTCTAAGTTACCGAGCTTTGATTAGCAAATTTTAAACAAGTAGTTTAGTGACATTTCACCTTTTGTTTTCTAGTTTGAGTTTTTTTTTTAAAATAAAAATAAAGCATATGACAGTTAATATAAATTTAATTATATTTTATTACTTATAATAATTAAATATTAGATAAAATTTAAAAAATCTATTATATAATATTTATTAATAAATTATCAATAAAAAATTTATTTATTAAAATAAATATTTAAATTTAAATTTTTTATTTATAAATTAATACTTATTTTTAAATATATTTTAATTATTAAATCATATTTTATTTAAAATTTATGTATTTTGAAGATATTTTAAATTTATTCATATTTATTAATAATTATTAAATTAAGTTTATTTAATTTAATTATAAAATTTAAATTATTCATAATTTAAATTATTTAAATATGTAATATCAAATTAAATTATTTATAATTCTTATTAACAATTAATGTATTAAATAATTAAATAATACAATTAATTGATAATAAATCAACTTATGGAAAAAAAACATAAATAAAAATCACCTTTTGTGAATTTCATAAATTTTAAAAATTGAAAGAAACTAAAATCAGAATGTTAAATAAATACTTTTTTATGAAAACAAAACTAAAAACTAAAATAAAAACAAACAGGTCGTTAGTGTTTTAAAAACCGAATCAAATATTAAATTGGTAAGATAAGACTTTTGAGATTTAAAAAGTTAAACTAGGAATAAATTATTATAAAATTAGTTAAAGACTGAATAAAATTAAAAACTTTAAAATGTGGTTGAAAAATTATACTTAGCTCTTATCTATCGAATAATTAGAAGTTTAATTGAAACAAAAGATTGTTAAATGAAAATTTATTTATTTATTTTGGTTTATAAAAAACTAATTAATTTATAATAATTTATTAATTAATTTATTAAATGGACGATTTTAACAATAAGAGTTACTAAAATACATCAAACTAAAAAATTGAAAACCAAACCAAAAAATTAAATGGTTCAAACTTTTCACAATTGTACTAACCAAATCGATTCAATTTTTTAATTATTAGTATTTCTTTTAACTATTTTAAAAAAATAAAAACCAATTTCTGGCTTTTTTGGGGTTAGATAGGATAATAGTCATATACTGATGGTAACTATTCAAAATTAATAAATTAAAATTCAGTTAATTGGATTCCGTAATCAATTTTTTTTATTGGTTAAGTAAAAACAAATAAGGTATTAAATATGATTAATTAAGGCAAGAAAAGTCTTATAAAAATTTAAAGTATAAATATATATATTTAATATGAAATTAAGATAAAATTTAAATTATTTTATTAAATTCAAGTTTGAGTGTAAGATTCGAATGAAATTTGATTTACTAATCTTATGATTGATTTATTTTATTTTTAAAGTAAAATAATTTTATAATAATAATACTAACATAAAATGTTGACATATTTTGAAAAGCTTCTTATAAAAAGTATTATTAGAAAATATTGAAAAGTAACGTTGGCAATAAGTAAGAAGTCAATCAATCTAATTTTCATCACTACATTGTTGTTTTAGAGAAATGATTAAAATAAAATTATTATATCAATATAAAATATTATATTATTTAAAATATACAAAAGAAGATGTTAAATTAATATATATTACTAATCAATATTTAAAGCTTTGAAAATAAAGGTTAATTTAGACTAATAAATAGTATAAATTCTAGATCAAAAAATCTAAATTCATTATTATTTTATAAAATTAATAAAATATTCGTTAAGCTAATCAAACTATTAATTTTTCTTTCATGAAAATGCCTTTTTAAGCCACTTTTAAAGAACTTTTTAGCTAATTAAATTGATTTTTATAATATTAAAATTAAAAATGTTAATGCATAAATTGTCCTTATTATAAATTAAGATGAACAATGTTTTGCAATCTTAGATATTATCTAAAATTGTCTCACTTTTTTTTTAAAGATTATCTTGTTAGACAAGATCACTAGATGCCATTCTTTTAGTAATTAGTTAATTAACAAAAGTTAACTCACTAGCAAGAGAAAATTAAAGAAACTATTTTCAAAAAAAATAAAAAAAACAAAAAAAAATTTAAAAAAATCAATTTTCATTATGCAAAAAAAGGTTACAACTTTGTTTGTATACAAAAATTATGAAAGATAAATAACTACTCATACTAACAAATTATTCCAGCTCAACAGTTTGATACGAGTTATTACAAACTGTTATAACTAAATACCTACTCCAACACACATGCATGGCCTTATATGAAGATAACGATCGCTAAGATTTTGTGGATGCATGTTGTGGATAAATGAAACCAGTTTTGAGTTGATTGTGTACTAAATGACAATCAATCTTTATATACTTGGTTCTCTCATGAAGAATTGGATTAGCAATCATATGAATTACTGCTTGATTGTCACACCAAAGAGAACTAGGAAAGGGATAAGAAATCCAAAAATCTTGAAGAATGTAAGATATCCATTATAGCTCACACAAATTATATGTCATGCTTTAACTTCTATTGAAGATCTTGAAATGGTAGTCAGCTTCTTTGTTTTCCATAAAATCAAGGAATTCCCCAAATAAATAAAATAACTCATCAATGATCTTCTGGTGTCTAAGCAAGATGTCTAATAAGCATTACAAAATGTTTTAAGCTCAAAATTATCTTGAATATTGTAAATTAAGCTTATACATGGTGATCTTTTCAACTAATGTAAAACATGCAATGTTGCATCCTAATTATATAGAGCGTTAACAAAATATGGAAGTTGTTGCACAATATAAGTAAGGTCATGACGAGTTAAATTGAGATAGAGCAATCAACCAATTAGTCTTCTATAAAGATTAAGATCAGATAAGAGAGAAACATTTGAAGGCTTAAATTTATGCCTTTTAAGTATAGGAGCTTTAGCTACTTCGAAATGTTGGAGACCAACATATGTAATAATGTCTAAAGAATATTTTCTCTGGTTAATGTAAGCTCTTTAAGGCGAACGGGCAATTTCTATTCTAAGAAATACTTTGCATAGCCAAGACCTTTTATCGTAAAATGTTGGTCCATAAGTTGCTTGAACTTGATGATATCAACTTCATTAGAACTTGTGATCAATACATCATGTATATAGACCTATAAAGCTAGAAAATAAGTGTCAGTCTTCTTTACAAGAAAGCATATAGATTGTTTAAAGTTACAATCATAAAACTTTGTAGATTGTCTAAAGTTATAATCATAAAACTTAAGAGTAACTCTTAGTTCCACTGTCATGATGCCTATTTTAATCCATATAAGGATCAAATTAATTTATAGAATTGATCTAGCTTTGTTTTATGGTAAACATTAGGAGAGAGCATGTTACTTATTGACATGGCCATTTAAGAAGGCATAATTGATATCAAGTTGATGTAATGGTCAATTGCATATACTAGCAACCATAAGAAAAAAAATTTATTGTAAGAAGTTCTAAAAATAGTGAAAAACTATCATAATAATAAATTTCCTCAATCTAATTGTAGCCCTTGGCTATAAATTGAGCTTTAAACCTATCAACATCACCATCTAGTTTAAGCTTGAATTTATAAACCCACTTTGATCCTATAGGTTTTTTTCCCTTTGGAAGTTTTGAAGGCTTCCATGTATCAGTATTTGTAAGCTTCCATGTATTAGTATTCTCTAAAGCTTTAATTCCAACTGCACAGCTTCCACCTAATGATCATTCAAACTGGCTTGTCTATAAGAACTTGACTCCTTAATATTTAACAAGTTTTGCTAAGAAAATCATATGTGAATAAATATATATGAAAGGGAAAAAATAAGATGAAGGTGAATGATTACCTATTACAAGAGCTACAGAACTAGTAGATACACTAGAGAGGAACTCAACTGTAAGTTATAATACACTAGAAACAAAGTCATGAAGACATCCTGGTTTGTTTCTAGTTCTAATATTATATCTAAGCACGTCAAAAGAAGGTTAAGCTATAGGAACTAGTTCTAGTGATAGACTAGGATTGATGGTGCTATCATTTGATGGAGTGTCACTTTATGATGGATTGAAACATTAAGGTTCAAGTAAGCAAGATATATCTTCAATAACTTTAGTCTAAGTAAAGAGGGCAAATTTTGTTTCTCATTAACAATTGTATATAGGAAAATATTTTCATGAAGGACCATATCCCTTTAAATAACAATTTTCTTGGTTATTATATCATAGACTTTAAAAGCCTTTTTTCCAACTAAAAAACTAAGAAAAAGCATTTGAAGGCCCTTTTCTCAAACTTTTCTTTTAATTATGTTAGTAGTATAATATAGACATCTAAAAATATTTAAGGCAATATAATATGGTAATTTATTATGAAAAATGTCATGTAGAACCTTTTAATTTAAAACTAACGTTGGTGATATATTCAAAATATATGTTGCCATAATAATATACTTACCACAAAATTGTTTTAGAAGATAAGATTGAACCATTAAAGCTCTTGCAGTTTTTAAAAGATGCTTACGTTTTCTCTCAACTGTGTTATTCTATTGAGGGGCTTGAACACAACTCCTTTGATGTAATATCCCTCTTTAATACAGTAAATATTGAAAAGTTTTGCTTAAAAAATCCAAATCATTTTAGGTTATGGTGCAGTTTACTTTAGTTTAAAATTTATTTTGCATCATATTGAGAAAATGTTTAAAATTAATCAAACTATGATCTTTGATTCTAAGTAAAAAAGTCTAAGTAGTATGATTAGAATCATCCATAGTTGTCATGAAATAGTAAGCACCAGAAATGGATTGTTATTTATAAGGTCCTCTTATATCCATATGCAACATTTAAAGAATTTTCTGTGCTCTACTTTGACTATGTTGAAAAGATAGTATATGTTATTTAGACAAAGGGCATATTCATAATGTCGTTAAGTTGTGTCTATAGGTACATGACAACCAGTAATGTTAAGTGGTGATGTATGGTTAGGTATTTTATGTCATAAAGAACAATTTTGAAGGTCAAGCTTATCATATTCATCTATGCTTAATTTAATAGTCAAATACGAGTTACAATATTGTCACTAATCTTAAAACTAGACATATTCAAGATGTATAAACTTTTTTCAACTCTACCCACAACCAATATCTTCTTAGTCTTAAGATCTTATAAAATACAATAAGTGGATGAAAAAAATTTAACATTTGTATATTTAGGCAGCTTTTGTATTGATAGAAGATTGTATTTAAAACTAGGCATATGTAGAACATCCATTAGGCTCAGGTTTTGGTCAAGATCAATATGTCCTATGTGTTTAACATATTAGATCGAACCATTTGAGAGATATATAAAGGTTAAGGCTTTAATAGGTTTAGGTTTATGAAAAAGGTTCAAGTTACTAATGTCTTTGTGCTTAAATATCCTTTTCTTTTCTATAGTAAACAAGTATTCTTAGAATGACCATCTCTATAAAAATCACAATAAAGATCATGCTTCATATGAAGTTATCTCTTTTTGTAAACATCATTCAATCTTATAAAGAATTGTATCAACTTATTTAGGTCATTCATTTCTATCGTAGCTCTAGAAGCTCCACAAGTATACTATGCACCATGAGTACATTATGAAATTGGAGCCAATCATACCAATTCATCAATGTTATGAATACCATATCGATACTAGTACCAAATTTAGTTATGGTATGGTACTATACCGATACTAGTTAATGTCAAGTATAATTTTAGGTAATTTTTTAAATTATAAGATAGTTCTTAAATTTTTTTAAAATTAAAAAATAGTCCCCTAATATATTTTGCTCTATAATTTATAATTTTACATCAAACATGTTAGGCCCCGATTCACTTTAGGTTTATTTAATTTTTTATTGAGGTTTAGTTTGCTTAATTTTCCCTTTAGAAATTAATTTGAGATTTTAGTGCTTAAGTGCATGAAATTAAAAGAAGGGATTTAGTTAAAATTAGAATTTTGAT
>JAOSBN010000002.1:21251947-21274384 GCA_027563595.1 Erythroxylum suave | reverse complement strand
ACCCAAGAAAATATGGGTACCTAAGAAGGATATAATATATACTGCAGATCTCCTTACTTGGAAGAAGCAACCACCATCAATAGTACTTAGACAGTGGCTGTTCGTGACAAATGATGGGCAGAAGGTCTATGTTCCTAGACCTCAAACATAAGCAAGGAGGATTAGTGACTTTTGGAGACAACCAACAGGGCAAAATAATTGGGATTGACAAAATTGGTAATGATTCCTCTTTGTCTAGTAATAATGTTCTACTAGTTAATCGCTTAAAGCATAATTTAATCAGTATAAGTATCCTTCAATCAAAATTCTTGTTCAGTTAAAACAAAAAACAACTCCATATTCTTTTTTGTCAAGAGGCGAAATAATTTCTATAAAATTAACTTAGATGATTTGTAAAGTCAAAATATTTTATGTCTTATATCAAAAGATGATGAAAAACTAATTTGGCATAAAAAGCTAGGTCATGTTAGCTTTAAATATATTTCCAAATTAGTTAGACATGATTTGGTAAGAGGTTTACCAAAGATAAGTTTTAACAAAGATTTCTTTTATGAGAGTTGTTAGAAAGGAAAACAAGTTAAAGCATCTTTTTCGTCTAAGAATATTGTAACTTCATCTAGACCTCTAGAGCTATTTCATATAGATTTGTTTGGTCCAACTAGAACAGTAAGTCTTGGTGGAAAGAAGTATGGTCACGTATTTGTTGATGACTTTAATAGATTTTGTTGGATGTTGTTTTTATCTCATAAAGATGAATCTTTTAAATTTGTATCCAAATAGTTACAAAATGAAAAAGGAATTTCTATTATTGGAATTAGGATTGATTATGGTGGATAATTTGAAAATGTTTTGCGAAGAAAACGGAATTTTCCATAATTTCTCTACTTCTAGAACTCATCAACAAAATGGAGTTGTAGAAAGAAAGAGCAGGACGATTTAGGAAATGGCAAGGACTATGCTATATGAAATGAATCTTCCCAAATAATTCTGGACAAAAGTTGTAAATAAAGCTTGTTATATTCTAACTAGAGTATTTCTGTGACCTTTTTTAAATAAAACTCCATATGAGTTATGGAAGGGAAGAAAGCAAAATACTTCTTACTTTCATCATTTTGGTTGTAAATGCACTATTTTGAATACAGAAGAGAATTGGGATAAATTCGGTTCTAAGATCTATTCAAGAATTTTTCTAGGTTATTCTATTAGTTCTAAAGCTTATAAAGTTTATAATCTTGTTTCCAAATTTGTTGAAGAATCTATGCATGTAAAATTTGATGATGATTCTCATATAGGTAAAAGAGACGATTCTGATGATGAAACTCTATCTGCTCCCTTAGTTATTAACCTAGATGATTCACCATCAGATAATCTACCTAGTAATGTAGTAGATATTTCTAAAAATATTAGCTTAAGAAAATACTGGAGATATAAATCTTCTCACCCAGAAAACCTGAATATAGGAGAAAACTTGAAAGGAGTGAGGACTAGACCTAAGTTTAGGAGAGAAGCCAATGTAGCTTTTGTTTCTGAATTAGAACCTAAGAAAATTAATGGAGCTCTTTAAGATGAAGCTTGGATTTTAGCTATGCAAGAGGAGTTAAATCAATTTACTAGGAATAAAGTTTGGACTCTAGTCCCTAAGCCATCTAATTAATCTATCATAGGAACTAAATATAGGTATTTAAGAATTAACTAGACGAATCAGGAAAAGTATTCCGTAACAACGCTAGATTAGTAGCTCAAGGCTATAATCAATAAGAAGGAATAGACCATAATGAAACATATTCTCCTGTAGCTAGATTAGAAGCTACTAAGATCTTACTTGTATATGTTGTTTTTAATGATATAAAACTGTGTCAAATGGATGTGAAAAGTGCTTTTTTCAATGGTTTTATAGATAAACAAGTTTATGTAAAACAACCCCTGGTTTTGAAGACGTTGATAAACCATATTATGTGTATAAACATCATAAAGCTTTGTATAGATTGAAACAAGCACCTCCTGTATGGTATGATCATTTAAGTTCATTTTTGATTAAAAATGACTTTATTAGAGGTTAAGTTGATAAATTTTATTTCAGAAAAGTATTAAAAATTAATTTATTGTTGTGCAAATATATGAGATGATATCATTTTTGGTGCAACTTCAAAAAGTTATGTTCAAGTTTTGAGATTCGTATGAAAAGTGAATTTGAAATAAGTATGATGGGTGAATTAAAGTTCTTTCTTAGCTTACATATTAAACAAACTGATGAAAAGATTTTTATTCATTAACAAAAGTATATCAAAGAACTTTTAGTCAAATATAAAATGGAAAATGTTAAACCAATGTCAACTCTTATGTATCCTTCAATCATCTTATCTAAGAATGAAGTTGGTAAGAAGATTGATGAATCTCTTTTTAGAGGAATTATAGGTTCTTTGCTTTACCTAACTTCAAGTAGACCTGATATAATGTTTAGTATTTGTTTGTTTGTAAGATTTCAAATAGATCTTAGAGAATATCATTATATTGCTATTAAAAGAATAATGAGACACTTGGCAGGTTCTATTGATCTTTGCTTAATGTATGAGAAAGGTAAAGATTTCATGTTAATTGGCTACTCTGATGCTGATTATGCTAGAGATGGGATTGATAGAAATAGTAAAAGTGGAGGTTGTCACTTTCTTGGTCATAATCTAATTTCTTAGCTAAGGAAGAGGCAAAGTTCAATTGCTCTATCTACTGCAGAAGTTGAATACATGTCAGCTGCAAGTTGTTATTCACAAATGTTATAGATAAAGTATCAGATAGAGGATTATTCTATCAAAGAAGATCAAATTCCATTCTTCTGTGATAACATAGGTGCTATCAATCTCTCGAATAATCTAATACAGCACTCAAGGGCAAAGCATATTGAAGTTAGACATCATTTTACAATATATAGAGAGGGATCATCAATCTACAATTTGTTAAGACGAATCAACAATGGGAAAATATCTTCACCAAATCTTTAAGTGAAGATAGATTCAAGGAAATCAGATGACATTTGAACATGGTAATGTTAAATGACCATTTGTCTGAAACTCCATAATCCAGACAGTTCGTCATGAAGAAAAAAAAAAGTCGTAAGTTTTTAAAATGAATAGTAATGGTAACTTTCACTCGGTAGTATCAATTTTATGATTACCTGTGGATCAGTTACAAACGTTACAAATGGTAACTTTTTAAGAGTGTTTATAAAAAGAAATCATCCAAAAATCTATAACACTCTACTTTCTAGAATTTTCTTAAAACACTTAGTAACCGACTTGCTTTATAGTGCTCTCAACAAAGATGATTCAGTCCTCTTTTCACAACATCAAATCCTTCTCATTGTCATTTCATATCTTTCTTTCAATATCTTCTAAATACTAGCCTCGCTTCTTTAAGTGAAATACATTTCTGTGTTTAGTGTTTATTCGTTACAGATTAGAAAAATTCAAAATCTCTTGTCTATGGGAGACTCGTCAATTTCATTTTTACGAAAAATGATCGAATGGATATCAAACCTAAGATCAATATCTGAGAACCAGTGTATCCAAATGAAATATATAAGTTTTAGAATAATGCAAAGGTGGTAGATAACACCTTGGTATCAATGGTAGATATGTTGTCAGTGATAGTCACACAACATTCCATTGTGAAGGCTATTGAGTGTCCAAATGAAGGAGCAAAATTGTTCAATAATAGAGATTGGATTGCTTAAAGTAATATAAATGAAGCCAAAATCAATCAACAACTATAAAGATTGAGTAATCTAGGAGTCAAAAAGTCTTTAAACCTAATTCTGAAGGCTAGGATTCTTCAATCACTTCTTCTTCAATGTATTCTACCAAGAGCAGGATCAAAGGATTTGGTGACAATGAATGATGAACATTGTCTATTTCATCTACTCACACACCAACCTATTAATCTTTCGTTCTTGATTCTGAATTAGATGATAAAGGATAGGGAGGATTATCATCTGAAGAGTGGTTCTTTACCTTACGATATGCTATTAACAAGATTTTTCAAAGAATCAGAATCCTACTTGATAAAGGAAATATAGTAAGGATGAATGTTAAGAGTGTTATCAATGCCTCTAATATTCACAAAATAGGGATCAAAATTGAAGCTGATAAAGATTTCACACCAAAAACACAGTCTAAGAGGGAGCTTTCAATAAGACAAAGCAGGAAAGAAGATGTTCCAGCTTAAATACAAGCAAAACCTTGATCGTTCGGAAGAATCTCAGCAAAGGTAAGGGTTGAACAATCATCTAATAAGTCAAGCTAAGACAATTCCTAAAAGGAAGGAAAGTAAGGTTCAACAACCAACTCACTAAGTGTCCTTAAAGAAAAGGGATGAGAGGCTCCAATCAAAAAGACCCGAGAAGTCAAGAAGGTCACCAAGATTAATGACCTTACAACAACAAGAATAAAAGAAGCAAAAAGCTTTGATTTTTGGTAAAGTTTCTAAAGTGAAAAGGAGCAACAACAACAAAAATAGCAACCTACCAAAGCAACTGTCTCTCTCCTTCATATGCAGTTAGAACAACCGTCTGGAGAGACAGAGACAAAAAGGAATTTAGTATTAGAGCAGAAGAAGCCTCAAAAGTAGAAGGTTTCATCACTTGATGTTCAACAAAAGACACAAACTGTTGGAAAGCAGTAATTAACTTACAATCGCCCTCAACCGATGAAGAAAGAAGATTTGAAGATGAAGATTAGAGAAACATCAATACCTGATCGTAACAAAGGTTCAATTATCATCAGAGAATCTTATAAACAAAAAGTTAAGGTTTAAGTTGAACCTGTAACAGTAAATGATCAGACCATACATCTTCTAAATGTTGAAGAACAAAGATTGTATGGTATTTTGTGAGATGAAAAGGCAAAACTATATCCATTAAAGATAACGAAAAATCCTTTTATAATCTGTCCAGTGATAAGCAAAATGACAATCAAGATTGTAGCAGATGTACAGCCTAGATGTCCAACATTGGTAGACAATAAAGACAAAAGAAAGGAGAAGAAATTTCCTAAAAAATAAGAAGATGATCTGACGGAAGAAGAAATTTGAGTGGTGATGAAGAATATAGACGATGTATGTCATGTAGCTCAACCTGTAGGCATCTATATATCACATCACATATCAAGGGCCTCAAGAAGTAACTTTGGCGCATCTACTATAGATGAAAGTTTCAACGTAGTTAGGAAAATATCAGAAGGAAGGTGAAAAAGTATTACAATTGAAGGTATCAATTTTTTCTTAAAAACCTTTGTACATTTACTTATTCATTTCAAACCCTTAGGTTTCATTCCTTCTATTAAAAATATCTTACACCTTTTAAGGAAACAAATTCACAAACTACCCAGAGCTGATGATCTTGACATCGCTCACCAAACACAACCTTTCCAATTACCCTCCATCACAATTATTGAATTAGATGATTCAACTAGAAAAACATCTATCTCTGAGTATCTTCATCCACTTAGTGAAAAGCTACTAGATTCTACCGCTAATTCAGAGCTCTTAAAGAATTTCATCAAATGGATTGAAGCTAGTCATAAGCAAAAGGAAGTTTAGGAAGCCTTAGCCAAACATATTGAGCAAATTGATATTAAGGCTGATGAACTAATTAATTCAGTCAGTGATCTTCATGAGGAAATAACACTTCTACGTATTTCTATAGAAGAAGATCTCAAGACAATCCGCACTGATATTCAACATATGTTCTATGAAATTTTGAAGCATCTGAAATGACATATCTTTTTTATTAATAGCAAATAGGGGAGAATAGTAGAAAGGAGAGGAGAATTAGTATTAAATTTTTTTATTACTGTATATACACATTGTATATCTACATTATTAGTCTAAATATATTATTTGTCTGAATATTATTCATCTGAATATTATGTTTATCATCTAATATTATTATTATTTGTTATCATAAAAAAGGGGTCGATTGTTAAAGTCAAGAAGACTTCACTTCTTCTATTGATTTTGATGAAAGCTAAATAATAATAATAATAGAGGTGTGTAAATTGTTTTGATGATTTATTAAGTGCGCAGAGAAAAATAAGTGGCACAAATCATAAAATCAAGGCGATATTCAAGTTAAAGCTCAATAAGACGAAGTGATGAAGCAAAGACACCAGACGAAGCATACAAATCAAATGAAGGTGATATAATTGAAGAATAATCTACAACGTCAGTTAGTTAGTTAGAGTTGGTTACATGACTCAACTAATAATAGATCTTAGAAGATCTACAAGTAGTTTTCTCAAGAAGACTACTGGAGATTTATACTATAAATATTAGTTGTAGTCGTAAACATAAATAAACTTTTACTTTACTTTTAATTACACTTTACGAAAAAAATAATTCTGCGCTTAAGTGAGTATTCTATAAAAATATCTTGAGTGAACATAAGAAAGAATGAGTTCAAGAATACCTGTAACGTGAGTTTGAAAGCTCAAACAATATCTTTTTGAGTGAAAGGAAGGTTAGAGCCTAAAGAGGCTAAGATAGAAGATAAAGAACACTTTGTGAAAGAGACCTAAAGAGGCTCTAAAAAGGTAGAAATAATACTTGTAAAGTTGAAGGAGAAAATGAAATCTCAGATAAACTTTAAGGACTGGACGTAGCCCAAAGGTTAAGGGTGAACCGGTATAAATCGTGGTGTCATATTCTCTAACCCTTATCTCTTTAATCTTTTTTTGTTAAAAGAATAGATACTATTTTCGCTGTTGCATTACTCAAACGAATTAAGTGCGTTGTTTTGTAATCATCTAAATTTTTCAAGAAGATTTTAAAGATTACTATCTTATTGATTTAACATAATTTAACCACCTTTTTGTGTATTTTACATATTATACATGATTCCTATATTAACAAGTAATTTAATTGAGAAATCATCGAGCAATAGAGGAAGAGAAGAAGGAAGAGAGAAGAGTAGAAGAAGTTGACTCGAAGTACTTCTCAGATTAGGAGTTTCTCGATGTCATTACCCCTTGTAATCCATGTTAGATTGAATTTTCTATTTAATTTCAGTCTTATTATTGTATGGAATTGGAAGAAATAGTTGATGATATGATTTAGAATGTTAAAGATGTTTAAATTCTTCTTCAAAATTTTACTCTTGAATTAATGAAATCTTATTGTTTGTGTGTTTATTGGATTAGTCGTGGTTTGATTCTACAGTTGAATAATTAGATAATAAATTGAGAGAGTGAATTGAATAAAAACTGATTAAATTAGACTAACTATAGTTAGGTAATTTAATAGAAACAAGAGTTGAATCAAATTAGGAAATTGTGTGAAAAGAGATCTTGCATTGGTTTCTAATAGTTTATTAGAGAACTTCATAACTAATTAGGGTTTTGGATAGGTTATGAATTGGGAGATTGTAACCTCCATAATTTGATTAGGGTTTATGATTTAGGATTAATGGTTATAAATTGAGAGGGAGTAATCAACCCTGGGATAGTTTAGAATCAACAATCCGAAAATTCGTAATCAGTGAAGTTAGCATTAAGGATAGGTAAAATTTCCTTTTTCTCAATAACACATTTTTTAGGATTAATTCTTGGGTATGTTTCAATTGCTTAGTAATTGTTATTTTCATATTTGATTCCTACTTTGAGTGATTGAATTAAATTATCATTTTAGTTTTGCTGCATTTTAAATTTATGCGATTTATTTTTGGCTTTAAATTTTAGGATTAGTTTAGATCCCTCCTCGTGGGATTGACACCTGGCACTATGCTAATGAATGGTACATTTGTAGGTTAGCAATGGTTAATAATTAAAATTTACACATAACCAAACCACCCGATCACTAAACACTGATTAAATTCATTTCAAAAACTTTAGGCACACTCTCTATAGGATCAACCTAGCCTCACAACTACTATAATAGTTGTTTAGTTTTTATTTTGACTAGTGCTATGATGTGCTATCAATTTTGGCGTCGTTACCAAGGACTGCAATGTTTTAGTTTTTTCTAATTTTAATTGGTGTTTTTTATATTTTTTTGATAATTGTATGTTTTTAGTTATTTTATGATCATTTCATTTTTCTGTTTCATGTTTATGAAAAAAAATTTAAAAATCATGGATGAAAGCAATTTTTTCTTTAACTCTTATTTTTGATGTTATAACCAGGGTTGGACTGATCATCCTAACTTTAGTTATAGAGGGAATAATCATTAGAATTACTTTTATGATAGTTTGCAAGACACACAGCAATTTCGCGTGGACCAAAAGCTTCTCGTCACAACTCAAGTATTCCTCTGGACGACTATATCAAGATCTATAATGCTGGTCATCTTCAAATTTTGCAGGGTATGCAGTAGCTTCAAGAGAGTATGCAACAACCTTAAAATCATACCCTATAATTCCAGTAGGATGAAAGAAAATCTTGTTTCAGTTTCCAAGATATGGAGAGCCAATAAAACTTAGGTACATCTCTAGAAGAATGGATGAATATTGTGATCGCTAACAAATCTCTAATTTTAACAAAGCCTATAACAACAGTTACAATAGTTCCAATAGGAAATGAGGCATACAACATCTAGAAACTAGAACTAGCTAAGCCAAATGGGTGAAATGGCAGCAAAGATTAAACATTTAGAATCACAAACAGAAGAGGAGCAGTTGTAACAAGTTGAGGCATACCGTATGGATGTAAGTGTTAAAATCTTACAAGATGATAAAGAGATTAAGAATCTTGATTGAAATACTCAAAGAGTTGCTTGTGTGGAAGAAGTAGAGGAGGAGCATAAAGTAGAAAAAGACATATCTTTTAGCTTGGAGGTAAGTAATGAGTTCATAATTCTTTTTGAGACTAACCTTTACCTTTACCTGGAAGGTTGGAACAATTAAAAATAGAAGAAAAAGGTGAAAAGTCATTCAAATTATTTTAAAGAGTCAGGATTTAGTAGAGATGAGGAACCTGAAAGAACCCCATGTGGAGGTGAATGGTTATCAACCAAGGCTTTATCTGAAAGAACCCCATGTGGGGGAGCTGCATGTGACACCTGAAGATCACAAGTTTCTCATGTGAGGAGGAAACATGGAGTCCAATTAGCACCTAAACAAAGTATCTTCTTAGAATGCAACCCAAGGAAAGTAAATTTATGTTCTTTACATTTCAACATTTCCCTTTTTATTCATGTGTATTTTTAAATTTGTTTGTTTTTCTTGCTTTAGTTTTTAATCAAAATGTTAGAAAGAATAAAATAAACAAACACTTTCTCATTTTCTGTTGCTTCTAGGATTATATAGTCATTACTAGAGTGTAAGTTGACTAGAGAATTTCATAGTAACTTTAACTTGTATTCTTACTCTTGTGATTGGTCGAAATGCGTTATCTTTAGAAAAGTAGTGACTAGTGGTAGAACAAAGTTGGTAAGATTTTGAGCCTTATTAGAATGACAAATCTATATTAATCTCTTTGCCTTTTGATAATGTGTGACCTTCATGACATATACATCCTGACTTTGCTTTGAGTTTCTATTTGATACCACGTTTTTATCACATGCATTAACATAGAAATGATTAGGCATTCTTTAATTCATAAGCTACATTAGCTAAATAGCCTACCCTATTAACATGATTTTTCCCTTGTCAAGCCCCTTTTGAGCCTTATTAGCCTTTCTTTGCCACATTACGTCCTTTATACTTAACCAAATGTCCTACCCAAGTAACCAAATGTCTTGCCCAAGCCATAAAGCTAGTGGAAGTTGGGATTGTGGATGTACAAAATTCTAAGTGTAAGGGTGTATATATGTGTTGGTTAGTTATAATGTTGGGATATTATTTTATATCTTATCGTTGAAGTTCCCATGTTGATGTAGTTTATTTTAATTTTTATAAGAGAAAAGAGAAGAGAGAAAAGAACGAAAAGAAAAAATGTTTAAATAAATGTATTAAGGAGTAAGTGTATATGTTGTTTGCAAGGTTATTCATACTTAATGCATACTCCTAAAGTTGTATTGAATGGATTACTTAAGTATGTTGAATATACGGCAGATGTTGGCTTGAAAGGGTCACTCTTTGTAGTTTCATGGTATTTTCATCAATTATATGAGTGATCAAATAGGATCGGTATATACTTCTTGTAATTTGTGTATGAGAACTCGAGCTTGAGTTGCAAAACTTGTTTTTTGTGTTCATCATAGTTGATGTACACAATTATGAATGAATGTTGGTTTTTTCACTTGATGTAACATTGATTGTTGCTTTGATTCCGTAGCTTTCATAGGTTTTAGGCTACTTGACTGAAATCATCTTACCTTACCTTTTTGCACATTACAACCTAGAAAAGTCCTTTTATTCATAATTTTACATGTGAACATTAGTGGTGGAGAAATAAAATGAAATGCAAAGTTGTGGATTTGTCATAATTATTAATGGTATTGAGTGTACCCATAGATATATTTTAGTTAAACTCATTTTCTAAGTATACCATTAGATTGCTCGATATTTAAAGGTATTGAATGTTGATTGATCATGAGTAAAAGCATGGAATGTTAAGTTCTTGCTTTGATTCTTGAATGTTGTTCATCTTTGTTTGTGACTATGTATTATTGAAACATATAGGAATTTAGTAAATGTTTTTGGGTCTTTGAGCTTATTTTTAATGTTTTTCTTGATGACATCTAAAATCTAAGTGTGGGAAAAACTGATAAGTGCTTAATTGATTATGAAATTGTTCCATAACACTTAGCGATTAATGATATGAAATTATTTAAGATAACCACTTTGACTAATGTATAGTTTTAGGCATAATTAAAATGAATTGAAAGCACTATATTTGAGGTTGTTTTCCAAAGATCCACATTTACTTGTCTTCACGGATCAAGAAGAAGAAGATTAGAGCAAATGAATTGATAAAGCATAAAAGAATGAAGGGTTAAGTATGCTCAAAATGTGCTGGAATTATTGCACAACCAAAAGCATCACTCACAATTGTGTGTGGATTTGTATTGGAGTGAGAGTGCAAGATATGGACATGAATTTAAATGTGGGTTGAAGTAAAAGGCAAGTTGAAGCAACATGACTGCAATGTGTGACATGAAGAAGGGCTGAAAAATAAAGAAGTGTGTGACGACATTAGACAACTTAAATGAAAACATGAAAGAGGGATACCTACAAAAGGATTGAACAGTGATTATAAGGGCTAGAACTCAACACTTGTCCATTACATTTTTACTATATAATTTTAAAACATAAAGGTTGAGGTGTGTGACAGCTATATATGAGTGAGTCATGTGTCATGTATTGTTGAAAGAAGAGAAAAACGTGAGTTGAAAACATATGAGGCTTAATTAAAAAGAATTGTTCAGTAGGTCGAAGGGGGACTCATGTAAGCCACCTGTCCCATCTTTATTTTCTAACCTAGCTATTCAATAAATAAATAAGGGAGCAAGGTGTCAGTTGGGGGTTAGAAATGAACAAAAAAATTGTATTTAGAAAGAATAGAGAATAAAAGAAGATGTCTTAACTGGGGATTCACTGTGGGGATGAAGCAATTCTTTTTAGGAGCTCTTGATTTTAATGAAGATAAGGGGTAAAGCTCTCAATTAGGAGAGACCTATGGAGGGTTCTCACTATTTTTTTCTCTCATTAGAAATTCATTCTATTATCATATGTTAACTGACTTGGGAATTGTGCATGGGTAATCATATTCTCGTTATGGTTTAGTTATTTGTGTACGAACCCATTAGGTATTGTGGAAAGATGATGTTAATGCATTCATTGAATCATTTATTTGCAAACCCATTGTTAAAATTTCGATATAATCTATAATTGTTTTGTTGAAATTCATGTGTAGCGACGAATTATTCGCATCCACTAGGGATAACATTACATAGGTTAAATGATGCATCATATGTGGTAATTACCTTGATTAATCAGTTTTCCTAATTCGTAATGCTAGTGCCTAACTAAATCTACAGATTATATCCTAGGTTATTTGATGGTTAGGTTTAATTAATGATTGTCCCTTGATTAAATGCTACCTAAGGGAAAACTCAGGTTAATTAAGAACTTACGATTAGTAGTTACTAGGGGAGGTTTGAGAATAACTAATCAATGAAATATGTTTAATTAGGGTGTAGGCCTAGTTTAAACCAAAGAACTAGGACCCTACCATATCCCCCATTTTTATCATTCTCACATGTTTTCTTTAATTTGTTTTATTTGTCTAGTTTCATTTTATTTTCTAAAGCCAAAACCCCCTAAACCTAAATACCAATTAATTTCATTTCAACAACTTTACACGCACTCTCTGTGGGATCGACCTAGACTCACCATTTCTATAGTGGAAGTCTAGTTTTTATTTTGACTATGTTACGACATGTTATTAGTTTTGATACAATTATAAGGTGCGGAAGCACCTCGAGAATGAAATGAGGAAAAGAAGCGAAAATCGAAAAGAAAGTAGAAATTTCTAAGGCCATGAATGTGGCTCGTAGTGGGGCAAATGGGGAACACACAATTTCCTGCATTTTCTTCCAATTTTGCTCCTCCTACTCACCCCTAACTTACATATTTATGCTCAACCTCATTTTTCCTACGCATATCATCATCAAACTCTCTCTATTAAATTAAGAAGCCAATTCCCTCTCAATTCTTTCTACAACCATCCTTAAATTCATTATCTCTCCCTAGCTTCCTTACACCCCTTATTCAAATGGGACTGTTTATTAAGCAAACAGTCAAGTGTGCTCAACTAAATGATAAAGTTTAAGTTTTGGGCTGTAGATAAAGTAATCAGGCTCTGAGACACAAAACCTCTCTTCCACTTTACTCAAAAGAGGAAGTTAAACACTTTCAAACCCTTAGTCTTAATTATGTTAGTTATTGTGATTATTTATTGTACTTGCATGCTTCAGCAATAAATCAAGGGAGTGAACAAGATGAAAATGATTAGGTTGGTTAAAGAGAGGTAAACATTCTAACAGTCCATTCAAATAATAAAATTTATAATCACATAAAGAGAGATCTAGTGTAAGGATCCAGTTGTTTATTAAAATGCTTAAGAACTAATTAGGTTGTGGGTTTTCTTATTAATCGAGCGATTACATGTTCAATAACTAAACTTAAATAGGGTTTAGGATTTAGGCCTTAGTGATTACAACTAGAGGGATACTAATCCACCCTTTGAAAGTTTAGGACTGACACCACATAAACACAAAAGTGACCATGTTAGCATTGATGATAGGATAAATCCTCTTTCTCATAACTTGTTAATCTTCCTTGTTTGAATTTCAATTGTCGACTGGTGGTGCTCAAATTTAATTTTTCCATTAACTTAGAGTTTCAATTTTTAATCACTCCATATTCAATTGTTTAATTTTCTATTTATTTTTTATTTTCATTTTAATTACAATTGTTAGGTCTTAGATTCCATTAGTTCTTTAATTCCTCGTGACATCAACAGCTCATATACCACACTCGACCCATGCATTTGCAAAAATATTGACAATTTTATAAGATTAAAACTTGCTCAACAAGTTTTTGGCACCTTTATAGGGGAATAATAGGATTAGTTTAGTTCTTTTATTTTAAGCAGTTTTCACCACACTTATGTCGTTGCATTTACATGAACATAAGAGTTACTAGAAATTTAAGTCAGATTGGTGAAGCACTAGAGCTTGACATTGTCCATTTAGAGTTAACAAGCCAAAGAACTATATGCAAAGAGAAAGAAAATATTAAAGAAACCATGACAAAGGAATTTCACTAAGCATTTCCACGAGGTAGAAACC
The DNA here is from genome assembly GCA_027563595.1 of Erythroxylum suave. Taxonomy (NCBI): domain Eukaryota; kingdom Viridiplantae; phylum Streptophyta; class Magnoliopsida; order Malpighiales; family Erythroxylaceae; genus Erythroxylum; species Erythroxylum suave. The sequence continues at coordinate 21,260,605 of JAOSBN010000002.1, read as the reverse complement.
GAGGAATCTAACCATGGACCCTCATAGATTCCATGAGATCGAGGCTCAATGCTACCAATCGAGGTATTACTAGACCACCTACTCAAGCAACATCATTTGAAATAGAACCAATTTTAATAAACTTGTTGTAAACTAATGTTCAATTTTATGAGCTAACTAATAAGGGTCCTAACACTCATACAGTCAACTTTTTGGAAATACATGATACTTTCTGATATCATAGGATGTCAGAAGATGTCATTAAAATGAGGCTCTTTCCTTTCAAACTGAAGGATAGAGCTAAGGCATGGTATCATCAAGTCTCGTGAATGCTACAGATAGGTGTAGATTGCATTGTGCTTTTGTTAGTAGTTTAGTGTGTGTTTAGTTATTAATTTGATTGCTAAGTGTGTGTTTAGGTTAGACTTGTGTTAGTTAGTAAATATTTATATTTTAAGTGTTTTGTAGGTTAGAACATGATGTTGAGCTTAAATTTACGTTCACACAATTTCACAATTCTCATTCTTTCATACCTAAAACACCTTGCTCAAAACCTTTGGATCATATTTCCATTCATAAGAACACCTTCATTCTTTTAACAAATCATAATTTCCATATTTAAATACATTGATATCAAGACATTACATTCCTTATGTAATGACATCAATTAAATACCTAAACTTATCAAACACTTAATCAATTAATCAAAACAACCTAGGTTCATTTCAAGCGTTAATCAAGCCCAAATACACCAATATAGAGTGAGTTATACTCATTTGGTTCAACAAATTCACAAAATAGAAATTATCATTTCAAAGCTTTTGCCACGATCATGGGAGAACTTCCCACGATTGCAGGATGAGTGGCCCAATGGTGCACTATCCAATTTTTGTTAATTCTCCACGAATTTCATCTACTTTGGATCATCATTAACACTTCAAATTTTCCAGAATTCATACTCTCAAAAGCTACTTCAACTCATGTTAATATAGCTTTCATCTTGGTTATATTAAAGCTCTCTAAATTCTACTCATTTATGTCACTAAGAATCATTCTTGCACATGCACTATCATCCCCAACTATTTTCTAGATTTAAAAGTAAACTCTTTCATATCAAATTCAAAACATCTTCATAATAGTCCATTAATTATAACTCAATTATGACTCAATTATACCTCAATTCCTCATCAATTTCATCTCAATTTCAAGCTCAAAATCATTCATTTAATAGCTCTTAAACTATTGTTTTTCATGCATGCTAAACAGAATAGAAACTACCATTCGTGCATCATTTTCCCAACATATATTTAACACCAATAATTCAATCAATCAATCCCCAATTCAATCATCATCAAGTTATATTATTTTATATCATAAGAGATCAGTATTTTACCTTCTTGATTAGCTTAAACATCTCCTCAATTATCAAGCTAACCTATCCTTTAATGCATGCAAACATAATTCCAAGAACAAGTTGGGAGTAAAATGAATTTAGTAAGGGTAAAGAGATGATGATAGATTGTAATTACCTTTATGTAAGATCTTGTATGGATCTCAGAGTGGTGACAAATAAAATTAAAGAAAAATTTCAAAAATGTGAGGGATGTTCGGATAGTGAGAGGGAGGAGAAGAAGAGAACATGTAGAAGAAACAACTAGAGAGAAACATGACTTTGCGTATGATTATGTAATAGCCTGTTTCCATACTGAGGGTTAGAACCTTAAATTGTTACACATGAGTAATATCATTGAGAATTTATGAAATGCATTTTGATCACATACATAGCATTCATATACACATATGAATCATGATTTAGGAAACATGGCAAAGATTTTATATGCATTCAATTGAAATGTTCCAAGGTATGAAAGGTTTAAAATGATCATGTTGGGAATTTTGTATTATTTATGTTGTGAGATTTTGTTTGGTGGATTATAATTAGTAAATTTGGAACTAGTTGTTATAAATTGTGGTATCAAGATATGGTTTGACATCCATAGGGACATATATGAGTAATTTAAACCTAAGATATAGTAAGAGACTCATATAATGATCACACTTATTGTTTGTTATAGGTCATCCACTATAAGAGATCGAGTCACAGAATTAGCTGACCTTGAGCCTGTAGGAGGCAATAGAGAGTCTCCATTACCTATGTTTGAACAAATTCAATAGAGAATTCTTGATAGGAGAGAATGAGGTATGACAAACTTAGTAAGAATGGGACCATAGATTTCTATGGAAGTACAGACCTGACTAAGGCAAAAGATTGGCTTGAAAGAATAGAGTAGGTGTTTGATAAGATAGACTGTGAGTTTGATTAAAGGTTTAACTACGCATTCTCATTACTACAAGGTTCGACTTTTCTGTGGTGGAAGACAATTCTTGGAAGTTTTGCCTAACTTTATAGATTAACATGGGAATACTTCCTAAGGGTCTTTAAAGAGAACTATATGCCGAAGATATATCTAGATAGAAAGATGAAGGAGTTTCTAGATCTGAAACAGGGAAGCCTTACTTTAGCTAAGTATGAGATGCGGTATAATGAGTTAATAGGCATATGCTACTGCTTTGATTCCTACTGAGGAAGATAGGTGTAGGTGATATAAGGATGGACTGAATATGAAGATCAGAATAAGGTTGGCTATCACTAATTTGAGTACTTTTACTAAACTGAGAGCTGCTTTGATTCAAATAGAACAGTTACTGAAAGATAGACAAGGAGACTATAGGCAGGAGTTTATAATTAAGAGACATGATGAGTATCAAGTTGATTATAGCAGGAGATTCAAATCGTTCTGATCATAAACTAGATTGAGACAGTTAAGGTTTAGACCGAGTGGTAGTTTTGTTCACCTAGGTCAAACTCTTGTTTTCCTTATACCATTGAAATCGATTTCATCACAAAAAAGCTTTATGATAGGCATGAACAGTAGAAGAATCAAAGGAATATGGGTCAAGTATCTGGAAGGCAGACACAATAGATGCCTACTTATAGGCACTGTGGGAAGAACCACAGTGGAGAATGTTGGAAAATATCAGGAGCTTGCATTCTTTATGGCTCTTTTCAGCATAAGATTAGAGACTGTCCCATAGCTTTGGGATTATAGTATCGAGTGAGAGGAGGATCAGTAATTGAGACGACTATCCAGCAAAGTGGAGCTAGTGGAGCAGGAAAGAGGCAAAGTTAGAGGCAAAATAAGTTCATTAGGTCTTAGTGTTAGGACTAAGGTACGGAGTAACCAACCACAGTCCTAGGCTGAGATCTTTGCTGTTACCAGATAGAAAATACAAAAATTAACCAAATGTTGTTGTAGGTGTGTTACATTTTTTTGAATTTAAAGCATTTGCATTGTCAGATCTAGGATCTACATATTCATTCATTACACCACATCTAACATCTAGATTGCATTATAAGAGAGAGATGTTAAATTCTGGTTTAGAGGTGAGCACTTCAATAGGAAGTATTACAGTGATTGGAGAACTTTGTAAATATTGAATTATTTGAGTTAACTAGGCAAATTTCGAAGTCAATTTGATTTTATGACAGTTAAAGGAGATAGATCTTATTTTGTGTATAGATTGGCTTACTGCATATAGGGTTGTGATGAACTGCTACACTATGGAAGTTATTCATGAATCTCCTAACCAACCAAGGGTTATTTTGAGGTGTTAGTCAAGTAGTGCAAGCTAGATTGATTTCCTCATTGTGTACTTTTAGGCTGATTCGAAGTGGATGCAAGGTTTGTCCAGCCTATGTTGGAACGAAAACAAGTCGATGCTTAGTTTGGCTAAACGGAAGTTTCAAAAACTTTTTTCTGAAATCAAAACACAACGGAAGAGTAAACACAAAATCTGCGTACTTTTAATCCATACATGATACAGTATAAAGAAAATAAATAAAATAAAAACTAGATCAAAATATTACTGACCCCTCACTATAGTTTTAACGCCTTACTATTGTGTCCTCAACCTATCAAATCTACCACTTGTTCTCCTTAGATAACTTGGTTAACAAAATGCTTTGGTGGGATAGGAGAAAAAAATGTAAAGTTTTTTTTTTACATGTTCGACTAGTTGGGAGAGAAAAATAGAGAGCCAAAATCAAGCATTCTTCATTTGGTATCAAAGCTAAAATGAATTGTGCAAAACCAAATTCTACGACACTTGGACAATCGTTTGGGAGAGAGAGGAGAGCAAAAGCAAAATGTATACATTCATTTGAAAGGAATTCTAAGTGAGATGTCTATTTCACATTATTAAAACAAGTCATAAGAAAATTTTAATAAAGAGCATTACGTTTCCATTTAAGGTTCTTAAAAAACCAACCAATAAATTCATTCAAAAAAAGAAGCATGACCAAATTCCACATCTTTAGAGAATTCGATTTTACTCATCCCTTTTTTTGTTTGGATTTTGTTTCAATTTAATTAATCTAATTAATTAAATCAAAATCTAGCCCAATATTAAACGCTCCTTTTGGGCTTACAATTAACAATTAATTAGTGTATGCCCAACACTTAATTATAGGCTTAAGACCCAATTTAATTAACTCTTAATTAAATTATGCAGTTCATATTGGCGCGAATCCAATTCATCCATTTCTCTCCTTTCTATCTCATTTGCTTTCCGATAACCACATTCATTTTCTTACTTTCCTTGATAACCTTCCTAGAAGCCAAGTGGGGTATCTATTTGTACTCAAAAAATTCAAGCTCCAATAAGCTCAAAATTAATTTAATCTCCTTAGATTTAATTCTGATTTATTAACCAAAAATCATTCCACTAAGGCCAATTGGTTGAACTCTTACTTTACTTAAAATTATTAGAAAATTTGTTTCAAAATTTATTAACTTGATGTCTAATCGAAAACTCTATTATGAACCATATTATAGTCATCTGCATAATAAAGGGTAAAATTAGCATTTTACCCTTATGTTGGTTTTTTCTTTTAGATCTCCCGCTTCACTCTACATGTTGATTAACACACAAGATCTAATCTTCTTTTTAAGGCTTAACAGGTAGTTAGTCCATCAAATTACTAGCACCAGTTTAATCATCAATCTTTGTAAAACTCTTTATTTGAGTGAATATTCCCTAATGCATGTTTCAATTAATAATTTCAACATGCAGACACTGCATTGATATCATGAAAAATCTATTTCGATCATATCAAGAATTATATCGAAGCATACATGAGTTCATCATTCATCAAGGTTGTTGTTTATAGTAAATGTTCGCTCAAGATTACACGCGCTATGTTTTAGTATTTATAAACTTGATAATTACCGCAAGTGCATGGGTTGTTCACGTAGTATCTAAGGTGTCGATCCTACAAAGAAGGGAACCAGTTCTAAAATCTAAGCCAGCTAAGTTCGCAATATCTAATTAAATAACTAATGTAGAAATTAAAATTAATCAAGAGTCAATTATGAGAAATTAAAGTACCAAACAATAAATAAAAGGTAAACTCACAACCATCCCAAAATTAACCTAGAAATTATAAAGGGGGAGGAAAGGAATTTAATTCAAAATTAAACAAAACCCAACCAATTATGCAACCACTGAATTGATGGGCCTAGATGGTCCTAGGATGAATTACTCTCTCTCAAGTTATAATTCTTAACCTTAATTGATAATCCCTAATTCAAATTATGAAAATTACGATCTCTCAAACTGCAATTAGTCCACAACATAAATTAGTTTTAAAGATGTCTATTAACCTACTGGTAATCTATACTCAATCTCTTGTTATGAGACTTTACCTGTTTGAACCAGTTCTCTACCTATCGATTTAACTAACTCTTTTTAGCCCAAATCAATGATTTTTACCCAACTCACCCTCTCAGTTTGTTGACAAATTATTATGCATAGAATTGAATTGAATTTCACTATTTCAATTGCTAAAGGTTTGTATAAACTCGACTTAAAATTCACATAATCAATCTCAACACCTATTTCAATTCTATGCAATAATAAAGCTAAAATAAGTGAAATACTCTTGGGAACAAAATCTCAAAAGTGGCAACAGTAGGAAACCATCTATTTCTGGAAGTACTTCGTATCTAACTTGTCTCTTTGCCTCTCTTCCTTTGTCTCCTTCCTCGATCTCTTAATCTCTCTCTAGGTTTTCTCTCAGTATTGATGAAATCTCGCTTTTTGGAAAAATTTCTTGGCTTTCTAATCACTACTAGCAATTGCTAGGGATCGTTTAATTTATTTTTCTGGCAGCCCAAAGCCAAACTCTAGATCAAAATGGTCCAAAAATTAACCCAAAAATCAAGTTTTCACATCAACTCAACGCAGCAAACAATCGTGTCCCTACATGTCACGATCGTGGCTAATGATTTACCCTTTCTGTCACGATCATAGCTGGTGATTTACGCTTTCTGTCAAGAGTGTGGCTTGAACTGCATGATCCTGGTCTGAATTATTGCATTTTGTCATGATTATGGCTCAGAGTGCACAGTCGTGGCCTTTCTGCTTCTTTCCTTACCTTCTTTATCACGAAAATTGCTTATTTACGCGATCGTGGCCTATGTCCTCTAACTCGAAACTCTTTAAATCTTCACATTTCTTCCCTATCTACCCTGGAGCACTAGCACACACATCAAAGTACCACAAAAGATACAATTTAAGCTCAAAGATTGAAACTAACCTATAAAAACCCTTAAACACAAAAACTAACCTAATTAACCCCTAAATGCATACTCAACGCTCAGTTTAACACTAAATGCATAACAATTTCATCCCTAAAACATCATGCAAAACAAAACTATCAACATCCCCACACTTGAACATTTGCTTGTCCAAAAGCAAAGAAAACAACAACCCAACACAACATAACAAGCACACAATGCAATAACATAACAGTGGCTCTAATTTCCTAAAATAAATTTAACCTTGGACACAACTATTCAAATTATGGAAAACCATTAACAAAAAAATAGATTGTTTAGGGCTTTGGGCTAAATATGAAACTAAATCAAGACCAAGATGTTAACTTAATTATCCTTTTCAATTGTACACACACATTGATAAATTTTCGATCCCTTAGGCTTTTGTAACTATTTCTAAGTATAATTACATGAAAATTCAAGCTTATTACAAGTCCAATAGGTTTTTAATTAAAACACACATTTTTTAACCTGGGACTCAACCTTTTACTGGAGGCAAACATTTGTAATGAATGTCGATCTGGCTACTCGACTAAGTCCTTTATTAACAGTTTGGTTGAGATGTCATTATCGCCTTTTTACACAAAGGCACATATTTGTGATGTGTTTTGATCCGATTACTCAGCTATATCACGTTTTTAATTGGCTACTAACTCTATTCATAACCTGAAGGCCATCAGAATAGTGATTTACTAAACATTTATTAAACTCACTTTTTTACTAATTTTTTATTACCTACCTTGTTGCTTTTCGCTTTTCATTTCCATGAAAAATACTAGTCACACTACCTAGCTAAAAGGCTTCAAATTATGAATGAATGCGACAATCTAGAGGGTGCTAAATTTACACTAAGTGCTAATTAGGCTTTATATTTATCCAAAGGCCCCTAATGTACTAATTTCGCAGGCTAATGATCATTCACAACCTAATAGGTTGTGTCCAAAATTAAAATTTTTCATTCAATCTAAGCCATTGACACATTCACACAATTCATATAATGCAACATAATACTATCATGCAAAATCACACATAAAAGAAAAACACAGAATCCCTCCCCCCACTTGAACAACACATTGTCCTCAATGTGAGAAGGAAGCCTACAAAAAATAAATGACCTATCAAAATGTGGAGTCAAGATTTTAAGTACAAAAAAATAAAATTAAGCACAGATTGGGTTAGATTTAGATCCTATGGTGATGGAGGTGGTGATGGTGTAGGTGGTGGTAATTGAATCCCACAAGGCTCAAAATCAATTACTAATGTTTTATTGAAATAAAAACTAACTATTAATAACAAATTCAAACAAATTCTAATCATTTGCTATTTTATAGTCCTGAGCTTGACCTTTAATTCAGGAAAGAATATTAATTAGTCAAAGATGAGGAGATCATTTTCTTCTTCTTGGGAAGTGTTCCTTTAAAATATAGCTTGCATCAATACTATTGACCTTAAAAGTCTCTTTATTCGGATTTTCCAATTTGAGAGCTTCATGATTGAAAACTTGGATGACTGTAAATGATCCACTCCATCTAGATTTTAACTTTCCTAGAATAGCTTCAACCAGGAATCATATTGTAAGACAATATCCCCTTCTTTAAGTTATTTTTTCTTGCGCTGAGCATCATGCCATTTCTTAACCTTTTCCTTATAGAGTTTGGCATTCTCATAAGCATTAAAGTGGAACTCTTCAAGCTCGGCCAGTTGTAAAAGTCTTTTTTCTCCAGCTTGCTTCTAGTCAAAGTTGATGCTTTAATTGGTTAGTATGTTCTATGTTCTAATTCTACCCACAGAGGACAAGCTTTCCTATAGACAAGTTTGTATGGAGTTGCACCAATGGGTGTTTTAAAAGCTGTCCGATAAGCGCATAAGGCATCATATAATCTTACTACCCAATCCTTTTGAGAGCTATTTAATGTCTTTTACCAAAATTCATTTAAGCTCTCAGTTTACAACTTCCATTTGGCTACTAGTTTATGGATGGTAAGGTGTAGTCACTTGGTGG
>JAOSBN010000002.1:21235127-21251847 GCA_027563595.1 Erythroxylum suave | reverse complement strand
GGTTACCTCATTGAGTTCGCAAAACTCACCAAAATTGCAATGTTGTCTTTTCAGGACCGAGAGTAGACTCCTAGCTTTAGAGGGACTTTTCCAGCCATGTAGATTGTTTTGGTGAGAGAAGTCATGGCTCACAGGTCAGTCAGCTGGAACTTTTGGGGATGGCCTAGATAGATATCATGTTTTTCCTCTTTCATATAGCATTTTGTACTAGGTTTTTGGATTTATGTACTCACAGTACATGATGATAGACGTGTAAACAGTTTGATTTTGATGAAATGAAATGAGGAAAAGTTGGTTTTAAAAGATCGTGTTTTTATATATATATATTGATGTTTTATTATGATGCCATGTGAAGTGATTGTTCGTAGCTCACCCTTATCATAGGATATATACCGAAATGACCTGCGGGCGTCCCAGTGTGTAAGGGGATGCTACATTTATTCTTTAAAACATACATGATTCTAGATTCATTTAATAGTTCCATTATCGATAGTCAACTATGATCATGATATGAAACTTATCATTCCCTTGAAGTAACCTCTTTTACTTACATTGAGATAAATTGCAACACTATAGTCTAAATCATAATCAAGCTACCAACTTGATTATTCAACTGTGAATAAATTATTTTAGATTCTAATAATATGCATGTTTCCCAGACATCTCTATGTATATATATATTACTTACAAAACAATCTCGGTACCTTATGACTAGTTTTATTATGCTCATTTATATAAAACCAAGTTTTATTAATAATAAATGTTTTCATTTCAAAAAGTAATTAGAAGAAAATTAAGTTATAAGTAAATACACTTGCTTTCCAAGGAACTATATTTACATAACTCCAACACCTTCTTGTTACAAACCAATCGAAGAAAACTTATATGTAAATCGACTTTCTATGGATAACCAAAAGAGCAAAGCAAAACATACATAACATATATTTTTATTAGATAAAAAAAATGCAGCATACATCATTTAATATTTTTGCCAACCCAGGCCACATTTAGGAACCGAATCATACATAATAAAAGCCATCTCTGATACCAGTTGTTGGAACGAAAACAAAAACATCCTTGGTTTGGCTAAACAGTAGATTTTAAAAACTACTTTTTGAAATCAAAATATATAATGGAAGCGTAAACAACAAATCAACATACTTTTAATCCATACATGATACGGCATAAAGAAAATAAATAAAATAAAAAACAAGATACAAATATTACTGACTCCTTGCTATAACTTTGACTTTTAGCTACTATGTCCTCAACCGATCAGATCTACCACTTGTTCTCCTTTAACAACTTGGTTATCAAAATCCTTTTATGGGAAAGGAGAAGAAACAAAATAGAGGGTTTTCCTTTTCTATGGCTGATAGTATTGATAGCTTAGAAAGACCAAAAAAACTCACCAATTATTTAGCATCCAAGCCAAAATAATTATCTTATTACAAGTCTAACTCTTCGGTCTTAGCTATCACCGAAAAATGGAATGAGAAAGTTTTTTCTTGGCTTTCTTTGGCTAGCTGGGAGGGCAAAAACTAGTAATACAACTCACGTTTCCTTTTAGCCAAAAAATGCTAAAAGACCTCTAGCCTTTCCCATATGACACTTGGACTTTAATGGGAGAGAGAGAGAGAAGAGAGTTTAAAAATCTTGCACATTTATTTTAGCATCACACTCCAAAAGACATGCACGCAAAATGAGCTGTATACATTATCATCTTTTTATTCCATCCATTCATTCTTTAATCAAAAGAATGCAAAGAGGGATACACAAAACGCTAATGAAATGCTCCAAAACAAACGCCAATCCATTTACTTACCTTCATTTATTTCGTGGATGTTAAAAGGAGTTGTATGCCCACATTCATGCTTATATCAATAAGCATAACCAAATATTTTTGTATCCAATTTCATGTCCATAGAAAATCAAATGAGTTGTCCTTCTAAGTCCAACACTTAAACTTTATCAGTCATCAAAACATGTTCATGGAAGGTGTTTATAAAACCACCCATTAAAACCATTAATTGATGAGAAGCATGACTGAATTCGACGACTTTGTAGAATTTGATTTTGCTCTTTTTTTAATTTTGTTTCAATTTAATTAATCTAATTAATCAAAATAAAATCTAGACCAATATTAAATGTTCCTTTTGGGCTTCTAATAACAATTAATTATTGTAATCCCAAAATTTGATTATAGGCTTAAGACCCAATTTAATTAAATCTTAATTAAATTGTTCCGGTTTTATTAAAGTGAGTCCAATACATCCATTTCTCTCCAAACTATCTCATTATCTTTCTGATAACCTCCATTTATTTTTTTACTTTCCTTGATAACCTTCCCAGAAGCCAAGTGGGGAATCTAACTGGGGAATCTAATTGTACTTACATAATTCAAGCTCCAATAAGCTCAGAAATTAATTTAATCTTATTAGAATTAATTTCAACTTATTAATCAAATGTCATTCCACTAAAGACAATTGGTTGAACTCTTAAATTACGTAAAATTATGAGAAACTGTGTTTCAAAAATTATCAGTTCGATTTCCAATCGTAAACTCTATTATTAACCATATTATAGCCATCCACACAATAAAGGGTAAAATTACTGTTTGCCAATATGTTGGTTTTCCTTTCTAGATCTCCCGTTTCACTATACATGGTGATTATCACACAAGATCTAATCTTGGTGTTAAGACCTAATAGGTAGCTAGTCCATCAAACTACTGTGCTGATTTAATCATCAATCTTTGTAAAATATCTAGAAGTGATGATTTCACTATGAACTCTTTATTTGAGTGAATGTTCCCTAATGCATGTTTTAATTAATAATTCCAACATGCTGACACTGGATTGATACCACCCTGTAAAAATCCATTATGATTATATTAAGAATTATAATGAAACACATATGAGTTTACCACTCATCAAGATTGTGGTTCATAATAAACGAATGCTAAGGTGTATATTTTAAGATTAAAATAACGACCTACTTTATTTTTTAAAAACATACACGATTCCAAATTCATTTAATAGTGTCATTGCTGATAGTCAACTGCTATCATGATTTGCAACTCATCATTCCCTTGAAGTAAACTCCTTTACTTACATAAAGGTAAATTGCAATACTACATTCTAAACTATAATTAAGAGACCAACATGATTATTCGACTGTGAATCATTTAATTTTGATTCTAATAATATGCATGGTTCCCATACATCTCCAAATATATGTACATTACTTACAAAAGAACCTTTAGTACCTTATGACTAGTTATATTATGCTTAGACAAATAAAACCAAACTCTTTTGTTTTATTAATAATAAATATTTTTTCATTACAATATTGTAATTGGAAGAAAATTAAGTTATATGTAAATACAGTTGCTTTCTCAAGTGCTATATTTATGTAACCCTAACAGACTAGTGGTAGACAAAAACCAATGAAGATTTAAGCCATATTAGATCGGCACATTCATATCAGTTCCACTGTGTTTTGTTATGTGTGACATTCATGATATGTACATCCTTACTTTGCTTTGATTTTCTATTCAAGACCACATTTTTATCACATGCATTTTCACGAAAATGATTGGACATTCTTTGTTGATTACGAGCTACATTAGCCAAATAGCTTATCCACTTATATGAATTTTCCTTTGCTAACCCTTTTAAGCTTTATGAGCCTTTTCTTTTGTATAAACAACATTACATGTAGTTAACCAAATGCCCTAACAAAGCCTTAAAGCTAGTGGAGCATTTGTTAATTCTTGATGATCGTGATTGTACAAAAGCTTAAGTGTAGGGGTATGCATACATATAGGTTGGTTATGTTTGTTAATATGCCATATTAATTTGAGTTTTTTGTTCAGCCTAATGCAGACCATGATTGTGGCCCTGCCTACCATGATCATGGCCAGTTCCTAAACCTTTCTGTCATAATCATGGCCCAATGTTCATGATCATGGCCTGAATGGAAGCTTTCTATCATAACCGTGCCTAAAGTGCACGATCGTGGCCTAGCTGCTCTGGCTTGTCCCTTTTGCCACGATCGTGGCACATGTCTTTAGCTTGAAAACTCCTCGTAACTTCTCCGTTCTTCATCATTTACCCTGAAAAACTAACAAACACATCAAGGTACCTAAACAATATAACAATTAAGCTTAATAACCCATACTTACCTATAAAAAACACTTAAACACACAAACTAACACAATTAAAACCTAAATACACACTCAACACTCAAATTCATACTAAATACATAATAATTAAAACCTAAAACACAATGTAAATGACAACTATCAACATACCCACACTTAAACATTTGCTTGTCCTCAAGCAAACCAAACAAAAACATAACAAAAACACAAACATGAAATACACAATGCAAAAATGAGACAACGGCTGCAACTTCTTGAAATAAATTTAATCTTGAACTCAATCTGACAAATTATATTTAATCATTAACTTGAAAAATATATGTCTAAGGGCTTTGAACTAAATATACAAGTTAATCGGGATCTAAGTGCTAATTGAATAACCCTTTTCAATTTTACACACACATTGAAAATTCTTTGGTCTTTTAAACTTTGTAACTGTTTCTATGTACATTTTCATGAAAATTTAAGCTCATTAAAAGTCCGATACGTTTTTTTTAAGAACACACTTTTTTTTATCACTTAATTTTAAACCACGAACTTAGTCTTTTACTTGAAGGCAAACATTGGTGATGAATGTCGATCCAATAACTTGACTAAGTTATTTATTAACAGATTAGTTGAAACGTCATTATAGCCTTTTAATGCAAAGGCACACATTTGTGATGCATGTCGATCCGGTTACTCAACTGTTATCATGTTTTCCATTGGCTACTAGCTCTATTTATAACCCAAAGTTTAGCGGGATAGTGATTTATTAACAAATTTTTTTCTTGCCTACCTTGTTGCCTTTAGATATTCATTTTCGTGAAAAATAATAGTTAAGCTACTTAAGTTAAAGGGTCTTAAATTATGAATGAATGTGACAACCTGGAGGGTGCTAAATTTACACCCAGTCCTAATTAAGCTATATATTTATCCAAAAACCTTAGTTCACTAATTTTGCAAGCTATTGATCATTCACAACCTACTAGACTATATTCAAAATTAAAAAAAAAACACTCATCTAATCCATTGACACATTCAAACAATTCGCACAATGCAACCTAATAACTATCATACAATATGCAAAATCATATTCAAAAGCAAAAGCATAAAATCCCTCCCCACACTTGAACAACATATTGTCCTTAATGTGAGGAGGCACACCCAAGCACATAAAATAAAAGAAAACACATAATTTAAAGAAAACATAAACAAATAAAAACATCATAAAACAAAATAAAACTGAAGGCTAATTTGGAAAAAAATAAAAAATAAAAAAATTGGGTTAAGTATAAATCTTAAGGAGATGGAGGTGGTGATGGTGTCTTCCTGAGAGTTTAAATGAGTCATTGACCATTTATTAAAAATAAATCTAACTGCAACTATGTTTTCAAACAATTTCTAAATCTGCTAGCTTATGGTCCTTAGCTTGACCATACGTTTAGGAAGCGTCGCTAATTATTTGGAGACAAGAAAAATACTTCCTTATATTTGGGAATTGCTCCACCAAAATAACACTTGCACGGATGCCCATTGACCTTAAAAGTATCCTTATTCACATTTTCTAATTCGAGAGCTCCATGATCAAAGACTTGAATGATCGTAAATGGTCCACTCCATCTGGATTTCAACTTCCCTAGAAATAGCCTCAATATTGAATTATATAGTAGAACAGTGTCTCTTACTTTGAATTCCTTTTGCTTGAGACAGGTATCGTACCATTTCTTCACCCTTTCCTTATAGAATTTGGCATTTTTGTAAGCATTAAAATGAAACTCTTCAAGTTTGTTTAGTTATAGAAGTCTCTTTTTTCCAGCTTATTGCCAATCAAAATTTAATGCTTTAATCCCCCAGTATTCCTGGTGTTCTAATTCGACTAGCAAGTGACATGCTTTCCCATAAACGAGTCTATATGGAGTTATTCCGATGGGTGTTTTCAAAGCTATCCTATAGGCCAATAAGGCATCATTTAGCTTTGCTACCTGATCCTTGCGGCAGTTTTTCACTGTCTTCTCTAGAATTCATTTTGGTTCTCGGTTAACAACTTCCACTTAGCAGCTAGTTTGTGGATGGTAAGGTGTAGCAACTCGATGGTGCACGCCATATCTTTTTAGGAGGGCATCGAACTATCTATTGCAAAAATGTGCACCTCCATCACTTATTATTGTACGTGGTACTCCAAACTGGTTAAATAGCCATTCAATGAATATCTACACTACCTTCCTATCATTGGTTGGGGATGCTACCGCTTTGACCCAGCGTGAAACATAATCAACTCCCATTAGAATATATATGTTCCCCATTAAAGATAGGAATGGACCTATAAATTGATGCCCTATACATCAAAGATTTCTACGTCTTGAATGTTGGACAAAGGCATTTCATCCCTCTTGGAAATGTTACCTGCTCTCTCACATCGATCACATTATGCCGCATAGGTCTGCCCCTCCTTAAACAACTGTGGCCAATAAAATCCACTCTCAAGTATCCAGGTTGTTTTATTAGCTCTATAATGCCCAGCATACTAACCTTCATAACATTGCTTTAGGATGTCTAACATTTCTTCATCTAGAACACAACGTCGCATTAAACTATCTACATATATTCTATATAGGGTTAACCTATGCCATATATATCAGTTACAACCATGCAACAACTTCTTCTTTTGTTCGTAAGAGAGATCCGATGGAAGTTTACCACTGGAAACATAATTGGTGATATCTGCAAACCATGGTACAGTCAAGCTCTCAAGTATCATAAGAGTTTCATTAGGGAAATTTTCATTAATGTCATTATTTTGCTAACATTCCCCTCCCTCAGGTATAGGTAAGTGGTCTGCGACCACATTTTTTCTCCCTTTTTATCTCTCACTTCTATATCAAATTCTTTCAGAAGTAACACCCATCAAATGAGCCTAGGTTTAATGTCTTTCTTATTGAAAAGGTATTTTAGTGCTACTTGGTTAGTGAATACAAGTACCTTTGAACCTAAAAGATATTGTCGAAACTTATCTCATGCGTACACTACTGTGAATAGTTCTCTCTTGGTGGTGGTATAATTCAATTATGGTCTTGCAAGAGTCTTGCTGGCATAGTATATCACATGCAGCTTCTTATCTTTCCTTTGGCCCAAAACGTAGCCTATGGCCTGGTCACAGGCATCACACATAACTTCAAACCGAAGTTTCTAGTCTGGTGGTGATAAAATTGGTGCTGATACTAATGCCTCCTTTAAAGTGTTGAATGCAGACATACACTTATCATCAAATACGAAGGGAACTTCTTTGACTAAAAGGTTTGTCAAAGGTTTTGCAATTTGTGAAAAATCTTTGATGAATTGATAGTCAAAACCTGTATGGCCTAAGAAACCTTTCACCCCTTTTACATTACCTAGTTGTGGGAGTTTCTCTATCACCTTTGTTTTTGCTCTGTTGACTTCGAATCCTTGAAGTGAGATTTTATACCCTAGCACTATCCCCTCTTGTACCATAAAGTGACATTTCTCATAATTCAACACCAAATGTGATTTTTCACATCTTTAAAGCACTCTATCCAAATTAGTTAAACACATGTCAAAAGAGTCTCCAAATATTGAAACGTCGTCCATAAACACCTCCATTATGTCTTCTATTATGTCGGCAAAGATCAACATCATACACCTTTGAAGTGTGGCTAGAGTGTTGCAAAGTCCAAAGGGCATCTGTCTTTACGTGAAGCTGCCAAAGGGGCAAGTGAAGGTGGTTTTCTTCTGATCATCAGGGTAGATGAAAAATCTGATTATAGCCTGAGTATCCATTTAAGAAGCAATAGTATGAATGACCAGCTATCATTTCTATCATCTAGTCTATAAATAGGAGAGGAAAGTGATTTTTCTTAGTCACTGAGTTGAGTTTGTGATAATCTATATATAGTCTCCATCCTGTGACTGTTCTTGTTTAAATTACTTCTCCACTATCCCTCTTTATCACTGTCATTCCTCCCTTTTTAGGTACACATTGTATTAGGCTTACCCATTCTTTATTAAAGATCTGACAAATTAACATTACATTTAAGAGTTTTATGATCTCTTTCTTAATCACCTCCTTTATGTTAGGATTTAATCTCCGCTGACGCTCCCTCACTATTTTGCACCCTTCCTCTAAGCTTATTCGATGCATGTAGACATTCGGGCTTATTCCTCGAATGTCAGCAATCTGGCATTCGATGGCCTTCATCAGCTTCTTAACAACTTCCACTACTTTACTTTTTTATTTTTCATTTAATTAGATAGAAATTATTATTGGCAACATTTGACCTCTACCAAGAAAGGTATACCTGAGGAGTGCAGGTAAAGGCTTAAGCTCTAATGTCAGAGGTTTCTCTAAAGATGGTGGTGTGGGTGCTTCAATTTGAATTAATTTTTCTTACTGCATGTTAACATCTAACTCCTCCATCTCATCGTCTCCTTTAGATTCAAAATTCTGATCTTCACTATCAATCTCTACTTCTAAAGGCTGCACTTCTGCTATGTAACTCTTAATGAATTCTTGTGAATTTTTATCCATAATTTTGAATTTCTTGCATGCACTGCTCGTTCTTGGGTTCTTTAAGGCCTTATTCACATTGAATTCAACCTGATCTTTGCTTATAAAGTCCAGAACCACAAAATCTGCTAAATAATGAACCTATCCACTCGCATCAACACATCTTCCACTATTCCAAATGGCCTTTTAGTGGATTGATCAGCCAATTGAATTAACATTGATGTTAGCTTGATTTCTCCCATTCCTAACTTCCTAAATATCGAGAGTGGCATAAGGTTGATGCTTGCTCCCAAATCACACAAACACTTAGTAAATTCAAATTCACCAACCACACAAGGTATTGTGAAACTCCTTGGATATTTCAATTTAGAAGGCATTTGACTGGTAACTATTGAGCTACAAGTGCCAATTAAAGCTACCATCTGATTATCTTCCCAAGTGTGCTTCTTTGATAGCATGTCCTTTAAAAATTCTGCATATTTAGGCATATGTTCTAATGCTTCAACAAAGGAAAGATTAATCTTCAGCGTCCTTAACTTCTCTACAAACTTTTTAAATTGTTTATCTAGCTTTTTCTTTTGTAGTCTTTGAGCAAAAGGAACCTTGGGTTTATATGGTGGAGGTGCAACATAAGGAGGGTATTCGCTCATGTGCACTTCTTTCCCCTTTTCTAGATTTTTCTCAATTGGCTGGATGGCCTCCTCCTCCACTGCCTTTGTGGATGATTCAAGTTCCTTCCCACTTCGAAGTGTAACAGGTTTTAGTTATTCCCTTGATTTAGATCCTGAAATACTAGGAGTATTTCCCAAATTTCGCAAAGAAAAAGCATTGAACAATTGATTCATCTAAGATTCTAAATCATGAATTGAGGAAGCATGGTTCTTAGTGACTTGATCAAATTTCTCTTCTAGCTTCTTTTGTGCATTGTCCTAAGTTCCAAGCTTATATAAAATTCTATCCAACTTTGATTCCATCTTGTTTTATCTTATTGAAAGCTGGATTGCCCTTGAGGCCTGAGTTGTCCTCCATTGTTATTTGACTAGGAGAAGTTTTGGTTATTCTTCCACCCGAGGTTATAAGTGTTGGAGAAGGGATTGTTTTCCCTCCTCATCTAAATTGTGCCCGCATAAAGTTCATTTGCTCCTTATTATCCTCTCTCATCAAGTAGCAGTCTATAGTATCATGGTCTATCTGACCAGATAGCTCATACTTTACTTATACAACCTTCACCTAGGCTGATGACGATGCCTTCATGTTGCTCAATTGTTACATCAAATTGTCAATCTTCGCTTGCATCTCCACCATTTGATTGACTGCGATGATTCCCTTTTTCTCTCCAAAAGTATTAGGCTACCTACCTCTCTCGTTAGTCTATGCTGGCCATTTTTTTAATCAACTCCTCTCCTTCATCGACTATCTTTTGCATCAGAGATCCTCCTAATGCTACATCGATCGTACCTCTAGTAGATGGGTCCACTTCATTGTAGAAAGTCTGTAAAAGGAACTCCTTCAATAGGTTTGGTGTGCGCATTTTCTTTGCAGATCCTTGTATCTCTCCTATGCTTCATAAATTGACTCCCCAACATGTTATTAGAAATTAGTTATTTCCTTTATTATCTTCGTGGTCTTTGTTAGGAGGAAGTACTCGTCTAAGAAAGCATGTCTAATCTGCTCCCATGTCATGATGTTCACGAGGTTCAGTGAATGATAACAAGCCTTCGCTCAATCTCTAAGTGTGAAAGTCAACAACCTATTCATAACAGCGTCCTTCGACATCTAGTGATTTCGCTAATCCGTAAAATTGGATGTTCTGCTGAAGCATGCTCAGGAAGGCTAGCTTAATCTCGAATAAGGTCGTTTGAATAGACGGCCTAGCCACTCCTTGATTCGATGGGTTGAACCTTAGCCTCATAAAGTCTATTAGGGTCCTCTGCTATCATCCTTTATTAGCTTCTTGATCCATATTGCTCTGAAATTCCTTGGCCATTTATGATTTTTCTAACTCTTCATCTTCCACTCACCGAGCTTTCCTAAGGGTTTGTTCTAATTGTGTGATATCTAAATCTATTGTCTCTGCTGCATGACTTAAACCTCTCATGACTCTTGTGTTCATGTAAGAGCACGCATCCTAAAACAAACGAAAAAAATGAAAAAAAAATTTATAAACTACTCTCACGCCTTAAACTATAAAACTAAATTGCCTCCCTAGCAACAACATCAAAAACTTGATCATAAGGTTACACATGCTAAGTTTTACTATGTATTAAGCTTGGTAAATTCTGCAAGCACATGGGTCATTTGCGTAGTACCTAAAACACAATGTAAATGATATCTATCATAGTTTGTATCACTAGTATATTTGAAAAAGAAAGAAAGAAAAAAGAAGAAAGAAAAAAGAAGAAGAAATATAAATTTGAGTTTGAATAAATGTATCAAGGAGGAAATACAATTGTTGTGAAAAGTTGTTAATTAATAGTTTATCCTACTTAAGTTCTATCAAATGGGTATTTGAATATATTGTATATGAGGCAAATGTTGCTTTGGATGGAGCACTTCTAGTGTTATGTTCATGTGGCTTATGGTGTAAGAGTTGAATTGAGTTGTGAAATATAATTGTTGCATTCCTCATAGCTGACGGTACCTAGTTTTAAATGGATGTTAACTTGTGCGCTTGATATCTCATTGAGTTTTACTTTAGCTTCACTAGCTTGATGGCTTTTATGCTACATTACCTAACATACATCTCATCTTACCCTTGCCCACGTTACAACCCTTAAAAAGTCCTTTGATTCATTATTATATACTTGATTTCTACTGGTAGAGAACTAAAATGATATGCAAAGTTGTGGATTGTTGTGATCGTGAATGGTGTTTGACTGTACCCGTGGAAATATCTTATTTAAACACCTTTTGTCCAAGCCTACCTCTATATTACTTAGCTTCTAAAGATCATGAATGTTAATTGATCATGAGTAAAAGCTATGAATGTTGAGTTATTGCAATAGATTTTGAAATTCATTCATCTTTAATTATTATTAACTATTCTTATGAAATATAGAGAATGGGTAAAAGTTTTAGTTTGTGATTTTGATTTTGACGATTTGTACAAGGACGGTCAAAAGCTAAATATGGTAGAACATGATAAATTTTTAAATTTTGATTCATTTGATATGCCACTTACAGGATGTTTGGTTCAAAGAATGGAATAGATAAAGAATAGAATATTTATTCTTTAGGAATAGGAAAGACGAGGAATAGAATGGAATAGGTATTACTTTGTTTGGCTCAATAAATAGAATAGATAAGAAATTCTATGCCAATGTTTGGTTTGAAAATTTAAACTTGGAATGGCAAAGGAATAACTAACAAAAAGACCAAATTATCCTTATCCTTTTTTTTTTTAGTAAAGGTGGGCGGCACCACCGGGTTATTTTTATTGATTATCACAAAAGTAAAGAGTTCAATACAAACCCTTCCTAAAATAGGGCGAGTTCAAAAGCCTAATCTAAGCAAAGCGAAAGTATGGAGTATCCACACTCTCAAAAACAATTAAGCTCTTAACAAAATTAGGCAAAGCAAGGAAGGAATTGAAATTAAATGATGCTCCATAAAATCTACTATGTTGAGCAAGGTAATGCGCCACTTGATTGGATTCCCAAAAAGAGTGATGAATCAAGCACTTGTTATTCCTCATTGTAGTACGAACCCGAGCAATAAGAGTGGAATCAGCATTCAAAATCCCTTCAATTTGTTGAACCAACACAAGGTTGTCAATCTCAATGATAAACGCTTTGTAACCAAGACTCAAACACCAATCAATGCTATTGGATAACGCTGCAAGTTCAGCTTCATAAGGCGAGTTAGCAGTTAAACAGAAAGAAGAGCCAGCAATAAACATACCCATGCTGTCCCTAATAACCGCGCCACCCGTAGAGGATATCTCAGTATATGATGCATCAACATTTAACTTGAACATATTAGTCAGAGGCTTCTTCCATCTAACAAGAGTTTGCTTAAGTTTATGTCTACCAAAATTTTCCGGCAAGAAATCAGAGAACTCAGGAACAGGTGTAGCAAACTTTTTCTTTGAATTAATCACTCCCCAACCAAAAAGCATTTTCTGAATGTTATTGAGAACAGCAGGCAAGAAAAAATTCTGATTCCACTTATCCTTATTATTATTATGATTATTATTATTATTTGTACTTATTTTGTATGATTATTAAATTCTTTATTATTACAAAATATTGTATTTTTATTAATTATGTTTACTATTAATATTAATAAATTCCTTATTATTATATATTTTGTTATTTTTATTAATTTTTATTTCTATTATTAACAATATTCTAATTATTGTTAAATGTATTATTCTTCTAATAATAATAATAATAATAATTATTATTATTATTACAAAAGTCCTTTTCATTATTAATTTTATTCTTATCATTATAGAATTTATTTTTCTTATAAATATTTATTATTAATATTAATAATTATTAATATTTAAATTATTATTAATTATATTAATTATTAATATTAAATTCCTTTATTATTATTATTATTAAAAAATTCCTTATGATTATTAATTTTCTTCTTATTATTATAGAATTTATTATTCTTATAAATATTTATTTTTATTATTATTATCAATTTTCAACTTTTTATTATTTTATTTATTATTAATTATTAGTATTAATTATTATTATTATTATTATTATTATATTATTATTATTATTATTATTATTATTATTATTATTATTATTGTTGTTGTTGTTGTTGTTATTCTTATTATTATTCTTAATTTTAATTATTATTATTATTAATATGTTACTTATTATTACGTTTATTATTATTAATTATGTTAATTATTATTAAAAATTCCTTAATTATAATAATTATAAATTTATTATTCTTATTATTATTAATTATTATTATTAATTTTCTACTTATTGTTATTGTTATTATTATTAATTTTGGCCATTATATTTATTATTATTAAGTTCCTTAATTATATTTATTATTATCAATATTAAATTCCTTATTATTATTAATTTTCTTCTTATTACAATTAAATTTGTTATTCTTATAATATAAATTATTATTATTATTAATTTTCTACTAATTATGACTCTTATTATTATTAATTGTATTAGTTATATTTATTATTCTTGTTAATATAAATGATTATTATTATTAGTTTTTTACTTATTACTATTCTTCTTATTATTAATTATGGCCATTATATTTATCATAATTAATAAATTACTTAATTATATTTATTGTTATTATTAATTATTAATTATTAATAATTGTCACCTTAATTTTTTAATTGAATTATTCTTATTATTTGTAGTTATTATTATTATTATTATTTGTATTTACTATTATTAATTTTGTACTTACTATTAAAAATTATTATTATAATTATTAATTTATTAATAATTATAATTTTTTATTATTATTAAGAATTATTATTAATATTATTATTCTTATTAAATATATTATTTAGTTATTTTATTGTTATTATTATTATTAATTATATTTATTATTATTATTATTATTATTATTATTATTATTATTAAATTTCTTATTATTATTATTGACTTTCTACTTATTTTTATTCTTATTAAATTTATAATTCTTATAATTATTAATTTCGTACTTATCATATAACTTTCCAATATTTTGCAGTGGTTAATTTTTGCAAGTCCGACTCATGTTAACATTCATTGTATAATCGCAATTTTAATATTAAATAAGAATGTAACGATATTGAAAATAAATATAACATAAGGCTTTAAATTCCTAAAAAGTTATTTAGAAATAAAATAAATGAATTTCAGCCCTATTTGAAATAACTATAACAATATTGAAAATAAATATAACATAGGGCTTTAAATTCTTAAAAAGTTATTTAGGAATACAAAAAATAAGTTTCAGCCCTATTTGAAATAACTACACAAAATAGGCCTACTTTAACATAACCTTTCAATATGCAACAAGAAACCTCCTAACCTACTCAAGTCTTTCAAAAGGCGGCATAGTGAAAAACAAAATCATTTGTGTTCGATGATCAGGAATTTTGCCTAAAGCAGTATGCTTTTCATCATGTGTGAGCCCCTCTATCTCACTCAATGCACTATATAATTGTTCAAATTTTTGGGTAATATACAATTCAGTGCCAATACTTTTATAAAATTTGTCTCCCATCTTATCCATGCTATCACGTAAAACCCTGGCTGCGGCAAGAAGTGAATCTGTATTGTTTGCTTCTCCTATATCATTTCTCCTTTTTTTTTTCCTCCTTTCTAAAATATTTGTAGCTTGTCTTGCAAAATTTGATGCTTGAGGTTGGGTAAAGGACTTGTCTATCTCATGCAGACCATGCTCATATTGATCTTCACCACTTTCATTGGACCCACCTACAATTTCTTGCCTTTCCATTTCTTCAAGAATATCTGCAGCAGTTTGTGCATAATTTCCCATTACATGATCTTCTCCATAGATCCCAGTCAATTCATTGTAGAAAGGAAAGCTCTTTCTTTGAAATTGAGCAGCATCTTTGTGACTCTAACAAGATGAAAAAAACAGTATTTTATATAAATGACGGGAAAGTAATTAAAGAACAAACTTAAGATGAGTTAAAAGTTCAATACTTATAATTAAGTACGAATCCCATACATGATCTTCAACAGTGACCATCTTCCTTTTGGTATCCCATCCAAATCCACTTGTATCCTTCCTAACCATATCATAAACAATGATCCACTCTTTCTTTAAGGTCTTAAGCCTAGACTCTATGTGAGGTTTGGCTTTTAAGTTTGCAAAAGGAAGCTTGGTTGCTACCATTCTTTCTAATTTGTTGAGATACCCAGCTTTAAATCTAGTATTAGCATTATATATTCCCACATTATCCAATCAACTATGCAGGAAACAAACACAACATCCTCATCATAGTTCCACTTTCTTTTTGTTCCTTTTGAAGTTTGAGCACTAATAGTTGACGACGAATGCATCAACATACTTATCTACCAAATTTAAGCAATATTGATAAATAAAAATATAAGCATCAGGAATAAAAACCAAACAATTCAATTGAAGGAAATTGCCAAACATTATCCACAACATCAATGAGACAATCACAAAAAATATATCCCGTCATAACCAATCACAAGAAAATGATGATATTGACATCTTTAAAAAGTATTCAATGAAAGTAACAAGCTACGTAAAACAAACAGAAAAAACCTTATCTGATTGCTTACATCATAATTACCATTCTAGAATAGTTATTACAATCTAAAAGTTGAATGAGTTCATAATGTAAAAAAATAATGAACATCAACATATTTAAAGAGAACAATATAGTATACATTAACAACGTCCAATAAATATGACATAAAGTACAACTTAAACAATTATATCAAACCTCCTAACACTGAAAACATAGTAGGAAAGCCAAAAATTGTCAGTTCTCATTTTCCCTAGATGTTTGCCATTCGTTGAACATTTCGCGTTCCAATTCAAGTCTCCAATTTGTCTAAGCCCTTGTTGGGTCTATAGCAGTTATACACTCCTCCTCAACAATTGGATTAGTGTGAAAATAATCCCCTAAATCACTCATGGGATCAAAACTCATCTGTTGCCTAATAAAATTATGCAATAAACGATAAGCTATAATAAATCGATTGTGTGTCTTTATTGGGTACAATGAAGGACTCCTAAGAATAGCCTATCTCATTTTTAGTAACCCAAACCACCTCTCAATGACATATCGTGCAGTCGCAT
Organism: Erythroxylum suave; assembly: GCA_027563595.1. NCBI lineage: Eukaryota > Viridiplantae > Streptophyta > Magnoliopsida > Malpighiales > Erythroxylaceae > Erythroxylum > Erythroxylum suave. Next base: position 21,235,387 of record JAOSBN010000002.1, on the reverse strand, counting down.
ATTTCATATTAAAGAATTCCTCTAGAGTTCTTGGTTGGTAACCTTGACGCCATTCATTCAAATTTTACCTTTGACCCTTAAATGGTGCAAGGAAGCCTCACAATTTGTATAACCTGCATCGACTAGGTAATAGCAACCTATATAAAAACACTACATAAGTTATTCAATTTACATGATCTCATATACAAAATTTCAAACAACCTTCCTATATCATATAGGAAAGCTTACCATGAAGCACTTTTAGTCCATGTCTCCTAGTA
>JAOSBN010000002.1:21216008-21227686 GCA_027563595.1 Erythroxylum suave | reverse complement strand
TTTGAGAAATTGCAATATGTTTGATATTTGAATTTGGTTGATTAATTGTGAAAAAGATGATGGAAGTGCATATGAAAAAGTTCATGCTCATGAAAAACAAGTTTTTAAAAATGTGCCATATGGGAAATTGGTTTACAATTCATGAATTACATGATATGTGAGTTTGATGTAACCCATTCAAGAATGTCACATGCACATTGACCAAGTTAAAGGCTTCTCCTGCCTGCCCGCTAGTGGCACGGAGCTCCTTCATAGACTCCCTCAAATTTACGACTACACAGAACCGTTATGTGGAATTGTGTAGTTTGTCATGTTCACGGACTTACCCAAACCATTCTGATGTGTTTATGTATTCATGATATGTTGATAAGATCGATGCATACATGATTTGTTTTAATGTGAATTTGTTCAAAAATTTAGGAACCATGTGTTTTATGATTCAATAATAATTTTCTATGACAATGAATATTTTCAATGGTTTTGCTTATTTCCCGTTATAAACTTGTTACCCGCGAGCTTTTAAGCTCACCCCCTTTTCGTCCTATCTTTAGGTGAAGAAAATGAGATCGAGTAACCAAGAGTCGAGGAATCACTCTATTTTTACAATGTTTTTATATATTAAGTTAGATTTTGTAAAAGCAAGACTTTAGATGCATTTGAGAATTATTGAGTTTGGTATTTTTTGTATTTTGAATTTTGGATATCGATGATGTAATGTGTCTTGGAATGCCATTAAAGTTTTGTAAACTTCTATTTTGTTGTTAATGAAATATGGATTATGCATGGATGATGTGAGTTGAAATTTGATGTACTTGGAAAAGTTATCCAGTTGAGTTGATGAACTTTGAACAAGAATCGTTGATATATATATATATATATATATATATATATATATATATACATATAAGTGAGTTATTATGGAAAAAGAAAGATAGGGATTTTGTGAATGGTGAGAATTAATTGTAAGGGATGAGTCAAATGAGTAGAGGTTAGGGAGTTTATTGAAGTAAAGTTGGTACTTGGATGGTTATGTTAATGACTTTCGAAGTTGTTGTACATTACAAATGGCCAGTTTGTCATAAGGGTAGAAATCTGTGTTTTGACTTCAAGGGAAAAGCTGTACTGATCTAGGCTGATTTAGACAAGGTTGTCATCTGGGAAGTTGTACTCATTCTTTTTGCTTTCCAATGATATATAGTTTGTAAATTTTGGAGATCAGACGTGAAAGATATGACTATTATAAGTTAGTGTCGCTGCATAGGGTGTATGCAGAACATCTTACATCTTTTCCATTTTGATCTAATAGAATAAGATTAATGCAGTATCTTGAAATGGGAAGAAGTTGTGTGATAAGTTAGAGATAAAATGAAGATGATAAATGGGGTTGAACATGTGAGAAATTTATGATTAATGTCTATAAGTTGAATGATTGTGGCTGTGGGATGATGATCATACATAGATTATGAATTGATTGTAAATGATATTGAGTTGAAATGGAAGTGAAAATGATGTGGAAAATGAGTTAGGAATGATAGATATGCATAACATGGGTCATAGGTAGCTTGAGGAGTTGGAAATATGGAATTTGACCCGTAACTGTCCGTTGGTAAACCTTATGTCCATTAAGCGGACCTTGTCGGATGTTTTAGTGTCCCGGCTCAGTTCATATCCATTTGAAGGGACTTGATGTCCACTAAGCGGACCTTCTCAGGATAGTTTTAAAAATGTGCAAATTTTGACTCTCTAAATAGCAAGAATCTCTGTTTGGGGTCTTCACAGAAGTTGTAGAATATGAATTACTCTTCGAAACCATGCTTGAATGACCATAATCCGACACCCATAGTGAAAGTTATGCTAATTGTACCAAATCATGTACATATGAAATTTGTGGACCCACCAATGCTTTTCTCTGACATATTTAGGCTTGAATAGAGATTGAAATGTACTTAGTTTGATATGCAAATAAGAGATCAAAATGAGTGATTTGTTAGGGTGACGATTGAGGATATAAACGTAAGAATGGATTGTCGTATCTCAAGTGTTGAAATTATGGAAATTTTTGGGATGTTATGAGAATAAAAACGAGCCTAAGTTGGCTAAGTAGGTTCCATAAAAAGGACCCTACAAGGTAATGCACTCAAGTATGACTCCGAACTTTGGGCTCCAGAAACAGGGTCTAATAGTTGTGATATCAGAGCGACTAGGTTTAGGTCTAGGTTGGCGTCTAGGTTTAGGAGTATCCTAGGCATAAAAGGAACATGCATTGATTTAAATGAACATGTAATGATTCAAAAGTGAGTATTGGAGTCCTATTCCTGATGGAAATACAAGCATAAAATGTAGAATACACTACTGGGAGTGTATATATTTTTTTTTGATGAAAAGTATCCAACTATGTGAGTAGATTTTTGAATTTGAGGTGACACTATTGCTAATATGAAGAGAACTTAGGTTCATATTATATTCTGTGCGAATATACATAGGAGATATAAATTAGACTTTGATGAATGTGTTACCAACATGGGAAGTTAAGATTGAAAATAAATTGAAATGTGTGAAGAAATTGGTAAGAATGAGCAGATAGTAGAATAATTCAATGTGAAATCATAGGAAATCGAATGAATTAAGAAAATTATTCGAGAAAGGAAATCAATTGGGAAATTGAAAATAAGGTGAGATAATATTAACTCAATGAAAAATGAGGAATTAGTTATTCAAGGAATTATAGGAACTAATCATGGGCATATGGAGCTTTGGAAACATTTGTTCAAGTTAACAAACGCCCCAACAGTATTATGGTATTAAAGATTAAAGTGATCCAAGCAAAATGGATCAATTCTTGATTATGATCATAGAGGATATTTGGAGTGTAGTTGAAAAGTGAAGAGAATATTTTTTAACATTGAGATTAATCTTACATATCATGGATGTAAGAACAATTTTGAGGAGTTATAATACCAATATTAATTATATCGTCTGGATTTGGAGATTTTATAGTTTACCGTGATGATGTATAAGAGATTTGGATAAAATACACAATGCAACATAATAACATGATTTCATATGTATGGAGATGACTAAAGTCCTATGAGTTGATTATTCGATACATGATTTGGAACTGCTACAGTAGTGATTGCTTTGAAAGTTTGGAGATAGTATATATATAGGAACATCTTGGATGTATATAAATATATAGATCATTAAAGTTGAGGTAATTATTAAGTTGAGAGAATTAAATACGAGAGTGAGACAATGGATAAAAGTACTGAGAGATTATGATGCTACAAATGAGTATTTCCTAGTAAAGTTAGTGTTGTATATGATATATTAAGCAAAAATCCCAATAGCAGTGAAGCACAAATTCAGATATTGAGGTTATCAGATCTAGTGCAAAAAGGAGCATAGAATGTGGAGTTGAATTTTTGGCAAATCAAAGTACTATTTGCTATGGAATTGGAGATTAGTTTCACATGAAAGGATTAACCAAGCCTAAATTGAGGATCTAGATATTGTGAATCTTACTTAAAAATTGAAAGTGAATATGAATTTTGAATTCGAATAGGAAAAATGATACTTTGTGATTGAAATAAGAAGCATGTGTAATCGATAAAGGTGATAAAGCAAAGAGATTGTTAGAAAAGTACAAATGGTACCGTAAGTTATACATCATGGTAGGAATACATCAGAACATCATTTAGCGGCTAAGAATGTAGATTCATGTAACTGAATGTTTGAATTGTCGACGGTCCTAACTGTTAGACATATACTTGAGGCTTATAGTTTGGAGTTCATAGGAACATGAGATCAATGTATAGTTCCATTTGACTTTATGCATCACAATCATTATCATGGTGATTTCATTAGAATACTGTATGAGGAGTTAGATGACAAAAAGAGTTGTCCACCTCTTTATTTGGATGAATAGGGCCAAAGATGGTCAAAAACTAGAATTGATTGGAGATGTTACTAATAATTGAAATTGATCTGTATTAGGAATTAAGTGATGCAAGAAAAATGATTGAAATTGGTGGATCAACACCAAATATAGTGAGATAGACATAAGAGTTAAGTGTACTGATATTGTAAAAATGTGAACTATGAAACGAAGGATGAAATGTTTATGAGTTAGTATTACTAACAAAGATGCCTCATATTTCATAATGTGTTATATGCAAGTATGCTAAGAAATATCGATATGATCTGATATTGGTGTTATCGATGCAGGAAGTGAAAAAGAAATTTTTGAGTAATCTAAAATATATTGAGGAAACAGTTAAGATATTGTGATATCTGAATAAGTCATGGAAAGAAGGATTGAATCCGTTAACTAGGGTGTTGTGAAAGAAATTATTCAAGTGATGAAGTTAAATGGGAAATGTAGGAGCATGAGAGGAAGCATAACCCCACCTCTTAATCAGTCAGACAAGAATTTCGAGGACGAAATTCTTTTGAGAGGGGGAGAAATGTTGGCCCCCGAATTTCTTTTCGTTAAATTAAGCATGATTTGTTATGGAATAAGCATAGAATTTGAATTTTTGCCTTAGAATGAATGGAGTTGTTAAGCATGATTTAAATAAATTATAAGGTCATAAAATTATTATTATTGGAGTTTATTTATTTATTTAAACGTTAGTGGGATTTTATTTCACTAGTTAGTGAAATTAATGCATTAAGATGAATTGAGAGCATTTTTGGCATGTCACTTAAGTTTGGAGACCAATAAGCATAAAAGGAGGGGCAAAATGGACATTGTGCAATCATTAAGAGTATAAAAGGGAGAAAGAAGACTTGTCTTGCATTTGGAAGTGAGAGAAACGAAAATTAGAAGATAGAAGAGGGAGAAAGTGTCGTTGGAGAGAAAAGAAAGGAGAGAAAGAAACCTAAGCTAGGTTTTGATTTTTTCTTAACCTTCAATAGGGATTTTGAGAGTGATCAAGAAGGGAAAAAGGAAGAGGAAGGTTAAAGCTTCCATTAGAACCAAGAAAATCATTGGTTGGTGAAGATTCAAGGGAATCAAAGAAGGTAAGAGGAGCAAGAGTAGAGGCATTTGTGAGTAAAGTTTTAAGCAAGGAAATTCAAGGTGGATTTCATGTTTATAATTAGATAATGAGCCATTATGTTTTCTTTTTAGTCAAGAAAACAAAATGATTTTTCATTGCTTTATAATTGTGACATTTGTTGCTTTTGAATGATTTCAGAAATTGCAATATGCTTGATATTTGAATTTGGTTGATTAATTGTGAAAAAGATGATGGAAGTGCATATGAAAAAGTTCATGCTCATGAAAAACAAGTTTTTAAAAATGTGCCATTTGGGCAATTGGTTTACGATTCATGAATTACGTGTTATGTGGGTTTGGTGTAATCCATTCAAGAATGTCACGTGCATGTTGACCAAGTTAAAGGCTTCTCCCGCTTGCCCACTAGTGGCACGAAGCTCCTTCATAGACTCCCTCAAGTTTAAGACTACATAGGACCATTATGTGAAATTGTGTAATTCGTCATGTTTATGGACTTACCTAAACCATTCTAATGTGTTTATGTGTTCATGATATGTTGACAAAATTGATGCATACATGATTTGTTTTATTGTGAATTTGGTCAAAAATTTAAGAAACATGTGTTTTATGATTCAATAAGAATTTTCTATGACAATGAATATTTTCAATGGTTTTGCTTATTTCCCGTTATAAACTTGTTACCCGTGAGCTTTTAAGCTCACCCCCTTTTCATCCTATCTTCAGGTGAAGAAAATAAGATCGAGTAACCAAGAGTCGAGGAATCACTCTATTTTTACAATGTTTTTATATATTAAGTTAGATTTTGTAAAAGCAAGACTTTAGATGCATTTGAGAATTATTGAGTTTGGTATTTTTTGTATTTTGAATTTTGGATATCGATGATGTAATGTGTCTTGGAATGCCATTAAAGTTTTGTAAACTTCTATTTTGTTGTTAATGAAATATGGATTATGCATGGATGATGTGAGTTGAAATTTGATGTACTTGGAAAAGTTATCCAGTTGAGTTGATGAACTTTGAACAATAATCGTTGATATATATATATACATATAAGTGAGTTATTATGGAAAAAGAAAGATAGGGTTTTTGTGAATGATGAGAATTAATTGTGAGGGATAAGTCAAATGAGTAAAGATTAGGGAGTTTATTGAAGTAAAGTTGGTAGTTGAATGGTTATGCTCATGACTTTCGAAGTTGTACATTGCAAATGGTAAGTTTTTCATAAGGGTAGAAATCTATGTTTCGACTTCAAGGGAAAAAGTGTACTGATCTAGGCTGATTTAGACAAGGTTGTCATATGGGAAGTTGTAGTTCATTCTTTTAGTTTTCCAGTGATATATAGTTTGTAAATTTTGGAGATCGGGCTTGAAAGTTATGACTGTTATAAGTTAGGGTCGCTGTATAGGGTGTATGCAGGACTTCTTACATCTTTTCCATTTTGATCTAATAGAATAGGAGTAATGTGGTGTCTTGAAATGGGAAGAAGTTGTGTGATAAGTTAGAGTTAAAATGAAGATGATAAATGGGGTTGAATATGTGAGAAATTTATGATTAATGTATATAAGTTGAATGATTGTGTTTTTGAGATGATGATCATACATAGATTATAAATTGATTGTAAACGATATTGAGTTGAAATGGAAGTAAAAATGATGAGGAAAATGAGTTAGGAATGATAGATATGCATAAGATGGGTCATTGGTAGCTTGAGGAGTTAGAAATATGAAATTTGACCCATAACTGTCAGTTAGGCAGACTTTATGTCCGTTAAGCGGACCTTCTCGGATGTTTTAGTGTCCCAGCTCAGTTCATATCCGTTTGAAGGGACTTGATGTTTGCTAGGCAGACCTTCTTATGATATTTTTAAAAATGTGCAAATTTTGACTCTAAATAGCAAGAATCTCTATTTGGGGTCTTCACGGAAGTTGTAGAACACGAATTACTCTTCGAAACCATGCTTGAATGACCATAATCCGACACCCATAGTGAAAGTTATGCTAATTGTTCCAAATCATGTACATATGAAATCTGTGGACCCACCAATGCTTTTCTCTGACATATTTAGGCTTAAATAGAGATTGAAATGTACTTAGTTTGATATGTAAATAAGAGATAAAAATGAGTGATTTCTTAGGGTGACGGTTGAGGATATAAACGTTAGAATGATTGTCGTATCTTAAGTATTGAAATTATGGAAATTTTTGGGATGTTATGAGAATAAAGACAAGCCTAAGTTGGCTAAGGAGGTTCTATAAAAAGGACTCTACAAGGTAATGCACTCAAGTATGACTACAAACGTTGGGCTCCGAAAACGGGGTCTAACAGGTGAACTAGTCCAGGGTTTGAAATCCCAAGGAAACAGGAAGATAAAGGATTAACTCTACCAAAATTATGAACAAAATCCTAGTGACCAATAAATTATGGTATAACTACAAAAGAAAAGAAGACTTATGGGTCAAATAGATTTAAACAGTTAACTTAAAATGAAGCAATATGTGGAACATACAACCTGATTAGAATATGTCATGGATGCTAAAGCAAATCCTAGCTGCAAGACAATGGATGGAGGGAGTAATAACTCAACATAATAGGGGATGGAAATAGGACTTTTCTCCATAATAGTAACTAACTCACCTGTGGCCCACTATATAGACTAAAGGAGTCAAATCACCTGAAGGTAGTAATTCCATTAAATACTAAGGTGAAAGAACTCGTAAAGTCAAATCAGTTGAGATGTGGCCTTCTCATTGAAAAAGAGGAGCTATAATGATCATGAATAACTTACCTCCATATCAACCTAAATCAGCAATGGTAGATATTGTGTCATAGACAGCTGATAAGTTAATGGAATTTTCTACAAAGGAGTTCAACAAATTGTTTTAATAGGAGGCAAACTACAAAGTATAATGAAAAAAACTGGTATGGGATCAAGATATTAGTCTAAGCCACTCATTTATACTATGGTTGGGAATAGCTAGAAGGTTAGGCATTAAGGATAAGATTAAATTTGACATTCCCTCAAGAACCTGTGAACTATGCCAGATGCAAGTAGAGATTATGAATCATCTCTAAATCCTCATACTTTAAGTTTATTTTTTCTAAAATCAGAGAGCTGCTACATATCCAATGGAGTCCTTCTAATTAGAAGGAAACAGTGCAAACAGTTACTAAGATTTGAATAAGCAATAAGGCTGACTACAAAATGATGAAGATGAATTTCGCAACACTAATTTACTTCTTATAGAAAGAAAGGAATACCTAAATTTTTTAAAATGAGACTAAGGCACATGAACAAATCCTATAAAACATAATGACCATAGTAGCTAGGGTACTGGAGCAAAAAATCTCACAAGGAATGAAGGTCAGATGGCTAATCAATTATAAAAGTACAGGGAAGATAAACTCAGCTAGGTCCCTCTAGGTCCTTTACTAAAGGTGTAAAGGCAACAAATGCAAGGATCAATTAGAAATTAGAACCAACGTGAATTAAGCTAGTTGAACATTAGAACATGGGTTAGTTGTAGAATACTTGTTGGTTAGTATTGTACAACAATCATTTTTTTAATCTCTCACGATACTAATCCAATCATCTTTAAATTTAAAAAATTTTGATAATTTTTTTAACCTAAATGTTTTCAAAAGAATTTAAGCTAACACTATTGTTATAAACAAATTTTGTTTAGGTAACAAAATGACGAAACCCTAGACTTCCATATAGTTCATGTCAAAATTAGATATACTAATATTTTTATTATTTTATACATGTCTTACATTATCAATAGGCATCCCATTGACAGTATGAACCCACTTAATTTTATCCGTCCATTCTAATCCAAAAATCATGACCTTATATTTCTTGCCTCTCTTCTCCTCTAAAGACTATGGTAAGTCTCCTACACTAGCATAATTGTTTTTTTTTTTTTACTTCAAAATTTCTATAAAGGTTGAACTAATGCATATGCAAAATTTTTAGGTAATGAGTGTTTTCCTAGACTTTGCAAAATAGATGCTTTTGGAAGTATAAGGATTAATAGTAGTTAATGAATTGAATTTTAAAGGGAGAAAAAGGGAATTCAATGTCATTGCATAAACCAAGTAAGACGATGCATTTCTTTAAGACTATAGATCAGGAAAATTAGTTTGGATTTTGCACTAATAGTGAGTTAATTTAGGTGGAGACATTTATACAACTATAAAACAAAAATTACAAGTTTTAGAAGGAGCATGTACAATCTGAGAAATGTAGTGAGGAGATCGCCAACATTGTATGATTATTCTTTTGGCCCTAATTAGAACTACATATGAACCGTGGTAACAATATCAAAGGAGTTCCTAAAGATAACATTATATCATTGATTTCCACTACTAAAGTGAAATATTTATTTCCATTTATGAAGATAGAAGAATTTGAATCAATTAAGTAATCAAAGGATGAAGAAAATAAGAAAAGTAGATGGCATAAAAAAAATTAAGAGAGATCTAAGAAAATTCAAGTGAATAACCAAACACAAAAAGGAATCAATCACCTAAACATGTAACTAATTGTTATAACATTTCTTGAAACATTAGCATTTCAATGAATTATATGCTTAATCATTATATAACCATTTACATGTAGGACATATCGTATCAATCCTTCCATAATCAAGAGAAAATTTATCTTAGACTTTAAAGAAAACATCTTAATATTAAAACAATATTTAAGAAACTTATAAAAAAATTGAATAAACTTTTTGTCCAAGAAAAGAGTTTTTAATCTTTGAAAAAACTTTGAGATTTTAAAAAATTAAGTTAGATTACTTTGTATATGAATAGATATTATTTGGCATCATATATAAGTTGGATTTGTTAATTGACTGGACAATGTACATTTATTACACTATTTATTTACAAAATGCATTCTTCATTTGACTAGTCAAAAGGTTTTGACCAACTAGATGATGATGAGTTTAGAAAGCTATCGAAAGGAGAATTTTTGTCTAGTTAGAGGTCTACCTAATCGATCCCCCAACTAAAAAATATATGCATAATCGAAGGTATGTAATTAGCTAATTGAACAAAAACTAGAAATGGTAACATCTATTTTATATGTCTAACAACTATTTGAGTTGATCTTAAGTATAAATAAACCACGATTTGCTAAAAGCCTTGAGAGGTTAAAGAGTGTATGTATCATTCCATAACATATATTAAGCCCTAGTTCATTAGTATTAGCAAGAAAGAGACGTTTCGATTTGTATATGATTGTACAATTGTTGCGGTTGAGAAATTATTGATAAACACATTATGAGGATTCCTCTTGATATTAAACAAGAATTGTAAATAATTTCTCTTCACCCATGATAAAAAAAAAAAGTAGTATAAAAAGGTTGTTATTCAATTATCAAAAGAAGATTGTAAATTCACAGGTAGAGTTTAGCTAAGGAGTAGACATAAGTCAATGATTATTTGGAGGAATTACTATAAATTAATTTTGTATCTCTTTACATATTCTCTTTAATTATCAGTATGATTGTTTTATAATTATTATTAATTAAATATTTATAAATTATTCATTAAAATAAGCAATCCATTCATTAGATTTTCAAATAAGTCAAAATATAAAAACATAAAATTTGTCGCCCTCCTCTAATTGTATGCTATCCAAAAATCAAAATAAGTGACCAATTTAGTTATTATCTTATAAAGTAAATCACATTTTAAATCTTTACATTTACTTAATTTTTAGAAATACAAAAAATATCAATCAATTGTTTAAACATCTAATTTGGTATAAAAAATATCCACTATTAACTCCATCATTAACAATACTGATATAGATTGTTAACACGGCAATAAGCTCATCATTAACATGAATTCTTTTTTTCCAAAATCCCCAATATTCTCCTAAACTTTTTTTGTTTTTAATCAATTGTCGTTTTAGAAGCGAAGATCTTTGTTTGCCTTTTGTTTTTCATACATGTCTTTATGTTTTCTTTGTAAAAAGTTCCAATATATAGTTTAAATTTGTGAAAAAGATGTTATACGAAGAGTTTCTATTCATGTATCAAGAAATAAAATAGAATTCAAGGAATTTACGTAGTCAATAATTATTTCCGAGAATCAATATACATTGATTTTCTCTGTTTTCTTATTTTTTCATTATTTTAATAATTTTTGATAATTAATAGTGATTAAATTGTCATAAGTATGTTTTAAAATAAATATTTTATTTATTGAATTTCAAAATAATTTTTAAAAAATATACAATTTATCTTATCTTATATGTCAAATTGATCAATTTGAGTATTATATATCTTAAATTAGTTACTTATACGGAAATAAATGAATCAACGAACATAAACCTGACTGTTTAATTTGAAAAGTGTAAAGTAAACGTTGGAATACGAGCTTACTTAATTATACATGACATTGTGCAAAAAGCGGCAAACGGACAGATTTCTGCATCTTTAATTCTTTATACCTGGAGATATAGCCGTTAAGTTCATGAAATTTAATTGTTTTTTTTCCTTAAAGAACACTTTTGCTAACCTATAAAGTATAGTTTAATGAATCGTTGTAGAATAGATTAATTAACTACAGTGGGAGCAGCCAACGAACATTAAAAAAATCAAACTGATCTATTTAGAAAATTTAAGATTATCATTTTTATTTTTTA
>JAOSBN010000002.1:21197011-21215908 GCA_027563595.1 Erythroxylum suave | reverse complement strand
GTGGGAGCAGCCAACGAACATTAAAAAAATCAAACTGATCTATTTAGAAAATTTAAGATTATCATTTTTATTTTTTAATTTGATTTATTTGATAATTTTCAGTTTCTTAATTAATTTTTCATTTTTTACAAACTATTTAATTTTTATAAATAAAATAAACTAATTAATTTTTATTTAATTATTTCTACTTTAATTAATCTTAAATTAAAAATATTATTATTTAATTATATTTTTATTTTTATTTTTATTTAATTTTTAATTAATTTTATGATAATTTAATACTAATTGATTCTTTTAAATTTTTCTACGATTTAATTTTTAAAATGTTAAACAACACTGATTTATCCTAGTTCATCATGTCATTCAGTCATGTCGTGGTAATGAATAAGGGATCGTAAAGATGATGAATAACGTGTACATATATGAAGGTCACCTTGCATGTGTCGTTGTGCTCCGCACGTGTTAGATTTTGGTTGGTCAATCAGACAAATTTTGTATGGTAGACCTTTTTGCCATTTTCTCCAAATATACGAATCAATCAATCATCATTTTCTTTTACTATAATCTCATATAAAAGTTGTTTACATCATAATATATTGTATATTAAGCAAATGAAAACTTTGTATAATTATTGACAAAAATAGAAATTGAATTACATTTCATAAAGCAGAGAAGCAATTAGATGATAGGAATAAATTAATTTGGGAAAATGCTAACTCAAGTCATCAGGCAAAGGTGAATTGAAAATCTTGAGTCTTTGCATTGATTAATAAAATCTGACATGTTGTAACTTAAAATATGTCCACTTGGTCCCCATCTGTAGCCATCTCCAACCACTCTTAAAGTATGGACAGAATCTCTCTCTCTCCTGCTTGACGGATTGATTGTATTAGATTAGGTTATCTAATCTAAAAAGAACCATGTGCAATTCAAGCACAGTTATTAAGGGAGCAATAACTAAGGCATTGGAAGGGATGCAACTTGTGGAATATTTTATCCAGCTAACATTCATAGGAAAAGTCAAAACTTTTATGCTGGGCTTTACTTGAATCACATCCAAATCAAGAATATCTGAAACTGCCTACTCTTCCAATGTCCTCCTCATCTTTTCCCTTTATTAACTCTCTACCTTGACCAATTTCTAACTTTGTCTTCTAAATTTATGGGTTCATATACTCTGTCTTAATTACTCTACTTATTTATGTCCAAAAATAATATCATTATATGTTTATTTATATATAAAATGATGTACTTTTTGGGACAAAAACAAAATTAAAACAAAGTATTTAAAGAAGAGGATTTGATGCCCAAATTCATCAAATGCATTGGCAGCTTGTATAGGATTATGCATATTTCCAGCTACCGTTACCTTGATAATCATTTAGTGTTTGACCAATTATTTAACATCCAACAACATTTTTTGATAGGATAAGCTATAACGAATTTTAATCAGGGAGACAATATATTATACATTAACATATTTTGCATCGACAATATGTCAATTCCACGCTGAGTGAGAGACTAAAACCAAAATCAAAAGCTTTCAATTCATAAAATTTTAGATTAAGAAGATTATCTTTTCCCTTCAACTTATACAAGGAAAGATATGTAAAATGTCATTACCTAAAAGTGATTAGTGTTAATTAGTTGCCATTAGTAAGCATAAAATTAATTAATTGAATTAATAATATCTATTTTCTGAGACTGCCATAATACTTGATTACAACAGGATCGCGGCGGGCTTCAGAAATCAGAATTGGATTGTTATTACTTACTACACTGAAATCAAGGGAAAAATGAAAAATAAAAAACAAATTATTAATAGAAATCTTTTCTCTAAAAAATACATGGTTTTCTTTTGGCGTACGGTAGACACCTTTGAATTTTACAACCCGCTCGATGCAATGCCACGTGTCAGCAGATCTGAACTTGCGGTCCCACTCCACGTTGGTGTCTGAACACGGATAAGCACTCCGGCAACTCCCCCAGATCAGCGAACAGCGACTCATCCTCCTCTCTCATCGGAGAAAACTCCGTATCCGCAGAGCTCCTCTCCTCCGAAAAAATGTGACTCGAGATAATTCTAGAAGACGTTGCTTCCATGTCTCCGAACCATGTGAATTCGTCAGTCGTAATAAGTGACTCGTCACCGAGATCGGCGAAGCTTTTCCCTGGTTCGGGTTCTGGGGTTTCTGGTTTGGACTCGGAGAGTTGGGGTTTAGGACTGGCGACAGTCGTGGTGGGTGTTTTGGGAACGGAGGCGTGATGGTGGTGCGTTCTGGACGGTGGAGGCCAAGGGTGGTTGTGTTCGCAAGAGTAGGTGATCACAAGCATTGTGGGGTCCACTCTACTTCTCTCTACTTGCTTTCTGGCTGGACAACCTTTTGAACTGCTACACCTGTAGTACCCTCTGCAGTTCAGACAAAACTGGACTTGTTATGTCTACCCAATCCTACATGTTGATTTCGTCCATAATAGTTATAACTTAACATGGTTTTATTCGATGTTAACTGTTACCTGGGGTAAGGAGAACCTTTGATGGGTTTTTGGCCGTATTTTCTCCAAGCCCATGAATCGGAAGGTGGCGGAGCATTTTCACCCTTCATCCGTGCGCCGTCTACGTCTTTGATCGGCACCGATATCACTTTTTTATGTGCGCCTCTCTTACTGTTCAATAGCGTTAACTAATTATGCATAAAGAACATTACTTTCAATGGATTTTAGATTCAAAGACAACTTTTTTAGCTCGAATTATGGATGCTTTTAGAACCAAATATATTGTGATGTGAAATTGAAGAAAACACGTGAGTTGAGCGGGGATGTAATCATGTAAAAGTTACCTTCTTTTTGGGGAGAAAGTAGAAGCCATCTTCAAGTCGTTAACCAAGCTAGAAGGTGGCGAGTCCGGACCACTTTCTGGGTTACTTCCGTTCTCTTCTTGCTCACTGATTAGTAACTCGTTAAACTTTCGATCCATTAATGAGCACCAGGACCTCCAAGATTAAGCGTATATTATATATAATGGATTCCTGGGATAGTAATAAACGCTTTGATTGATGGAAGAAGCTAATAACCAAGATGAAGAAAAAGAAAGAGAGAATAAGAGAGTAAAAGAAGGGTTTATTAGTTGGTGGTGTGAGGAGAGGGAGAAGAAATGTGGGGAAGGTAGAGAAGAAAACAGAGTGGTCCTTTAAAAATTGGCCGCCATGATGACAGACGAGCTTTTGGGAATTAGTTTATAGGGTACATGCAAGCTAATGTGTATAATCCCAAACATCTTTCTTAACCTATTGTCATTAGAAAACGACTTCTTGCTCCTTTTGCTTTTTTAAACTCATTGTTTGATTATTTCAACCACACTGATTGTAAGTTCTCAATAAACAGTTCATCTAGTTGCCCCTTGGTTACTCTCTCTTCTTTATTATTTGCTTTTGTTTAGGTTTCTGAACTTAATGTATCATGTACTAAACCATGATTAGCTTCGACTTGGGTGTAAAAAGAAGGTGACCAAGGATTAACATGTTCTGGTGAGGATTGTTTTAGTTTTAAGATATCAATATCTTTTTTTTAATGATGGTTTGCTTTTAGAGAAATCATTTGTTAATAGAAGGTTCACATGACAGGCCATATTCATGTCGACATTATATATTAGACTTACAGACTTATAACTCTAATAACTCGACTTATTCTTAGAAGTTAAGACGCAACATAAGATTTTATGATTTTTTGTATTATCAAATAATTTTATATGGTTTGAAAAATGAATAAATACCTATATAATTTGAAAATGTACGTATAAAATATATGTTGTTTATTTATAACTGATCTAATAATGTCATTAACTAGAAAGGAGAAATTAGCAAATAAATTAATTACGTGGGAGTCTAATTCATAACTTTTTACTAACTAAATAGATATCAACAAGTTGCATTGCCATATATCTTGTATTACTTTAGAAAAAAAGAGTTAAATGTCAAAAACATAAATATGCCACTATGTGCTGTTTGTTATGACTAATAATACCTAAGATATGCATGCATGCTGTGTTATTTACCGATTAAACAAAAAAAGAACGTGTAAGAGGCATAAAAATATTTTCTCTTAACTAGTAACAATAAAAGGTATAAATTAAATATGCCACTAACTAGTGTTCTATTTAACAATGCATGTCATGTACTGTGTTTTAAAAAAAAGTGTGAATATCTATACTTAATTAGAAATCCAATTGTTGGCATGCTTCTTTGACTTTTCTATAACTTACAAGTGATTCTCGGGAAAATATCATTAATACAATTTTCCATTCCCTCCCTTATCTTATACAACATCTTCATCATAACCCTCCTCATATTCTTAAGCATGGTCAAGATAGGTTTGTCACGAACCTTTTTAGTGTAGGCATTGAAGCTCTCAAAAGCAATTATTGAGTAGCATATCCTAATTCGCTTTTGGGTTATATGCGTGTCTATAACATATGTTCAGCATTTTATTCGTTTAGGAGTTGTCCTTCAACTCCTTCCAATTGCTACATATGCCTATCTTAAATATATATATATATATATCCTCCATAACCTTGATTGTCTCAGGTTACTTTTGCATATTAATACGGATATCTCTTACATAATATCGATGATCAACTAATAGAATGTCTACTTTGACAACTTGCTCCACACCCTATTAACATACATAAACAACGTGATTATTTAAATAAAATTCATGTTCAAACTTTTTTTGAAAAAAGAAAAGAAAAGTGACACTACATTTTGCCTCAACCCCATCATTTTTTGGGATCATTTTTTTAACATAAGTCCCAAAATCTTGCTCTAAGCACTCTAAGAACCATTTTTCAAGTGACTCTGTTTTCTATAAAAATAATTGTAAGGCAATGGGAAACACATTGTTGTTGACAATATTTATACTTACTGTTGTAAGCAAATGTCCTCTTTATTTATATTTAGATAGAAACCATCCACATAAATAATAGCCTTGCAAGATTCTAGAAATCTCTTTTTTTCACACATCTAGGCTAATGTAACATCACTCAAATAGACCATATGAATACTTTATAATGAAAGAAATCCCCCAGTACTTGAAATGTAAAATAGTCAGCCGAAACCTTCTCAATTTATGAAAGTCAAATGAGACAAACCATACTTTATCCAATCTCTGGCCACTATTTAAGAATGAAGGTTATGATGTTGCTACTGTTGCATTGATGACGCATCATCTAGGCTTGAACACTGATTGAGTTTTTTCATTGAAAAAAATGCGTAGACTAGTAAACGGTTTGGTGTCAGATGCCATCCAGATATTACTAAAATGACAGAAATTAGAAATTACTAAACTTCGGTAAGTTTCTAGATATTATTATTGCCATGCCAAACATCTTGACTAAATGCTTGATCTTTTGTCTCTCTAGCGAAAGGGACTGAACGAGCCAATTGGCCAATTTGTTGCATCGAAAATATCAATGTAACGTTTTCTTTTCAATATTCATGCGGAAGCAATGCGACTATGACAATTTGTCCATTACAGTATCTTGTAACAGTAGTTTAGACTATTCTTCTTTAAAACGAGCTGGGCAAGGCATTTCATTTAACAATCCATCTAGTGACCGACAATTCACACCCATTTCTGACTTCCACTAACTACGGCAACTATGGTGTATCAGTTCTTGAATAATTATTCTATGGGTGATAGAATATTGAACCATTCAATGGTAGTCGAATATGTTAATGAATTTTTTATTTTTTATAGAAGTTCTAGTCTAGTGTTGATCCTATAGTTTTGTGTCAGTTCTTACTTGGTCTAATTCGACAATATTAACTCAGAATGTGATAGAATATTGAATGCATTTATTCCGTATTTTACACCTTTTATGCACTTCCTGGTTTTTTCTACCTACACTAGAGGGGAACAGAAACTTCATAATAGTTTCCAAATGATATTTACTATTATATATAATCCTAAACCTCTTCTAAGTGCTAGCATATGCTTTTTTAACAAGACATTATGACCGACTAACTTTTTAACGTGAGGAGTACTTGAAATAAAGTTATAGAAAAGTATTGGTACAGTACATTCAAACAAATAATATATATGCATAAGAACTGGCAAATCTGGCAAGTGTTGTCTTGCATTTAAAGCCCCTGTGACCCCAGGAACGTAACTAGTTGTCTCGCCTCCGATCCGTGCCACATGGGATCAGAAGAAGTGTTATTTACGCGTTATATATGGCAGGCTCGAGGCTGATTGATTCTCCCCTTGCTTAATTCGGTAATTAGATGCTTTCCCAATTTTCCATTTACTTCCTTTTTTCAATCCTCTGAGCACGCCTAGTAAGTTATGACATACACCCAGCATTACGTGAGAATTTTCCTTTTCAAGATCTCGAATCAAACTAATTCGGAGAAAATATAATACAGGTCACCCATGTAAGGAGGCTAACAGTAACAGGCCAGATCTTTGCCATATTTATTTGTAGTTTAATTGGATTGTGACCTTAAGCTATATATATATATACACCGAAGAATGACTTACTTTTCACTTCAGTTTTATAATGAAGAATGACGTTCAATTTTAAAATAACATCATTTGACCAATTATCAGAAAAGAATAAAAAAGCATCAAATGACTTGGTTCAAGTTGACAAAAATGTCCAAATATGTAGTTGGCCAGTTTCTCCTTTAATTATAAGGGCTTGTGCACACGATACTCTGTGAAACACCAATGCCATTATCAGTTTTGAAGCATGAAATTATTCGATTATTATTACTGGGAATAATGCTTGATAGTATACTCAAGGGATTATTCTGTTTCTATTAAGTTGGCTTTCACATAATTGCAGAAATAACACGATATGAGACCAATTTATTTAGTTATTTTTTCAATTATAAGAGCTTGAGATATGAGAACAAATTATATACATATACCTGTATAGGGTCTGAGATAGATTCTTCAACAATGTAATTAATCAAAACCTAGCTGATTATACACTAGATACCCTTTCCTTCCTAAGGATAAAGTTTTGTTGGGTAGTGATATAATCTTAGTGGATTAAAATAAGACAATAAATTTAGGCTTGAGTAATAAGTTTATCAGGTTTATAGTTTTGGATGAAAGTTATACATTGAACTTTCGATATACTGAAGAGTCTGGGTTCAATAAACTTTCCTTTTTTGAATGTCTTGCTTTTTTTTGTTCTTGTCATAAGGGGATTTTGACGCGAATAACTTTTTTTCTTTTTTTCTCTCTCTCTTTTAAATAAAACATTTCTTCGGAAAAATTGGACCCTTTGAGATAACTTCAATAGTACTACATTACCACAGGGCAGGAGACAGAAGTCCACACTCGACTAAATGAGGGATCAGATCCTAAGACTAATCCTAATAACGTAAAAGGCCAAAAAAGTTCCCTTGAAGATAGTGCTGCTGTTGAAGTGAACAGGGAGGACCCGAAAGGAGTGATAGATCAATAGCTTCCAAATGCTCAACAGGTTACTAATGAAGGAGCCTGGCAGAAAATACCAATTCATAGGCCTAGTAACAAAGGCAAGGCTGTGCTGACACAACCTAACTGACCAATGATTGATAGGGGTCAAACTAATAATCGAGGACTTGGAGTCAGTGTGAGTAGTAAGAGTGTTGCACGATGCTACCAAGAAACCAGGAGGTGAGAGGGCCTCCACATCTGCTCCATGAAGCTGTTTTGCTAGAATGTTCGAGGCCTAAATAAGGCCTCGAGACAAAACACGGTTGTCAAGCTTATTCGACAACATGGTTGTAAAGTGGCAAGTTTACTTGAAACTAAACTTTCTATCGACAGGTTGCGATTGATGATGAAAAACAGATTTGCAGGTTAGAATTTCTGCCACAATTTCGATTCTATTGCAAGAGGTAGAATGTGTATTGTTTGGGATCCTGTTTATTATCATTGTCATGTGCTGGATGTAGGGGATCAATTTATCCACTGTCAAGTTCAATGTTGCACCACTTAGCTCACCTTTATGGTTTCTGTTGTCTATGGATTATATAGTGTGTCAAAAAGAAGAGAATTATGGCAGCACCTGATGGAGTTGGATTCAGACTTAGTGGCACCATGGATCGTTATGGGAGATTTTAATTGTGTGTGTGCTGCTAGTGAACAAATGGGTTGCCAGCCTCCTTCAGCTTATCTACTCAAAGATCTTATAGATTTTCACATGAAACTAGGACTAGAAGATGCCCCTTCTAGGGGGGAGGTTTACACTTGGCACAAAAATCAGCTATGGGCTAAATTGGACTAAGTTCTTCTTAACCAAGTTCAGGCTACATCTTTATGATGACCGGAGGAGTTGTATTGTGGAAAAGTGTCAAACAAACACTCACAGCATCATCTACCATAGAGCTAGAGTATATGACATGTTATAAGGCAGCTTGTCAAGCAATATGGTTGTGGAATTTTATTTCAGGGTGTAGCAGACTCTATTTCGAGCCCGCTGAAATTGTATTGTGATAATTTCATAACTGTAGCTTTCTTTAAGAACACTAGAAGTATTTCTCGCTCAAAGCATATTAATATAAAGTACTATTTTGTTAAAGAGAAAGTCACCGAATCTCACTACTGTTGAGTATACGCTTATAGCTAGCATGTTAGCAGATCCACTTACAAAATGCTTACCTATATATGTTTTTACAGAACACCTGTCCCACATGGGACTATTAAGAGCCTAGCTTGATAAGATTAGTAGGAGTTTGCTATTTTTTATTGAATATTTTAGCACTTTGTACAGATTACTTATGACTTTTATATATGAAATATGTATAATGATGTTTGCGGTCATTTTTGTTAATACTGACATATATGTGTTGATGCATATATGTGGTTTGACGAAATGAAAGGTACAAAAGGAGGCAAATGCAAATTCTTAGTTATTGTACTGCATGTATGTTGTTTTACTAGTTATTGTGGTATTTGAATATCTCAAGGGTCAAATTATGTGTAGTATATATATCCTGCTGATATAATTTCGCATATGGTTTATTTGATTGCTTTTGGATGATGGAGATTGGTATGGTGGTTTGATTATATTATCCAAGTGGTAGAATGTTAGAAGTATATGTGGACTAATAAAATCGCAACATTAATTCCATATACATAACCATTAATTGAATTACCTAATGTATGTTTAATAACCATAACAAGATGGTTAATAATTTACTAATTGCATTTGAGGTACATGATAGTATCCTAATAACTATATATTGACCCATTAAACTATGGTTCATAACATCCTTAAAATGACACAATTAACCTATTTTAACCCTTAGAGTGGAACATGTTATAAGATATAACATATAGTGAGATTGTGTGTATATATATAGAGTATGTGGATGTGAAAATAACATTAGGTCTTCTACTATTAGCTCTCTATTGCACAAAGTGTTCTTGTTTCTTAATAGGGTGTGCTAAAGAATGGAAAGAATCCACCAAGACCATATACAAAGCTTCGGAGGCATGTCTTTTCTTTATGTTGTTATACTCTAAATAAAATGAGATCTTGGCTATGTGATGTAAATGACTGCATCTGTGAATATAGCAATAAGTAGTAGTAGTAAAGAAAATTCTAAATTGGATAGCATCATCCTTACACCTCTAATTCAAACCATTTTTTAAAATTTATAATACCAAGCTAAGTGCTAACTAAATCTGAGAGATTATTAAACCAACGTACGGATAGCCATATTGGTTTTGTGACTCATGATGAAAAGTTGTCACGAGACTGAAATTCTTGGTGACTAAGAGAACAAGTGACAGAAATGGAAGTTGCACCATGAAACATGTCCTAAGCATATCATTTTTCATTGATAGCTAGCCACATGATGAAAGATACTCTTAAAGAAACTTGCTTGCTCCATACAAGTTTATACTATTGATTTTAGGAGCCTTAAGCTTTAAGAATTCACTAGAGGACTTATTGATGAATGAACTTGAAGCGTTCCAAAACCAAATTGCCTTAGATACATTTCTAGAAGGAAAATGAAAGGAAGATACAAGTATAATTAGGTTGACCTTAATGCTTAACTAAAGACCATAAAAATTATCATACAATTCCTCTTTAACAATAGCTCGATTTGGTATTTTGGATCTCAGATTTGAAAATTGAACAATAGTGACTAGAGGGCCCAAATAGTAGTAGCTTCTTTTCTTAATCTTGCTTTAATAAGAGTTTTTACCTATTCCCTAAGCTTAAAGATATTAACCATTACCCAAGATGAGTTACTTTTTGGATAAGTTGACCAAAAGCTAATAGATTTCAAATAATGTGAATGCACCCACTTTACTCAAAGTGACTTTTTATCCTTTAGGATCTTTTGTAATCTCCTAGCCATATGAATTTTGTTATTTGTTTTGATCAAGGTTATACCAAGTCCACCTTAATCTTTAAGCAAAAACACAACCTCCCATCTAACCTTAACTTAATAGCTTTCATATGCTTGATTAACCCATAAAAAGGTCCTAAATAACCTTTTTATCATCTTCACCAGAATCTTAAGGAAAACAAAGTGTGAGGATCAATTACATGATTTTAATACTAAATTAATTAATTGAACCCTACCTGCAGAAATTAGGCTCTTATTACATCTAATACTGATTCTCTTATGAATTTTCTTTATAAGTGACAAGAACTCCATGTAAGACTATCTCTTGGGAAAGATAGAAACTCCAAGATAGGTAAATGGAATTTGTTTTTTTTTTTGTAATCTTATTGAACAAGTAATCTAAAGAGAATAAACCACAATATATGAAGATATAAACACTAATTTTTTATCCTTGTTCATTTCCAAACTAAATAACTCCTTAAAGCACCTTAAAGCATTCATTAAGGCATTAGTAAAATTCAAATTTGCACCAAAAAGGAGCAATAATTCATTTTTAAAAAAAGAGGCTATGAATTTTAAGCTATTTGTATTTGATACAAGGCTTAAAGCTCTTTCCCTGACTTATAACATGAGTCATAATCCTATATAAAGCTTGCATGATAAGTGTGAACATATGAAAATAAAATGTCTCCTTATATGAGCCCTTTAGGACTATTGGAGAATCTAGTAGGCTCACCATTAACTAGTATACTTCAAGATGCAATGGTAATGCACTGCATGATCCAATGAACAAAGAAACCAAAAGCAAATACAACATTAATAATGAATCCCTAATCAATAGAGTCAAAGTTTTATTAAAATCCACTTTGATAGCGCAATTCTTAAAGGATTACTTCCTGTTGTAATTTTTAAAGAGTTTTTGAGCTAAATGCACTTTATTACCAATTTACCTTCTTGGCATAAAAGCACTCTGAAAAGAGATGGTCAATGGTTAAAGCACTTCTTTGAGCCTAGAGAGAAGAATTTTTACAATTATTTTTGTAGACTGTATTGTTGTTAGATGTAGTCCTAAAGTCAGTGAAGGTGCTTTGTTTGGAAATCTTGCCTATATATGTTTTAACATGCATCCATTGTTAAAGAATGCCAACATAGTTTTAGTAACCAAAGGTTAGTTTAACAAGTGCCAATATTTGTGAAAGAAGAGGGTATTAAGGCCATCTAGACTAAGGGCCTTATTGAGATGAATAGTAGAGAGAGCTCCTCCACTTCAACATCCATAATAAGCCCGATCAACAAGGCTGCATAAGTTAAAGCAATTCTATCAGTGATAAAATATTGTAAGAATTAAACTGAAGAAGGACAAGTAGAGGCAAAACTAACGAATTTATAGAAATAATTATAGGTATCCTTTATTAGTTTAGAATGAGAAGAAATATTGCACCCCAATGTCCTATAAGTCAAGAAATTATGCTGTGATTCCTTCTCTAAAGAATAGACTTATGGAAATAAGCAGTACTCTTATCACCATGCTTAAGCCATTGAATTATGGATCTCTATTTAAGTATTAAACAATTAACCTTAACAGTTGGAACATAATAAGATAATGCCCTCTTTTTCCTCTAATTGCAATAAAGAATTAAGTGGATTAAGGTAAAGCATTTGTTGCACCTTATCTAGTTTATCTTTAAATGATAAAACACTAGCTTGCATATCATTATATTTCCTCCTTTTCCACACCTCATATTTATCTTTAACTTTTTGCAACTTTTGCATATGAATGAAAGCATTAGTTTGGAAATCTTGGCACTAAACTGATTTACTCATGTCGGTATTGATTTTATATCCAAAATTGAACATCTTTATGTCAAAAAACAAATGGGCCATTGTTAACGAAATTGAATTATTATTAAAAAAGAGACAAATTTGTTAAGACAGATTCTACAATAATTATCAAAACTATTTAATATTAAAATATATAAGTTTTATAATAAAAATGTTATCAACGTAATTAAGTGCTAAAAATTGTTTATCAAAGTCTTAGACATGGTAAAATAATAAAAATGAAAGTACTGAGAAAATCAAATCACAAAAAATCAATTTTATTGTCTTAGTGGTTACATAAAATAATATTTTGAAAATAAATAGAGAAATATTTTATTATGTTTTAGTTTTGAATACTTTTATATCTAAGGAAATAAGAGGAAGATAAAAAATAAGAAGAAAACAGAAGAAAAATAACCAAATTAAAGTTTTCTTTCTAAGAGAGAAAATATATATTAAAAATTAAATATTTCAATGATCTAATGTGCTTCTCAATTTTTTGTTAGTATTTTAAGGGAATCCCAAGTTCATATTTCATTCCAAATGTAGAAAAATTGTCTTGACTTAGCTGTGTTTTGCAGATGATTTACTCTTATTTTGTAAAGAACATTTAACTTCAATTCAAATTTTGATGGACTCCCTTTAGCTCTTCAAAAGAGTTTTAGGTCTGAAATTGAACTTTAACAAGAGTCACTTCATGACTTCTTAAGTAGCCTCAGGATATGGAATCAAACATTTCTGGTGGTATAGAGAAAGCTTCCTCCATTATTGTATTTAGGTTTGTCTATTTCCACTAGAAGACTAAGCTTCACTGAATGCTTTCTTCTTATTGAAAAGTTTCAAAAAAGACTCTCCATTTGCGTAAACAAATCACTTTTATATGGTGGGAAACTTCGATTGATCAAATTTTTTCTCTCTTCTTTACACATTTACTGGAGTTCCAACATTTTTCTTTCAGAAAAGCTTTTCAAATTGTTAGAAAGATTTTCCAAGAACTTCCTATGAAGTCACCATGATGGCTGGAGGGTCTTGTTAAAGTCAAGCGGTCAAATATTTGCTCACCTAAAGAAGAAGATGGTTTGTGAGTGAATGATATGAAGGCAACTAATACACCTTTGATTCTGAAAAAACTATGGCAGATTATAGAGGATAAAACATCTGTTTGAATCAAATGGCTGCATAGTTATTTCTTGAAAGATAGATGCATGTGGAATGTGTAAAAAGCCCCTCGCGCTCTTGGTTTCTTGGATACTCCTGCAGCTTAGAGACCACGTCAAATTTGAAACTTTCTGTAAAGTGGGGAACGACAAAAAAGTATTTGTTTGGTTGGATAGTTGGACAGGTCATGGACTATTAATTCAATTGCTTGGATTCTCATCAGCTAGAACATTTGGTTATTTGGATGTTAAGGACTCTTAATTGATAGACAACAACAATTGGGCCCTACCCTATGTATTTTGAGAGACAAACCTGTCTATTTACTACATATCTCTAGCTCTGACAGCTTCGTTTGGAAATACAAGTCAATTTCTAATGTTTCCAGCAAGTTATGTACGAGATTAATGCGACCCTTTGGTACTAAAGTGTCTTGGTACAACATTGTACGCAATAAGTTTTGATTCCCAAAAACTCATTTTCTGCTATGACTGATTATGAAAAATAGATTACGCACAATGGATAGTTACACTTTCTGATAGTAGACAACAACTGTTCCTTGTACAACCACCACTTTTTTTAATGCCAATTTGCTTCTGGTTTTTGGAAAGAGATTAAAAGTCACTGTCAATGGGAACTCACAAGGAATTCATTTCGAAAACTATTCAGTGGATGATGGATCACGCTTATATTCACAAGGACACTTATTTTATTGCTTTGGGGACTATTATCTATGGGATATGGAATGAAATGAATAATAGGAGATTGAAAAACTAATTTGCTACTGTGTAAGAGACAGCATATGCGATACTACAAACCATCAAGGAGACCCTTTTCTCAAGAACTAAGTCTGTTGACTCCATGGAAGCTTAAGTTGTTGATTTCTTGAGTGAATGTATGTTTTCGTTATTTTAGTGAAGAGATTACTCTCACATCTCTTTATTAGTGAATGGGATTTTCCGATGGACTATTTGTAATCTTCTTTACTGTCTTTTAATATATATTCCTTTACTTTTTCAAAAATTCTCTAATCAATAACAGAAGTCACTTAAGGGATTCTTAATTTATTTTTCAAAGATTAAAGGATTTGTTTCTTGTGCTCGTGAAGTGTTTTAGTTCAAACTATTTTTAAAACCACGTACTACCACACAGTCAAACGGTATATATGTAGATTTTAAAAAATTATTTATTGTTAATATTTTTCAAATTTAAAACATTTGTAATGCTAAACACGCGGCAATACTAATTAAGGTTATATATAGGATGAGAGAACTTGAAAGCTTCGCTTCTATATTTTCACACTAAGCTTGCATTGGATAAAGCCTTATTAGGAAGACAATAACAAATACTCTCAGTAGTTTACTGATATTCATAAAGTAATTTTTATTTTTGGTCAACCAAAGTGACAGTTCTAGCATTACCCTAATACGATTATGTAAAAGTCAGAATTGGTATGTACACCAATGTAATAAGATGGGGAAGGTCGGAGAAATATGTTTTCATAAACAGAACCATTTGCTGGATTAAAGAGGTGTTGATGATCTCTAAATCCTATGAGCAAGCCAGTGCAAGGTTAAGAAAAAGTTGGCAGCTGGATTGTGCTCATGAATGAATGTGCGTTTCTTGTTGACATTTTGAATATCTGCTTGGGAGAGGATGACTTGATTCCTTCAGTCTTTTTCCTGTTGTTGGGGATTATTTTATGAGGAGGAAAGGTTAAATACCTTTTCTCGGATCTTAAGCGCTGGTAGACTAAGCAGGAATTGATGATAGCACTTGTCTGTTATTATCTAGCTTTAGTGAGCTTGCCTACTTGCTTTTGTACTTTAAATCATGTAAAGCTTTGCTTGATGTTCTTTTCGAAATCTGATTTCTTTATATTTCTAAAAAGAAAGATAGGGAAGGTATATAAGATCTACAGAACCACAAAAGTACTGGACTGCCAACTAAGGTTTTGGGATGGATGTGAAACGAATATACTACCTTTCAATGAAACTATCATACTTCTCTCATCGTCTATCTATGTTGACCTAAGCCTAAAGATGGTAAATCGGCCAAAGGCCACTAAATCTCCAGTGTATGGATGCATTACTGAGCAATAACTCTTTTGGTGGTTGGCCAACAGATCTAAAGTATATTTGGGTGATCATTTATCGTTATCGCTTCTTAACTGCAATTTATGTTCAAAATCCAGAGGCCAATCCCCCTGTCACACCTTCTGAAGAGCTCTTACTGAGGAGAATTTGTCAGGGGAAGCTTCTGCCTTCAACTTTCAAAGGGAAAGCTGTAAAAGAATTAAACAATGTCATTAATTATCAGTGCTTCCGCATCGTCAACACAATGTCGATCATTATGCAATAGGTTCTAAATTTCATTTTCAAACAGCAAGTTATCGAGGGTTTTTTACTTACTAAAACACCAGTCACTGTCAGCTTGTTGGAAATAAAAATAAAATTTCACACAGTAGTCGACGGTCTCTTTTTGGTACTTGTAACAAGAATTGAGTGGTAATAAGCAACCGCCAATCTCATTATAATGGTAGAATCCTGGTTCCGTTTGATGTTAGATTATTTAATGGTATTTGAGTCCCTAAGATAATGGTTATTAGGTATTACAAAATGGATATCAAATGGATCAAAGATCCTTTTTCTTTTTCTTCCAACAATGAACTATCATGATGGTTGATGAATCAACATAACAGATGGTGATTGAGTATTTAAGTGTTAGAAACAAAAAACTTACTAAAATGAAATCTCAACTATTTTTGAACCATTGAAGAAAAACGTTAAATATAGGAAGCAGAAAGGGAATAAATCAATATCTTACAAAACAACAACAATCATAGATATAAGTACGCAAAACTCAATCGATCCATAAATTTTACAATTGGTATCAAAGCCATGAGTATTGCATTATTTTATCTACCGTACACCATGGTTGTTTATTCTATATGTGATGATAATGTTGCATGACTTATTTTCTACTGTGTATGTTTCTGTATAGAGTGTTGCATTCTTTTTGTTCAATTACGATATGATGCACTACCATGAAAAGTTGTAGTGACATGAAAGAAACATAGAAATAGATATAGAAATAACAAATTCAAGTTTTGTTGTTATTATCGAATATTAATTGAATTTCATACGCAATGCTTTATCAACATATAAAATATGGATGAATGGTTACGCACGGATTGTTTAAAAGTTCAATAAACTTTCGGTGATGATATATAGTGGGTATCGATTCTATGTTTGCTTGAAACATCTTACCGTGATTTTCTTGCACCGTTATAGTTGAGAAATAACCGAAAAGGATTGCTTCATGTTTTTGAGGGTTATAACGTAAGGAAGGGATAGCCGGTGGTATGGACAAAAATCCATGAATTGTGGTTTGAAACAAAACCATGAAAGAATTAAATTAGAAAAAACACAACAAAAACGAAAAACGTAGAGAAAGATTTTGCGCAAGGAGGAAGATGAGACGCATGCAGTGCACGTTCCCATCTAGCTTTCAACGGGACAGTACTGCATGCGCCAGTCACAGCCCACTGTTGGTGCGTTCAGATAGGACCCAAGTTTTGGGCTAGATTTGTGGCCCTTTGGGCCATTAAAGGATTTGTTTGGGTTATTAAATAATTATGACCTAATATTATGGACTTTATTTAGGGTTAAATTATGCAACCTTAACTATTAAGTAATTATATTATGATCTTTAACCCTAAGCAAAATAATTTTTAGGATGGGAAACAATGGATTATTTAATTCATAATTGATTTAGTTTTATGCATAATATAAATTAAAAAAAACAGTGCCATATTATATGTTTATTTGGTACTTTGAATATTTAATATTATGCAATATTTAGAATTAAATATTCCTATCATATGTGGAATGTGTTACATGACATAATGGTAATTTAAAATAGTTTGTTAGTCACCAAAGTGACCAAATGAATTTAAATTAAATTTTATCATGTACAATAATTGTTCAATTAAATGTTTATTGCATGGAAAGCTTGATAGTCACCAAAGTGGCCTAGCGTGAAAAATTTTAAACATTTAATTATGGATGTTTCAATTGTTCATGTTGATATGATGCTATTAAAATGACATAAAAGTTGAATTGAATAATTGAGATTATTAATTATAGCGCTAGGAGGTCACCCAAAGGTGGACCATTGCTTATAATTAATACTATTAAAGGGACTTTATCAACATGTTTAGTTAATATGATTGCATATCCAAAGATAACATACATGTTAACTAGAATATGATTGATTGTCTATTATAGTGAAACTATATTTGCATCAGATAGATTACAGCTATGTATTTAAATTTTACCCAAAGGAGAATTTAAATGCATAATCAAAGTTTATTATTAGTTTGAATCATTTTAGGTATACTCAAAGCATTAATGTGTGAGCTATATGTTGTATTTGCAGCATCTTCAAATTTGTTAGCTTTAGGAAATGGTTTGATCAAGTTCAATGGTCTGAACTATGCGGACTAGTCCGAACAAATCCAGTTCCAACTGGGTGTAATGGATTTGGACTTGGCCATAGTTTCAGACGCAAGGCCCGCAGCCATAAATGAGACTAGTTCTGAAGCTGACAAGTCTTATTATGAGGCTTGGGAATGGTCAAACAGGTTGAGTTTGAATTTGATGCGAATGGTAATCACTGAAAATGTGAAGCCATCAATGCGCAAGACGGATAATGCGAAGGAGTTTATGATAAAGCTTAAGGAATACTCCTAATCTGATATAGCTGACAAGTCCATATTAGGGACTTTAATGAGTGAGCTAATGACAAGAAGTTTGACTGGTCACAGCCCATTCATGACCATGTAACCCATATGTCAAACCTAGCTGCAAAGTTGAAATCTATGGGTATGGATGTGAGTGAGTCTTTTCTAGTACAGTTTATTATCAACTCACTTCCTCTTGAGTTTGGCCAGTTCCAGGTGAATTATAACACCATTAAAGAAAAATGGAACCTTCAAGAAATTAAGGCCATATTGGTTCAGGAGGAAGGGAGATTGAAGAAAATGAAGGAGTACTTCGTTCATCTCACATTTCATCCAGGAGCTAGTAGCAGCAAGCACAAACTAGGAAAGAAAGACAAAGACAAGGGCAAGGCTCTCAGTAAAGTCAATGAGGGCCGAATCCATAAAGATAAGAGGTGCCACTTCTATAAGAAGCCTGGTCACTTTAAGAAGGATTGTCCTAAAAGAAAGGCTTGGTTTGAAAAGAAAGGTACATACTATGTCTCAGTATTTTTTAAATCAAATCTTATTGAAGTACCTAATAATACCTGATGGTTAGATTCTGGTGTAACTACTCATGTGTCACCTGTTCAACAGGGATTCCTTTCAATCCAACCCATAAACGGAATTGAAAAGTTCTTATATATGGTGAACAGAATGAAGGTATGGATAGAGGGCATTGGGACGTACAGATTGATCCTAGACACTGGCTGTTACTTGGATTTAGAAAAGTGTCTTTATGTTCCTGAATGTGCTAGAAATTTAGTTTCTGTTGGAAAGTTGGATGTTGTAGGATTTCAA
>JAOSBN010000002.1:21180816-21196911 GCA_027563595.1 Erythroxylum suave | reverse complement strand
TTATTCAAATTTTAAATTTATCCAAATTAAATATTTATTATCAATTATTTTCTATTCTAAATATAATTTATATGTTATTAACAAATTAAATGTAACGTTTTATCATTAAATATAATAAAAATATAAATTAAAAATAAATAAATGAAAACCATTACTGACGGAGAAGCGAATTTTCGTCGGTATAATGTCATCGTTTATACCGACAGAAATTTGCTTCTCTGTCGGTAAACTTGAAGTCAATTTATCGACGGTAGGTTGATGCCCGTCAGTAACTTTGCAGACGGAAAGAAAAGCTTAGTCGCGAATTTACGGACGAAAATTGATCTTACCGTCGGTAAACTGTACCGATAGTAGGTCTCATTCTGTCGGTAAATTTAGCGACGCTAACCTAATTTCTGTCGGTAAAGTTAGCTACGACCGAATCAACGACGTTTTCTCACTGTCGGTATATTCCTTCGGTAACCTTAATACCGACAGAATATTTGGTTATTCTGTCAACATTTTCCGTCGCTAAACTGCACTTGTAGTGATTCTGTCACGATCAATAAACAATCGTGACAGATGCCCCTTCAATATAATGCACAATCGTGACAGATGCCCCTTCACCACAATGCATGTTCATGAAAGACACTTTTACACCTTCCCCAAACCCTAACTCCGATAAATAGTTCTTTTCTCTTCTTCCACCTCTCATCTTCTCTTTCTAAACTAGCATCCCACCTTTATAATCTCTTGTTTTCTGTCAATTCTCTCTTAGATTTCACCCTTTGTTTCATCTCTCTTTTAGATTAACATTATACCCATGCAAATCTAGTGATTCCCATACTAAAACACATCCTTTTAGTGGGTTTTGCAAAATTTGATCCACACTTTCTCTCTCCTATGTTTTTTGTCTATCTATTGTGTTTTTTTAATGGTTTTTTGGTTATTTTGCAGGTTTTTCTGTCCATCATGTCTCCAAAAATTAAAAAAAAAGTGCAAAACACTCAAATCCTAAAGGAAAGGCAAAGGTGTTCAATAAGGGTGCTCATGATTTAGCCAAGGATTTTGGAGCTCCTTTTTCGATCTTCTCTTAAGAAGAAGGTAAGAAATACTAAAACCTTCATTCTAAAATAATTATTGCATCTCGATATTTTGATTTTTCAATTTTAGAAGATTTAAATTTGAAAGGAAAAGTTAAGGCTTTGAGTGCTAGAATTCAATGGGATAAATTTATACATTGTCCTTATCTTATGTGTGAAGAATTGATCTTTGAATTTTACACCACTTTACACTATGAGTCTGGCAAGTTAAATAATTATTTTGTTTCAATTTTCAGGAAAATCTTATGATTTGGATTATGATGTCATGAAAGAAATATTTGTTTTTCCAAAATCAAGAATTTTTAAAAACAAGAAAAGTTTTATGCTAAAAAATATTGGAAAAAATTGGCGGGGTTGGATGTGTTTAATCCACAGAATGCACCAAATAGTGTGATTAAAAATCTTGAACACTTGTTACCATATAAATTCATGTGTCATGCTATTTTTTCTAAAATTCATAGTAACAAGCACTCTAAAAAAGATTTATTTCTACTTAGGTGCATGGATAATAAATTTCAAGTCTACATATCAACCCATATTCACTAGTTACTTTGCTTAATAAGAAGAGTAGCTATCTAAGCGTGGGTTTTTTTATAACTACTTTAGCTCAATTGCATGTTGTTAATGTTAATGAACTAACCACTATTTTTCCTCAGATTTTAAATCACACGCATTTAAGGTGAGCGAAGATCTTGGAGTGATGGAACTCAAAGATATCAGCTTGAAATCAAAAGTTAAACATAGGGAAGGATAAACAAGTTCTAGTTTCTCACCTCCATAACACCACCATCAAGTCTTGCCAAGTGAGGAATATGAGCAGGAGGAAGAAGGTTGGGAAAAGGTGCTTGACAAAATGGAACAATCACTTAGAAAGTTGTCTAGACACCACAGAGGCATAGCTAAAGGAGGTCTTGCACCATCAGCGATATCAAACGAAGAAATTGCTCAAATTTTTTACTGTCTAAGGTGTCCAAGTTCCATCTCTAACACCATCACCACCCAAATCACTATAGGTCTTCTTGCTCTTACTTTTATTTATTTTTTTCTCTTTAATTATAGAGATGTTGATAGTTGTATATTATATGTGTTTTCTAGAGGTTTAATTGTGTTTTTAAGTGTTTTCTTAGATGATAATCATGTGTTTAGAACTTATAATTGTGTTCTTGTCAATTTTTTATGTGTTTTAATTGTTTGATTGCTTTAGAGCAAAGATTTGGTCTTAAATTTACGTTTCAAAGGTTGTTTGATGTGTTTGTTAGTGAGTGGAAACACGAAAAATTGAAGAAAAGATGAAGAAGAATTTAAAGAACGGGAAGATGCACGATTGTGCCTAAGCAGCTTACATGGGATAAGACAGGATGCACGATCATGCATCCTGTGCACAATCGTGTACAACTTTTCCATCACACAACAATTTTCTATTCTTGACTTTTTGAAGCTATTTTTGGAACCAAATTAGGTGAGAAAATCCTAAAAAGAACCCTAGAAACCTCAAGAAGTATTTAAAGAAAATATAAACACCAAAAAGGAGGCTGCACATCATAAAAAAAAAAGAGATTAAAGTGGAGACATCAAGATCAACTCCAATTTTCCAGAATTTCCAAATTAAGACATAAAAATGTTTTCTTTCTTTTCTCTTCTTATATATATTTTTTATCTTGGATATTAATTTTGATTATTGGGATGTTGAACATGATTATGGAATTATTCTTGAACTATTTTGTTAAATTTTATTCTTGTTTAATTTAATATATATTAATGTTTTGTGATATTTGATGTGCTTATACTCGATAATAAATTGAGAGATTGAATCAAGTTATATCTGTTAAGGCAACGAGAATTAGTAACTTAACAAACCTACAAATATCATATTAACAAATAGCTGAAGAGAGATCTTAATTGTGAGTTAATTATCCATAGGATTGCTTTAAATCCAATTGAATAATTAGGAGTAGTTTTGTGAATCGAGGGGTTATAATTCTATTATTATCTATTCTAATTGGGATTAGTTTATTAGATCTCAAGAGAGGGTAATAAAAACTTTAGGATATCTAGGATCAAGCATAATCGATTAACAAGATAAAGGGAACACAAAACAAGGATATAATAACCCCTTAAGTTTTCATTATTCATTAACTTCATTCTTATTACTAGCTTCACTTAATTAATTGTTTAGTTTTATTAGTTTATTTCAATTTCAGATAATTTATTTCAATTCAATTCATTCAATCTTTTATTACCTTAGACAAATTGCACTCAAGTTGTTAAGTGATTAATCAATCCTCGTGCGAACGATATCCTTTATACTACAAGTTACAAATTGTATACTTATACAATGAAAGATTTTTATATAAAAATGTCAACAAAGATCTATCTAATGAATCTCGAATTAGCTTATTTTTTACTTAAGAGATACTTGATGATAGAATCATTGGTATAGACAACAATCTTTAATCTTACCAAATATAATATAAATTTTTTATTGGAAATTACCATTGCTAGTAACTCCTCGGTGGTAGCATAATTCGCTTGGGCTTTATTTAATGTTTGGATTGTATAGATAACATTCACCTTCTTATCCTTCCTTTGTACCAAAACTACTTTTATTGTATAACCATATGTGTCACACGTGACCTTAAACAGGAAGTTCCAATTGAGAGATTACATAATTGGAGACAATATAAGAGCTTCCTTCAAACTGCAAAAAAGGTGAAGAAATTCTTGCTTAAAATCAAAACTTACATCCTCTAAAAACAAGTTGGTTAACGGTTTAGCAATTTTTTAAAAGTCTTTTATAAATAACTAATAAAAGTTAGTATAGTTTAGAAAACTCCTCATACCCTTAATAGTGGTTGGAGGTAGTATCTTCTCTATTGCTTTAACATTTTCCTAATTAACCTCAATTCCTCTCTCAGACATCAGGTGTCTAAAACAAATAATTATGTTACCATGAAACGACACTTTTCCAATTTAGAACTAGATTGATTTCATTCTATCTTTATAACACTTTAGACAAATTAGTTAAACATTCATCAAAAGTAGTTCCATACATAGAGAGATCATCTATGAATCCTTCCATAATATTCTCAATGAAAACAAAAAAAAATGGCTATCATACAACATTAGAAAGTAGCATAAACATTACAAAAACCAAAAGGCATTCTCTTATAAATAAAAGTGCCAAAAGGGCATGTAAATATAGTCTTTTCATAATCACTACAATGGATAAGAATTTGAAAAAAAAACTTAAATAAACATCCATATAACAAAAGTAGGAATGCTCTACAATAAAAGGAAAGGAAAATAATCTTTTTAAATTGCCTTATTTAACTTTCTATAATCTATATACATCCTCCAACCTATAATTGTTATAGTGGGTATTAATTCATTATTCTCATTGTTTATAACCTTCGTACCTCCTTTTCTATAAACTACTTGGACTGGATTAACTCATTCACTATTAAAGATAAAATAGATTATCCCAAAAACTAATAATTTTAAGCACCTCCTTTTTAACAACTTCCTTTGTATTGGAATTCAACCTCCTTTGGTGCTTAATCGAGGGCTTATAGCTGTCTTTTAACAATATTTTATACATGTAAATTGATGGTCTAATAAAGGGAAAGATAAAAACTTGGATAATTGGTACTCCCCTAATAATAAAAGAATGTCGACCTTATCTAATGTCATTAATAATCCTTAATCTATAGTCCATCGCTAGGGCTCCTTAAATATTAAGTCACTCTTTAAAGATATGTAGGGATGTTTTATAGCACATGGAAAAATATGGATTCATGTTGGATATAATATCACCTCCATAGATTGCAAAAACTTAATCAAATCCTATCTTATGCAAGATAATTATTATCTAATAATAAAAGAACATCAAAATATACTTAAATCTAATGACTTCAAAACTACTTTTACTTAAACACATGCAAAAAAACTAAGATCAATGTGAAAATACTAAAAATAATGCTAAAGATTTTAAAAGTAACCAAATTTAAACAAAAACACCTAAGTTATTGTGTTGTTTCTCAATACGCACTTCTTTATAAGTCTTATAGCTAGACTCATTACTTAAGCTCTTCACTTTGTTGGCTTTTATAATGAAAGATTGATTATACTCTTCATCAGTCTAATAATCTCCTTAAAGTTTACAAGCTCATTAGCTTCCAACTATGCAGCATACTCCATTAATATAAGGCTACCCATCTCCCATTCTTCTTCTTGTATTTTACAAGTCTACAATAGATCTGTTACAATTATTTCCTACTTAACATGCGAAACTCCATTATCAATCGTTTCGCATTATAAATCACATCTACAAAAAATAAGCTTTATCTATGTAAGGATGTCTTATGGCTTCTGATACCTTAAGATCTACTTCCTTATTTCCTATCATTAGAATTAAATTTTCATCATGCATATATCATAATATTAGTACTAGGTAAGAAAGATCATCCTAACATCAAGGTAACCTCTACATTATCTTCTATATTCAAAATCATAAAATTAACAAGAAAGATGATTGTGTCATCCTTAACCAAAATACCTTTATAATTCCCCTAGGATATTTAGTTGACTTATATGTTAATTGAATGTTCATCCTAGTTATTTTAGATTAACCTAACCCTAACTTCTTAAATATGTCATATGACATCATATAAATATTAACTCCAAAGTCCACTAATTCACTTTTAATTGAAAAACTACCAATATTACAGGGTATATTGAAATTCTCATGATCCTTAATTTTATAAGGTAGCCATAAAAGTGATTTAATATTATTCAAGTTAGCTCTTTGTTATGGCATCTATTCAATATTAAGAAAGAGATAAGGATGTTCCAAAACGAAAGTCAGAGTATTCAAACTTTTTATATGAATTCGTTCACATGAATCAAAGAAGTTATAATTGCAAATGAAATTCAAACAAATATGAGTATAGAGCTAGCCATAAACTAGAACTTTCCTTGTCACATTGAGCATCACCAGCACACCAGTACACAATGATCAAGTCAATTCCCTTTACTGATATGAGAATGCAAACATAGAACGAGTCACACGTTTCTCACCTGCATCAAGTGCATGTGTAGAAATTTAATATTAGAGCGAATTTATTCAGCCCTGTTCTTGCTTTAGCACCTGTTATTACTTGTTTAACTTTGCACAAAATGTAAGCAGGTTGTGAAATTGTCGTTCTCATGTAACTTTTGAGTTTACTATATTCCTTTCATCTTTTAAAAAAAAAAATTTCATATCCAAGTTATACAAAGTCAAAGTCGGGACTGCAAATATTCAGCTCAAAACCGTATCCTCACGCCTTATCTAGGTTGCATGCAGATTCAGCCATAGACGACGAGATCCGCACCAAAACTTGGAGCGACATGCAAGTTTGTACACATCATCAAACCAAAGTAAACATAACTATAAAGTCGCACAGAGTAGCTAGCATGTCCTATCACAGTCGAGCACATGTCTAGGGTTGACTAACGTGACCTCACCCTAGAACTCTATGATAGATTACTTATGATCTGTGTGGGAATTATTTAAAAACATTACGAGTGACTCGAAATATTTAAGCAGAATTAAATTTGAAGTTTTGACTAGTAACTAATTAAGTTACTGTTTATGTCTCTGGTATCAAACATACTTAGCCGACATTGATATACAGCTATCTAAGGCACTGCCTTGCCTCGAGCAATTCAAGGGACAGGTCATATTTAACATAATAGTTCCAGTTGTTTCTGCACACCCGTTAGCTCTTATTCTCAGTTAATTTTCTACGGTTACGGCTTGTTTTCTTTTTCGGTAATTGTCTAACACTCAATTTGAAAATTATTGGGTAAACAGTTATGCAATGAGATTTGGACCCTATGCAGACGTTCACTTGGTTTATATTCTATTAAAGTTAAATAATAGAGAAAATAATATTTTAAATCAAATATCTTTGTTTACTGTGGCAGGGTCACCGTATGACATTGATATTTTAAATCAATAATAATCTATATAATATTGCATTAGTACATGTGGCATTATGAATCTTGCAATGTTACACTTACTAATATTAATTTGTCTCCTTTAATTAATTTCACTTTAATACAAATAACTTTTAAAAAAAGATATCTATAGCAGAAAGATTTATTGAGAAATTGTCAAAATTGGTCTAATTATGTATTCTTATCATTTTGGACGATTTAAAATATTATAGGTTTGCTTAAAAATAATAATAATATTAATTAATTATATAATGAAAAGATATTACTATATTAGTGGATATTGATTAATTATCTTAATGCTATCGTGAATCTGTGTTCATTTCATTTAATTTTTATCACATACGTATCAGGTCTTCACGACACGGATACAATATATACACATATATAGTATATAGTAAAAGAACTATATATATACATACATACATATATATATATATATATACTCTATGTTCCCTCAAGAACAAATTTAAATTATAAATAAAATTTAATCAGAAGTCAATCTTTTGTTTGAGTGACCTCTATTACGTACGATAGATTCAACAGATATATTACTATAAATTGATTTGAAATAAATATCTCATCAACATTAGAGTAATATGACACATTCATCTGATATTTATGTACAGAACTCACAATATTGATATAATTGTTAAATGACCATTTCACCACAATAACTTAAGCTGTTGTGTGAGGCCAACTCAATTGGTTTTATATATTCTCTAACACACCCCCTCAAGTGAAAGCCCTTTGGGCTTGAAACTTGCACATGCCCACTTTACCTTGTGCTTAATTTTATAGGTAGGTGGTAAGATTCGAACTCATGACCATTTGGTGACAGAGGCTCTGATACCATGTTAAATGACCATTTCACCACAATAACTTAAGCTGTTGTATGAGGCCAACTCAATTGGTTTTATATATTCTCTAACAATAATAATATAGGTTGCTATTTATATAAAAAAGAAGGCTCGATTAAGGACAAAAGATACCGTTTATCATATGTTAATAATGATTGTGAAGACTCTATGCCATATAGTTTCTTTCTTTATGCACAAATTCTAAATTAAAACATTAAGGAATATGAATATGTAATATATAATTGGTTAGAAAAGAACGTAAAGGGGATTTGACATAATATTATGACACAAGTAGTTGGATGTTACATGCAGCGTAACCATAACTCGTCCATCTATTTTTCCCAAAAAACAACGCTATCTTGACAGAGTCCTAGTTGTTTTATTTATTGTCTGGGGTAGTTTAATGTGCATGTAATAATTAAACACCTAACTACAATTCGTAGTTTCACACTTGCCAATATTCCCTATAATTTCTATCGAAAGCCTAGCCTTGCACGCGGCCGATTAAATACCATGAGAAGCACGTGCAAACAGGAATTCTGTGTTCAACTCGTGTTAGCTGAAGCTGACTATATATATATGTGAGCACCATATACTAATACTAATCATCTAATAACAAGATTCAAAAGAAATTTTGCTGAAATGAAAATTTTGAAAATTTCCAATAATACGTTAACTAATAAAAAGCTATCCTTAAAAAGTTAAGTTGCCTCGTGATAATTAATTTCCTTGTCTAATCAAATACTTTACTTTCCCTTACTCGGCAAATGAGAAAATAAACAAAAGCAAAACGTAGTTACTATAATACGACTCCAAATGCAAAACGTGCGCAATTATTAAATTTTGAATCTCTTAGGTAATATTTGGACCACAGGGGGGCAGTTTAGAAAGAAAGCGAGTCTATATTATCTCCTGAATTCTTCAAGTTCCATCTCACACACCAATCACTCAACATCTGACTTCTAACTTCTTCTGTAGCCGCAATCAATGGAAGCTGCAGATGTGATCCTGCTCTTTGATGTATGGTGGTTTGAGAAGGAGATTCTAAGGAAACGTCCAAGTTTATCAATCTCAGTAAGTTCTGAAGCTAACCCAGATCGCCGTGTTCATGATAATGCTCAAAAACTAGAACTTACAAGAGTTCTAACGTTCATTACAAGATCACTGAGCCAACAATCATACTCGACAACAAGTTCTAACTCTTGTTACCTTCACTCCCCAGACTCGGTACTTTGCACGCCAAACCTCCAGACCATTTTATGTGGCAAAGAAACCACAGAAGAGAAAGAAGAAAATTCAGTAAGTACACCATCACAACAAGTTCACGTTCACGGTCCTTCAGAAACGAATGATACAAGGAAAAAAAGAGGGAAGAAGACTATGAACAGAAGCTTGTCGGAGTTGGAATTTGAGGAGTTAAAAGGGTTTATGGATTTGGGTTTTGTGTTCTCAGAGGAAGATACAAATTCAAGTTTGGTTTCAATAATTCCAGGACTGCAAAGACTAGTGAAGAGAGATGCAGAAGAAAAGAGTCGTCTTAGGAATGAATCTGCGATTGCTAGGCCTTATCTGTCAGAAGCTTGGAAGGTTTTGGACAGGAGAAGGAAAGAGGACGCATTGGTCAATTGGAGACTTCCTGCTTTCAGCAACGAGATCGACATGAAAGCCACTCTTAAATGGTGGGCTCATACGGTTGCTTCAATCGTTAGATAACGATAGAAGTTATCGAATTCCTATTTACTAGTTCTTTCTTTTCTCTTTATGAGTTTTTATATGAAAATTCATTTTTCCATCCTGGAGATGTTAATTGTATGTCACCCTGTAAATCGTAAATTTAGAGTTAGGCATGGTACTCGATTACCTTCAACTAGATGGCATTTTGTTCCTTGGTTTATAACCAATGTGTGCTTGTCAGAAAAGCCAGATGAGAGAGATAGCTCAAATGAAATTTCTAACAT
This sequence comes from Erythroxylum suave, assembly GCA_027563595.1. Lineage (NCBI taxonomy): Eukaryota > Viridiplantae > Streptophyta > Magnoliopsida > Malpighiales > Erythroxylaceae > Erythroxylum > Erythroxylum suave. Next base: position 21,187,014 of record JAOSBN010000002.1, on the reverse strand, counting down.
GCCAAAGCTCAGAATTAAAACTTACTGAAGTTGTAGCCTGAAAATAGCCTGACCAAGTTTTTGATCATGGGAATCATTTGATGTTAATTAAGAATGGGAGGAAGGAGAAGTAACTATATATCAATTGACAAAGGGTATGTTTTCTCATATCGTCTATTATTACTAAGAAAGGATAAATATGATTGAGGGAATTTTCAATCTTAATGTATATATATAAGAGCCGGAGGAGAGAAAGAAGAGGTTACAGTAGTTTGCAAATAGAAACAAGTAGTTGAAGTATATTGTTACATCGTTTTGATAGTCTTTGAAACTAGCTACTATTCTCATTTATTTTGTTGAAAAACAGATGATTCACATTCATCTTGCTGTTCTCCGAAACCTATCGATAAACAGCTTGTCAAACATACCCAAAAAGTTCCCTGATTCTCTGGTTAACATCTTGGTTTGGAACATAACTTGAAAGCTAGCTGGTATTTATTGCTGGTTATCATTTTTATTGTTTTGGTCACCTTGTCAAAAAAAAAAAAAAAACCAAAGCCACTATGTTAATTAAGTACAAGTGTATGCATACCCCACACACAATAGCTCCAATATGTACCAAGCCACGGGATCCCTCCATATCAAAATGAACCAAAAGCAGCATAATTGTGAAAATTAAAATCTATATAAAAATTATTAGAGATGGTAATCAATTATATATTATAGAGGTGAATCATATCTATTATCTACTCAAATTAAAATCAATCCAAAAATCGTTGCAACAGATTTAACCTCGAATATCCAATGCAAGTATAATGGCTCGAGTTTTTCGTTCTTTTTTAACCATATTTTTGTATCTAATATAATGTCTGTTTATACTTTATACAAAGCAGTTTCATATCCTATTTTCTTTTTTTACACTACTACATGATATTTACAAAACTAAAATGATAATGAAGATGAATTACAACATTTAATTGATGTATTTAATATAGAACCTTTCTAGTTTTGGAAAATATATTCAACTCATATATCTTAGTTTAATTAACTTAAAAAATAAAAAACCTTAGAGTGAACGGAGATTAAAGCTGTTAGCCGTTGGAATATTGTGAGTCGCTGATTCCAAACGGGCCACGAAAATGTAAAAGGTGGCCCGCTAAGTTTCTCTGGTGGACAAAACTACCCTCACTCTCGATCAAGGATCAACTGCTCCCAACATTTTCCATAAATAAATACTCGAAAGCATTTCTATCATGCTCTTCTAGTTTTCTTCGCCATTCTCGCCTTTTCCACATGGATGCTTCTGAGCTTATAGACAGTCTCGACTCTCTCTGGTCGTTCACCTACGTGTTGTCCTCAAGAACTCATAAGGTAACGGGTAACGGCCGCAATGTTCATGATCAGGGAGCAGATAAAAGACCTGCGAAACCCAACAACCCAAATGATCAGAACCAACGAAATGAATCCAAGTTGGTCAACCCAAGGTGCAGTGTATGTGGCGAGCCTGTACACCCAAGGAGCTTCCGTGAAGAACTCGGAGTTCCAAAACCAAAAGGGAATAAATTAGAGAGGAGATCAGGGACGGAGAGAAGCAAGAGAAAGGTGGCACATGAAGAGCATAAGTTGGCGTTTGATGGGAATTTTTGGTTTCTGATGAGTCAAGTTTATCCAGTAAAAATGCCGCCTTTGGATGATGGATTGGCCATGAAGCAGCATCTCAAGTCCTGGGCTTACGCTGTTGCATGTAGTGTTAGATAAGCATTAAATGTTTTGTCTTTTAGAGTTACAGCCTTTGATCTGACTTAATTAGATGTTCTAACTTAATTTACTTTTGCTTAAGCTTTGAGATGAAGATGATTTCATGAACATTTCATGGGTGTGCTAGTTCTTTCTCTTTTCCGTTCCTTAGATTGAAGATAATATTTCCAATTTAAGAGTCTTCCAAAAATCTTGGTAGTAAGTTAACAAACCCGATAGTAGAAATCCTATTTGAAACAGATTCCGAAGGATCTTTGATTTCTTAGCCAAAAGTTACTTTTTCATTATGACCGATCTTATTTTGTTTTGCAAGTCCAACCAAATCTCAGTTTTAGAAGTCACAGTTACATTTTTATATATATAGAAATGAGAACATTATGGGATGCTTATCTCCGTTATATATATGACATGTACCATAAAAATCAATTACTAATGATTAGCAGAAATTCGTATCGAACATAAGCCTAAAGTTTATAACACCACGTTGTCAATAAAGGATTTTATATTATTACTATGTGCTAAATTTTAATTAGGAATCATTATAGTCTCAACCAATAAAATTTGTTTCTTTTTTTCCCCCTAAACTTGCAGCACAACACCCGCCTCTGATCAAACAGCCTTTCCTCGAATAGAGTTAAGCCCCGTGAAGTGGGGTGTTACAAGGCCTCTGCGTCATCTACATTAGTCATTCTCTCTGTGGTCTGATGGAAGCCGGCTGAAAATAATGGACAGGGTACTGCAAAGTGGAGCTTTTTACGCTCTTGCAAGTATCGCCAAATTTAGTTCACATGCCCAGCATTTCCTAATGCGCTCTTTTTGACTTTTCACCCTTTGATTCGTAAAACAAGCAGCAAAAAACAACACCCCAATCCTCAAACTATGGGCTCCTATGCTCGTTACTGTGTTTGCCAATGGAGAAGAAATTGAAGGTCAAAAGCAATGTAAAGTTTCTGATCGCGACTGTTATCTAGTAACGATAACTATAAAGTAGAATCTCTTTTTGGGAAATCTACCGGTAAAGAGAACATGACAAAGTAAGAAAAGCCTTTTACTTTGTGCTAAAGGAGAGCTTATTCAGGAGTAAATTAAATTTTAAATTTTAATCAATTCTATAATCCTACTAAAAAGTATAAAAATATTAGTTAAATATTTAAATTTCCGTTTATCATAGATATTATTTTATTAACTAATTATTCTTAACATTGATTAATGAATAATTAGTTAATTTTTAAAATTTCAATCTTTGATAAAAGTAACAATTTATTTATTAAAATTTTCATATTCATATAACATCGATGACTCAGTCCATGCCGTGCTCTGTGTCAACGAAATTAGTGGTAGAAATTATGAAAGTTAATTTTTAGACTATATTTGTAATACATTAAAATTTATAATATTTGATTAACCTTTTTTACACTTCATACTAATTTTGTACAGTTGAGTAAAATTTTGAATTTAAAATGTACTCTATCCTTCATTTATTAAGGGCTAATACATTTTTAAATTTTTTATTGAAAAATCTATCCAAGTCTAACTCCATAATTACTTACTTGTTAAGCAAATTATCAAAATTAGTTCAAACTTTAATTTTTAACATTTTAATACATTAGTTCTCACATGATATAAAACATTGCCTAATATTAGTCTCTATTAGTGATTATCATTAACTAAGGTAAAGTGGTTTGACACTGGACTACTTTTAATTGTTGAAAGGTAGAAATTAACAAAAAATATGAAAAGAAAAACAAAACTCTTAGACTTATTATAACTATACAATGGAGCATGGGGAGGCCTTGAGTTTTGGAAAAATTAAAAACTTGAAAGTGACACAACTTTATGATAGAATTGAGAAAATTTTTTAGGTATGAAGCAAATAATGGGGTTTAAAATCATCAACTCTCTTATATTCAATATTATGAATATTGTACTAGATTTTGTTTTGGTCAAGTATGATACTGGTATCAGTTAATATCGGAAACCGTTTTAACTAATTTTTTAAAATTATAAAATAGTCATTGAATTTTATAAAATTGCAAAATAGTACCTCAATATATTATGTTATATATTTTTTAATTTTGCATCAAACCTATCTTAAACAATCATAAAAATATAAAATTTAAATAATAACTATCTCCTCATGTCTATTAATATTACTTTTTGTATATTTCACATATAAACAAAAACTGCAATTAATATAAGATCGTTTAATTATCATACATATATAAAACTAAGAATAATCAAAGTAGTTAAAATATTACACTTTATATCATATAGTAAAGAATAACTACATCAAAACGTCATTTATTAAAAATAATATAGGTTCATGACTCTGTAAACATTACAATAAAAGAGTTTATGCCGAGGAATGAAACAAAGTAGAAGTAAAATATGAAATAAAAAAACTTACATTAAAAAGTTTTATATTTATATTACATATATATGGAATTTAACATATACATCAAAATAAGTGAAATTGCAAGAAAAGAGATAAAAATAAAAAACATCAAACTTGATTCATTGAAATATTCGCCTAAATCATACAAATCCCAATTTTCATTTGATACAAAATATTCATTGTTGAGAGAAGTCTCATCATCACCGTTATTCAAATTCATTGCATCAAATGAAATATTAATACTTTACCATCCAAGATTTTCTTCCAAGTACTCTCATCCTTGAAACTTTGTTCCTCGAAAACCCAATTAGCTAAAAGGTTGATATGATCAAAGCAAATTGGACCTATAAAACTTGCTCCGTTAAGAGTCTTAGTAAATAAATTAAATTATTAAGAAATTACAATAAATTATATTCAACTTAATTATAATAATAACATACCTTACTCTAAGCTTGAAAGTGTATCAAACAAAGACCAAATTGTTCAATATTTTATGCTTCAATTTATTTCTTTTTTTAGAATAGATTGATTCAAATGTGCTCCAATTCCTTTCACACTCAGTTGCACTCATACATTGACTTAGAATTTGAATTGTAAATATTTGTAATTCTAAAACACCACTTATAATTGTGTTCCACCAAGCAATTGTAAGATAATAAAAGTATACCTATATACTTGTCTATTTGACAAGATGCAATTGGTATCCTAAATTAGAGTAGGCATCCTTCTTTTCCTCTATTTATGTGCTAAGGAGATATTACATTATTTTAAGTGCAATTATTGTTACGATATTTGGTGATTCAGCGGCCTTACAATCTCACGGGGATGTCAATGATGAATTAAATGGATTAAACCTCTCTTCGAAAGAGTTTTACAATGCTAGCTTGGCTAGTAGAAGGTGTTAAGAATGGTGGGGCCTCTACTCTAGTGAATCAAACTGTAAGAAATGCCAAATATAAGGAATCTTCAGCTCATCAACCTACTGAAGCTGAAAAAACATAATAGACAACTACAAAAAAATTTAAGAATAGCAGCGGTATTTTTCCGACGGAATAAAAACCGACACTATTCACCGACGGAATTCGAGAATTCGTCGGTAAAATAGCCAGATTGGCGATGGAAAAATTCAACCGTCGATATAGAAATTTTGGGTCAATATTTGCGACGGGATATAACGACTAAATTAAATACCCGTCGGTAAAAAATGCGCGAAACGTTCGCGCAATTTATTACCTACGGGTAACCACCGACGGAATAGCTACGGTCGGCATATTTAGCAACGGGAACAATTTTATCATCGGTAAATTAGACAATCTAAAAGACGAAAGTTGCATTAGTGACGGAACAAATACTACCGTCGAAACATATGAACATAACCAACAAGTTTTCCGACGGACAATGTCCGTCCATCGGTGCGTTGGTAACATATCACCGACGGACGTATAAGTTCCGTCGGTAAAGGCAACGCAAGAAATGCTTTACCGACGAACTTAGTCCCGCCGTCGGTATTTGGATTTTCAAAATCCATTTTACCGACGGAAGAGATCAATCCGATGGTGCGTAGGTAACAATATCACCGACGGAAAGCTCATTCCGTCGGCAAATGGTCCAATCAGCGATTTCGATTCTTCCAGAAGGCCTGTTTTATCGACGGAATATGTATTCCGTCGGCATTCGAGTTTATCCCGCTTAAATGTGGTGCCCATTTAGGAATGGTAACTGTCGACACGCATCGACGTTTATGTCCGCGTAACCCTACTTTACCGACAGAACGGAGTGTTCCGTCGGTAAATTCGCGTCCTTATAACCCGCAGGCCCCCCCTCATCCTTCACCCCTCTAACTTGTCTTCTCTCTCTGCAGTTTTACTCTGACTTTCTTAAAGTTTGAGGCTCCTTTTTTGTAGTTTGAGGTAAACTTTATTATTATTGTGTTATGTTTATATGAAATGCATGCTAGTGAATGAGATTAGTTTGAGATTAGTAAATGTTATTGGTTTGAAATTTTAGAATTTATGATTAAATTGTTAATTTGTTGTGCATTTAAATATTGTGATTAATTATGAATA
>JAOSBN010000002.1:21146089-21180716 GCA_027563595.1 Erythroxylum suave | reverse complement strand
ACATGTGCAAAATTCACTATTCACGTGCATATATGAATGCATGAACATAGCCAAACAATTTTAAACACTCCTAACCCATTCCAAATTACTATCTTACCCTCCCTATCGGTGATGGGATGTTACATGGTGAGTCACCTCGACGTGGAAAGTGACGAAGTAATTTCATTACAACAATAATATCAGACTGAAGGTGACTATGTGGAGCCTCACTCACCTTTGGTTGAAAATCAGGGAAGAAAACTTTTCTCTTTTGAACTTCTTGAATTAATACCTTTTGTTTTGCAACCACCTGCAATTGAATTGAAACCCCTACCACCTACTTTAAATTATGCTTTCCTTGAGTTAGATGAGCGATTACCTGTCATAATTGCCAGTTCCCTGTCTAGTGGTGAGGAAGATAAACTCCTTACTATTTTGAGAGAGCATAAGGGGGCTATAGGGTGGACTTTAGTAGACATACCTAGGATTAGTCCAACTATTTGCACACATAGGATTCTTTTAAGTGAGGGTTCTAAACTAGTGAGATAAGCCTAAAGGAGAATAAACCCACTTATCTTAGATGTGGTTAAGAAAGAAATAACCAAACTTTTGAGTGCTGAGATCATTTATCCCATATCTGATAGTGAGTGGGTTAGTCCGATCCATGTAGTACCTAGAAAGAGTGGGGAGTGGGGTCATTGTAGTTAAAACTGATAGGGATGAGCCAATTCCTACAATAGTGCAAAATTACTAGGGTATGTACATAGACTATAGGAGATTAAATGATGCCACACAAAAAGATCATTTCCCCCTTCCCTTTATTGATCAGATGCTAGAGCGACTTGCAGGCAAATCTCACTATTGTTTTTTTGACAGTTTCTCTGGGTACTTTTAAGTACCTATTGCACCAGAGGATCAAAATAAAACAACGTTTACTTGCCTTTTTGGTACCTTCACTTATCAAAGGATGCCATTTGGATTATACATTGCCCCAGGGACTTTTCAGCGTTGTATGATGGCTGTTTCCTATGAATTTTTAGAAGAATGCATGGAAGTCTTTATGGATGATTTCACTATGTATGGTGGTTCTTTTGATAATTGCCCTGCTAGTCTTGAAAAATTTTTGAACGATGCATTGAGAAGAATTTGATTCTGAACTTCGAAAAATGTCATTTCATGGTTAATGAGGGCATAGTGTTAGGTCACTAAATTTCTAGCAAGGGAATTGAAGTTGATAAAGCTAAGATTGAGGTAATATCTTCGTTACCTAAGCCTATCTATGTAAAAGACATAAGATCATTTTTGGGGCATGCAAGATTTTATAGGTGTTTTATTAAAAATTTTAGCAAGATTGCATGACCTCTTTCAAGGATTTTACAAAAAGATGTTAAATTTGATTTTGACGATTCAGGTAGGAATGCTTTTAATGAGTTAAAATCTCAACTTATTTCTCCTTCCATTCTTATTGCCCCTGATTGGAACTTGCCTTTTAAACTTTCATGTGATGCTTCTAATTGTGTGATAGGAGCTATGTTAGGCCAAAGGGAGGAGAAAATATCAAGAGCAATTGCCTACGGCTCATAAACACTGGATGCAGCTCAGATCAATTACACAACAACAGAAAAAAGAGTTGTTTATAGTAGTTTTTGCGTTAGAGAAGTTTAGGGCTTATTTGTTAAATTCTCATGTCACTGTGTTCACCGATCATGTAGCTATCCAGTACCTTCTTAAGAAACCACAATCTATGCCAAGATTGATAAGATGGGCACTACTCCTTCAAGAATTCGATGTCGAGATAAAGGACCTACCAGGAGCAACAAATCATGTAGCCAACCAATTGAGTAGGCTACCAGAGGATACAAAGGGAGTATACTCTTTTGAGCTTACTTATGATTCTTTTACCGATGCAGTTTTATATGCTTTGTTTTTAAAAGAGCCTTGGTACGCACATATTGTAAACTACCTTATGACCGGACTCACCCCACCTTTTATGTCTAACTCACAGGTGCAAAAACTTAGGAGCCAGGCAAAACATTACATTTGGGATGCTCCTTAGCTATGGAAAATGTGTAGTGATCAAGTCATAAGGCGATGTGTACCTAATGAAGAATGTGATGCCATTATTTCATCCTGCCATTCTATGGTTTGTCGGGGGCATTTCAGTATAAGGAGAACATCTAGAAAAATTCTAGATTCCGTTTTTACTGGCCATCTCTTTTTAAAAATTCTTTTACATTTTTTTAGTCTTGTGACAAGTGTCAACATTTTGGGGGGTTAGGAAGAAGACATGAAATGCCTTGGCAACCTTTACTTTTTTGCGAAATCTTTGATGTTTGGGGAATTGACTTCATGGGTCCTTTGCCTCCATTTTTTGGTTTTGAATATATCCTTCTAGCCGTAGATTACGTGTCAAAATGGATAGAGGCTATGCTTACTAAGAGAGATGATGCCCAAATAGTACCTAAATTTCTTAAGTCAAATATTTTCTATAGGTTTGGGATTCCAAGGGCTGTGGTGAGTGATAGGGGTATGCATTTCTGTAATAGGATAGTTAACAATCTGTTTTCAAAATTTGGAGTCACTCACAAAGTCTCCACAGCATACCACCCCCACACCAATGGTCAGGTTGAGATATCTAATCAGGAAGTAAAGCATATCTTGGAAAAGATTGTAAATCCATCAAAGAAAGATTGGAGTTTGCGCTTATAAGAAGCACTATAGGCTTATCGGACCACCTACAAATCACCAATCGGGATGTCTCTATATTGGCTCATTTATGGAAAGGCTTGTCATTTGTTAGTGGAGTTGGAACATAAAGCTTATTGGGCAGTCAAGCAGTGCCATATGGACTTAGAATCTTCTCGGATGGAGAGAAAGTTGCAGTTGCAAGAATTGGAAGAATTGAGGCAAGCAGCATGTGAGAACTCTAGAATCTACAAGGAAAAGACCAAGTTTGTTCACGATAAAGGCATCTTGAGGAAGAACTTCAAAGAGGAAGACAATGTTACTGTTTAAGGCTCGTTTCACTTTTAAGCAAGGAAAATTTAATACTCATTAGGATAGGCTGTACATAGAGACAAAAGTACACGATTTTGGCATGGTGGAGCTTCTACATGCAAAAACTAGAACTAAGCTCAAGGTTAATGGACATCTCTTGTAGCTTTACTATGAGAACCAAAAACCTCCATAAATCTCATATTGTTTCTTTCCTTCACTTCTTTACTTATTTTTGCCTTGTGATAGTTTATGACATGTTTGGTGCATTAGTTTGTTGAGTAAGTGTGGGAAAAGTAGCTTAGTTTTTAGTTTGATAGTGATTTTTGATTCAATACTACGTCCTTTTGGTTTTATTTGTTTCCTTCTTTTTGTTGTGCTTAATCATTCTAAAGCATGCTATATATTCTCAAGTTAGAGAAGTTGCATATAGTTGATTGTGCTTTAATTTTTCCAATATTGGGGACAACATGATGTTTAAGTGTGGGGGAGGTGCTAATTTGTCATTTTTTGTTATCAATTGTGCATAATGTCAACTTTTAAAAACTTGGTGTTTGAGTCTTCACTGCGGCGCACCCTGTCTTTACCGTGACAATGTATGAAAATTGAATCTTTTTGTTGCGGCGGCGAATTATTTCTTCGTTGTGGCAACATGTGCATGCTGACTAGCTCACCGCGATGACATTCTCTCGTTCAATAGTTCTCCCTAATTAGATTCTTATCACTCTTATATGATTTTATAAGTTTCAAAGCGGTCTGATGTTTTTGAAAATACCTTATATTCTTCAAATGATAGTCAGTTTTGGCTAATTTCATTTTCAGTGTTTTCAACACAAAGTAAGTGAGGGTATGTCGACAAAACAGAACTATATGTTCTTAATTTTTTAGATTGTTTATAGAGATAGCACGCTTGTTGGAAGGATATTTGGGCCTAAATTCTTTCATTGTTGTGTGTATCTACTTAATTTCATATCTCTCTAGAACTTGTCTTAATTCTTAATCAAAGCTTGATGAACTAGAATTTTGTTAACATGATAGAGGCATTCTTTCAAAACCCTATTGACCCAAACACAAACCCCATAAACATTTATCCATTGCTAGCCCCTTGAGCCATATTTTTTAGTACATGCACACATTTTCTTATGGTGTCAATATTTTTATTTCTCATTCTCTCTAAGTGGGGTCAATCAAATAAAAAAATAAAAAAACAAAAAAAAACAAAAAACAAAAAACAAAAACAAAAAATAAAAACAAAAGCAAAAGCAAAGAAAAGAAAGATATATATTTACAAAACAAAATATTCTTTTCAAAAAAAGAGAAAAAAAGTAATAATATAGATTATATTCTCATTTATGTAAAAATTTTCTTATAGTTGACATCTATTCCATACTTGAGGTGCATGTACTCATATTTCTTCTTTCTTCTTTCATCCATTCCATCCATTTCATCTAGCCTTCCATGCATTAGAACCTTGAAAAGCCCTCTTGATTTTCAAAATTATAGTTCTTGTAGTGGAGAAGTAGAATTATCATAAGCTTATGGTAGAGAATGGACTAAGCAGATTTAGTGTGAAATTATCCCAAAAACAAGTGAGATGAGATCAAACACCTTGCTTTGAGTAAGATCTCTTTTGCTCAATCTTTTGGATTAAATTCTCATGGTGTTTATTTTCTTGGCACACTTTCAGTCTACTTTGAATGATTTATGAGAAAGTGATTTTTCCAAATTTCCTACTCTTATTTTAAGAATGATCGGGATCTTCTTTTGCACTGTGTCTCTTTGACTCTTATAAAGTTTGACCAGAAGTACAAAGGTATAAGTGCAGGGGAGTATGATTGAGTCCAAGTTTATTATATAAATTGGCGACATTTTTATGACCTTTACTACATTTTTTGGCTCTTATTTCTAGATTTTATGCTTAATTTGACTCTTGAGTGTCTACCTTTGTTTTATGTAATTTGAGAGTAGAAATTTGCTAAAAATGAGTGTTAATTGTACTAATTAATTTTCTAAGAATAATTAATACTTCAAACTGCCATTTGTTCGTTGTAGGAGACTCAAGAAGAAGATGCAGAGTCAAGGAATGGAAAGAGCTTAATTCAAGCCAACAAGTCAACAGATGCAACAGGAAGTTCGCCGTGGCAAAGAGGATGTGTCATATGCCACCTTGTTTGTGGTCCACATGTCACAAAATAATTGGTCTATTTTTCATTTAATTACTAATCCATTTGTCATTCATTTAACTATGCCAAATGGAATTCAATTATAGCCTTAGTCATCCTAATTTTCATGTATCAATTTATCTTACTACTTGGCATTTTTCATAGTCCAAATGCACATATTAATACATCATTCTCCTAATTAATAAGAGTTAATTCCAAATTACTAATTGGAATTGAAACAAACCAAAATTCAAGACATAATAATTCACAATTCACATCATGTTCATTTTAAAATCTTTCATACCCCGGAATATGTCAATTGAGTGCATATGCTATCTTTGTGATGTGTACAAATTATCATTCATGATTGTATGCTAACGATATGCATATATATGAAATGCATTTTCTTAAATTCTCAACATTATCACTCATGTGAAATAGTCTAGCGTCGAACCCTAAATATGTTCCAGAAAGTGTATATTACATTATTACTAATAATATGTGGGTTTAAGCACTTCTTATTACTATATTAGTTAAAGTAAAAATGTCTCCCTTGTATGAAATGCATATCACCAAATAACTTAATGCTTACATTTGTATTAACTTTCATTCTATAAGCATATAATAAAATTTGTAAAGAGTTTGTAACAATAGTACCAATACATGTAACAAATTCCTTATTGAAAGAAACAACAACCATATTAATGCTAATTTCTAAAATACGATTCAAATTTTCTTTATATTTATTAGATGTGTTACTATAGATAAAGAAAAGACAAAACTTGTAAAATTTTAAGTTATATATTGTTTCTTTTAACAAATTAATTAATATAATGAACAGAACACGTAACAATTGTTTCTAATGTGAATCAAAATGTGAGGGCAAAGATCTAATCATCTTTGATTATAATTTGTTCATGTTTTCTTTAAATGTTTTGAAATGATTTAAGGAAAAAATTGACTAGTTCTTTATGTTGTTATTCTAATTAGTTTTATTTTATATTGGTAAATCATTTGATAATGTCATTATAGATATTCAATATAATGGCACCTGGACAAAATAAGGGAAAAAAGGTGGCAACTAGCAAAAATGTTCCTCCCCTACAATATACAGATCAATCCGACCTTATCTAATAACAACAACCGACTTCATCCACCCATAAAGCCAGGCAGCAACAACCTCTATCTAGCTCAAGTAATGTTGAGGAATATTTAGGTCTTTTAATCTTTACCACCTATAATTGTACTTATCCTCAAATATATATTTACATTTTTAATATGTTTTTTCTTATCATTATTTTTCAGTGTTCAATACTGACATTAAAAAAATCGGCAGAGGTATCAATAAATTTTCTAAGTTGTAACGCATGAATGTTGCAATGAGCATAAGTTGTATATGCATATTGGAACCTTCCAAGTTCATCATGTTGATAACATACGATCAGCAAAATTGTCCGGTGAGTTAGGGGTCATTTTCAAGATTGAATTGCCTTGCCTTCAGCATGCCAAGTAGTTAAAGAAACTGACTTGTTACAGAATGCTGTAGACAAAGTTTCAATAATTTTTCAATTTATTTAATTATATGCATTTTTAGTTATTTAAAGATTAATTTCACTTTTACTTGTTGTTCACAGATGAAGCTCAATATTGTCAATATCGAGAACCCTAAAGTTTCAAGCTGTGTGAGTTCACTATTGAAGCAAAGGGCCAAGGATCATCGTTATCAACTACATAACTGCTACAAATCTCTTTCTTCATATGACGAGGCAAGGAGACATGTTCCCTAATTGATAACTCCAAAAAATTAGAGCCAAATATGTGATTATTAAGCCTGTACCAACATTAAGGATTGCCTTCTTTATCTTCACATTTGCTTCAATTAACCTTGTTACACAATTTAATGACGATTTTATTTCTTTGTTTAGCAAAAGTGTGAGAAAGATAAGGATAATAGATGAAAAATGAAAACTCCTCATAACTAAGGCTCTAAGTCATTTGTTATTGTACAAAATGAATTTGTAAGTTCTTTTTTTAGAAGTTAGAATTATATCAGTAAATATGATATTATTTATTGTGTTTTAATTCTTTTTTCATTAAACAATGTCATAAGGAACTACATGGAGAACAATGTGGTAGGATCACACTCTACAAACTAACATACTACAAGAAATTGTGAAGGCTGGGCATCTGAAGAAATGCAGAATAATTAAATAAGTATAAAAATTTGTTTAATTTTTGTGTTTATTTATTTATGTAGTACTAACTAATAATATTTGAATAAAATATTGAATTTTGTTTTCAAAATTTTAGAATAAGATGCAAGAGTTACTGTAAAGATCATTGTCTGACAGAAATGAGCCAAATGTAGATGAGATTTGCAACAACATCTTTGTTACAAGATTAGGGTACATCAAAGGTCTTGGGTATAGCCCTAAGCTAATTAGTTCATCCTCATCATGACCAACATATGTAACGGCGCTTCAATTGGAGAATTGGTCAGTTACAATGTAACAAGAAAAGTTAGTTACAATGTCATAAAGAAAAGTTAGAACATAATAAACAAAAGTTAAACCAACTGAACAAAAGTTGGTCAAGCATGAAAAGATGGTGAAACAAATACTTAGCTCAAACGATGTAAGTAGTAGTGACGATGAAAATGAATCTTAGTTTGTACATAAGTTTTTTTGTTAACATTTGTAATTAACACTTAATGTCATTTTATTTTTTTATATAAAATGCTTCTAATTTTTAGTTATTTTTTATTCTCATTTAATTAATTATAAATCAAAAATACAAATATTACAAATAATAAGATGGATTAAAATCTTACCATTAATTTTAATTAAATGAAAAAATTTTAATATGAATGTTTAGTAAAAAAAATATAAATTTGTCACCAAACCTTTTAGCTACATTCTTGAAAATTTTTCCAATAATTTTTAAAAATTAATAATTAAATAAAAATTTTAAAAATTAAATAAAAACGTAGCTAAAAAAATTTGGCTATGATTCTAAAATCATCACCAAAACATTTTATGTAAGTAATATACATATACATAAAGATGTATGGGAAACATGTATATTATTAGAATCTAAATTAATTGATTCATAGTTGAATAACAAGTTGGTAGCTTGATTATGGTTTAGACTGTAGTGTTGCGATTTATCTCCATGTAAGTAAAGGAGTTTACTTCAAGGGAATGATGAGTTTCATATCATGATAGTAGTCGACTATCAATAATGACACTATTAAATGAATATGGAATCATGTATGTTTTAATGAATAAAGTAGCCATTACTTTAATATTAAAACAGACATTTTAGCATTTGCTTATTATGGACCACAATCTTGATGAGTGGTGAACTCATATGTGTTTCATTATAATTCTTGATATGATCAGAATGAATTTTTACAAAGTATTAATCCAGTGTCTGCATGTTGGAATTATTAATTGAAACATGTATTAAGGAACATTCACTCAAATAAAGAGTTTATAGTAATATCATCACTTCTAGATGTTTTATGGAGATTGGTGACTAAACTGACGCCAGGGGTTTGATGGACTAGCTACCCATCAAGTCTTATCACCAAGATGATATCTTGTGTGTTAATCATCATATAGAATAAAATAGGAGATCTGGAAGGAAAAACCAATATAAGGACAAAATAGTAATTTTACCTTTTGTTGTGTGGATGATTATAATAAGTTTCATAATAGGGTTTGCAATTGGACATGTGTTCTCATAATATTTAGTAATTCAAGAATTCAACTAATTGTCTTTAATGGAATGACATTTAGTTAATAACCTAGAATTAATTCTAATGAGATTAATTTAATTTTAGGTTTATTGGAGCTTGAATTATCTAAGTCCAATAAGATTCCCCACTTGGCTTCAAGGAAGGTTATCAAGCAAAGTAAGAAACATAAATGAAGGTTTTAAAGCCCATGATTGAATGTTGGGCTTGTACTAATTAATGGTCAATTAGAAGCCTAAATGAACATTTAGTAATGGGCTAGACTTTGGTTTAGTTTGATTAATTAAATTAAAACAAAATTTTAAAGAAATGGAAGGTGAAATTTTAGTTTTATTAGGGCTAAATGTGCAGCTGCACATTTAGCATTGAATTGCTAAATAAAGATCGTATCTATTATGCTTTATCATCATTACATGGAGTAATGATCTCACCATTAAATGGTTTAATGGTTGTCTTTTAATGATGACACGTATTGTAAACTTTTAACATTCATTTGATTAAAGATGAAAGAGTTGCATTTAATGAATCATCTTCCTTCTTTTATCACTAAAACCGAAATTGACATGTCATTTTAGGTTATTGGTCTTTTTAAATATCCTTCTTAAAACAAATGAGAACAGTCTCATTTAATGACTTCTTTATGTTTGATTAAAGAATGAAGTGATGCATTAGATGCTCTCCACTTCTTCTTTCTTTTCATGCATAACCGAAATTAACAAGGTGTAAGATAGGTGTTCTTGCATTTTTTGGACTCTCTCTCCTTTTCTTGCATGTGTTAGCCGAAATCTGCACGAAAGGTGTCTCATCTTCGGCTTCTTTCTTCTAAGAAAAATTTCTTTCGAATATTTCTTCTCCTTTCCCACCAAAGGATCTTATTAACCAGGTTGTCCAAGAATAACAAGTGGTAGATCGGAATGGTTGAGGATAAAACATCAAAAAGATGTTACATTGACAAAGGAAAGGATTCAAAAGCAAGGCTAAAGAAGGAGAGGATAGTACAACGAGGAGTTAAAGCTTTAGCAAAAGGAGTGGGTAATATAACCTCCATCTTGTTCTCATGATACTTGTTTTCCATATACCGTATCATGTATAGCTTGGCATGTTGATTTGGTTATCTTGCTTCTGTTGTGTTTCGATTTCAAAAAATGTTTTGAAATCTACCATTTAACCAATCTTGCATGTTTTATTTTCCAATCCAAAATTTTGATACTTATAGAAGAAGTAACATTAAACTCTAGTCTTATCTCAATCTAAACTCATACTTTTTCAACATCAAAGTATTCCATGATGCTAATGATATAATCAAAAGAAAGTGGTCATTCACCACTATTTCTGAGCTCCTTGTCATCTATAATTGCATGCTTACATCTAGCCGAACTTGATTTAATACTACAATCACATATAAACTAATGTTAGAAGTCCCTTTCTTCATAAATCACTATATATAGAGAAGAAAAGATAAAAACAAAACCGTACGATGAGATGATGATAAATTTATACTGAATGAAGACTAATTGATCTAGATTGCTTGAGCTCTTGGATATTTATCAAAGTAAAGAATCAACTAAGTGTGTATGTGTAAGAGATAGGGCTCTTTATAAATAACAAGAGCATACAGCAAGATGTTCCTCATCAGGATAAGGTCATTATGCTTTTGGCACATCTTTCCATTATATACTTTGGCTAAAGATCTTTCCTAAAGTCACTTCATCAAAGTCCAATCATGGGATACCTTTGAATCTAAAAGGAAGACTTATCCCTTTAAAATAAAATTTAGATGCTTTAGGTTAGATACATCATCACACTAACTAATTTACCATAAGACAATTGATCTTTATTAAAACACCCATGATTCAACTTAAATGGATAAAGATATAGTCTTCTATAAGACAACAAATCTTTATCTTGAACCGTAAATTTGGAATTTTATAAAACAACATATTTTCACCAATTAATCTGTCATAAGACATCATATTTCAATTAAAACCCAAAACTTTCAACTTTAATGAACAAAGATTAGGTCTTCTATAGGATAACAAATCAAAAAAATTGAATGAAACATCATATTTTCACCGATTAGGATATTATGGATATCATATTTTTCATGAAATTACAAAAGTGTCTAACAAGGATATAGCTTTTCACATGTTAGCAAATCTTTAACAAAATCTTAAGCGGGTGCTTGGTTCATATGAGGTAATGATAATAGGAATAAGAATGAATATAGTGAGGAATGGTAATGAATATAATCATTATAATTATGATGATTGGTTAGGATGAAGGAATGATTACCATTATCATTGATAGTGGTTGGTTTGTTAAAAATTTTGAAAAAGAAAAAAAAATTTACATCAAATTTTAATATATTTTAATTGCTAAAAAAGAGAAAAATATATAACTAATTAATATTTTAATTAAAGAGGAAGTGTCACGGGCGTGTCATGCGGTTGACAAGAAATTTCATGCTTGTGACACTTCTATTTTTTAGTGGAATGACTTTCAATCCGCTCATAATTGGGGTGTATGGAGTAATACTCGAAACTTGGAAATGGAAATATTGTTCATCCAATAATAATATATTACCAAGCAACTATTTTTTATTCCTTACCCATTCCCCCTTCCCATAGCCATTAACTAAGCACCCCCTAAGATTGCATAACCCTCAATCACTTAGAATTAATAACATATCTTTACCAAAATTCTTTTAAAACTAGATCCATATGATGATAACAAGCCTACATAGTTTCAACCTTAAAATAGACTTGTAGACAAAACTTAGGGAAAATTATACTCACACACACACACACTCTCTCTTACACACACACTCACTCAAAGTCTACATTTCAACAAAATTTCAATAAATCAAGAATCTTCAAAGATTGCATAAGATAGAGACAAGTTTCATCATCTCACACACTTATAAGTCACTATCAAAATGATCGTTATTTTTAAAGAATGAGGTCACTTCTTATCTCTCTAAAATATTGCATTCCTTTTATCTAACTTTCATTGACTTGACCATCAACTTTCAAATGCTAAAAAATATTTTGGCACTTGATTTTATAGGTCTTTGAGAAGAGTCCTTAAACAACAAATGATAACCTAAATATCAAATCTTTGTACCTAAATATTGACATGGATCTTAAAATATAGAAATTCATATATATAATTATGTAAATCACTTAGTGAGTTAGTGATTCAAAGATAATTGATGTGTGTAATATAAGTAGTGGTTCCAAATTTTAACATATTTTAGTGCTTAAAGTTAAAAAGAGTTGTTTTCCTTTACCACGATTCAATATGATAACAATTAGTGTCATCAACAAATGAAAACATCAAGGTTGGAACAATTTTCCTCAAAGATATATAGCCATATATTCCTATCATATTGCATTCATGTGATGGCATTATAGGAGTTGCAAGTTGGATGATCATCACGTGTAAAAGAACAACTTCTTTTATAGTAAATAAAGACCAAAATTACACAAAACAAAGCTTCAAAATTATGTTCATTTAACAAAAGACTCTTGGGTCCTAACACTGAAATTTCTGCATCTAGTTTTAGTATCTCTAATTTTTCAAGTATCCAAATTTTAACGTCTATGATTTTCCCCAAGTTTGATCTATTATCAACATTGAAAAATCATTTCAAGTTGGACCAATAATTTTTCATTTTTCCCATCTTTTTCATTTTCATTGTAACCTCTGTAATTGGATCTTTCTTTCTTTTTCTGCATGTATAGCTTTATTTGGTCTTTTTTCCAATGGTTTATGCATTGAATAACTTGTCTATGCCATACTTATTGTAATGTGATTCCTATAACAATGGTTTACTTGTTACGATCAATCTAGGCAAATATACAATCCTACATGTGATTCATTATTGATAATATGATATTAACCTTTTTCTTTTCTTCTTTTACATATTTAGAAGTAATTAAATTGTGAGAATTTTTACCAATTTTCTTACTCGTAATAGATTGCTCAAATTTTACAATTGGTTATGTTAGGATGACAACAACCCTGATGAGGGGTATCAATCATATTATTGATATAAATCATGTAAAGAAGTATTATTTGTTTTTAAAAAAGTAATGTATAACTTCAAATTATTTAATAATGTGGGTCACATTGAAATATTTTATATAGGTAAGAAAAACTAGCAATCTCAGCAATTCATCTACCAAAACAACCTTCTTAACAAGCCACTATACAAAAGAAATGGAAGAAAAAGGACATTCACCTATTTATGAAAACTCAAAATTCAATTTCAATAAACAATCTTACATGATTTTTTGACAACAAATATACTAGTAATATGGCAAAAGGTTCTAAAATGTTTAGCTTGCTTAGTGAAACAATAAAAACAAGAATTTCTTAGGAAGTGGAATTATTGTACAAGTTGAAGATAGGGGATTTGTAGTTATAAATACTAAGAAATGTACAAAGCATATTTTTAGTGTTCTCTTTACACGAATTTTGTTTTATAATTTGCTTAGTATGGCTCAAGTGATGTCTAAGAATTACTCTCTTTCCAATGTTGTAGAGAATGCAAAATCTATAATCCTTATTGTGTTAAAATTGAAAAAAATGTAAATGTTTGATAATGAACTTTCCTTAAATTTTATTTTAAAAGTGCTCTTAGTGCTTATATGGCATAGAAGATTTGTCCATTTTCATTTGAAATCATTGAAGTTAAAAATTTTGTTGGTCTTGTTAGAGATATATCTTAAATTTTATAATTGATAAAGCTTGTGGAAGTTATCCAAAAGAAAAACTACACAAACAACCATTTACCATTGACAGAGTGATGAGAGCCAAATAAAAAATAAAAAAGGAAGCTAGAATTAGGTGACACTGATATTTTTGGGCTAACGAGAAAATCTTCTTTGAATCAAAATAATTATTTCATATTATTTATATGCGGTTTTAAAAGAGTAACTTGGGTTTATTTTCTAAGCACCAAAAGTCAATTATTTTCTACATTCAAAAGAATTTAAATTTTTGGTTAAAAACTAAAGCAGTTTCAAAAACAAGACGCTTAAAT
This sequence comes from Erythroxylum suave, assembly GCA_027563595.1. Lineage (NCBI taxonomy): Eukaryota > Viridiplantae > Streptophyta > Magnoliopsida > Malpighiales > Erythroxylaceae > Erythroxylum > Erythroxylum suave. Next base: position 21,166,777 of record JAOSBN010000002.1, on the reverse strand, counting down.
CAGATAATGACAAGTAGTACACTTCAGTTATGTTTGATCAATTTTGTGAAGAATATGGAATTGATCATTAATTATTTATTTTCTATCCTTTACAACCAAATGGAGTCTTAAGGAAAAGAACATGACAGTCATGAATATGGCAAGATGTATGTTATTTTAAAGAATTGCCAAAGACAAAATGGTAGAGTAAATCTACACTTTAGTTTATTTGCTCAATAAGTTACCTATAAAAGTAGTTAATGTTATGGAACATACGGAAGCTTTATTAGGCATTAAGCCTTCTACTAAACATTTAAAGATTTTTATATTGTTGAACCTAGTAATTTTGAAGAAGTTGCTCAGTCAATTGAATGGGAAGCAGTAGTAAAAGAAGAAATGGAGATGATAAACAAGAGTGACAGTATGAATTTATTTAAAAAACTAGAAGACAAGAAATCTATCATTGTCAAGTGAGTTTGTAGAATCAAATGTAATCCTGATGATTATGTGCATATGTTCAAAATAAGATTGGTAGTAAAAAGCTATGCTCGGGAATTGATTTTAGGATGCATTGGCTCCAATTGCCGGACTTGACTCCATCAAACTAATCATTGTTTTAACTGCAACTTTAGGATGTAAACTTTATCATTTGGATGCAAAATTTGACTTCTTGAATAGATAATTAATGAAAGAGATTTATATTGAACAACTTACGAAGTTTAATGTTGCACGGTGTGAAATTTTTATCTAAAAGCCCTCTATAGCTTGAAGCAAACATCAAGATGGACTTATATATAAAGCATCAAGGATTTAGAAAGAGAAATAGTAAAGATGCACTTTGTGCTAGAAGATAGAGAGATCATTTAGATGATGATTTACTGCTTATTCCTTCTTCTTCTTCTTCTTCTTCTTTTAAATATTGCTTATTTCATACTGGTAATAATCTTGAGCTACTAAGTAGTTTCCATTTTGAAATGAAACATAAATTTCAAATGTTACATTTGAGTCTTCGTCATTATTTTATTGAATTGAAAATCAATGGATACAACTTAGGATTTTGATTTCTCAGAAAAAACTGATAAAACCTGCAAAACGTTCTCCACCCATAGCAAATGCACACAATAGAAACACAGAAATAACAAAAATAGTCTCTGTATTGTTTGATCTCTAAGACCAGAAAAAGATAAAGGTAATTGTGCTAGAATTAGAGGTTTTAGCTCCTCCAGTCTTAGGCTCAACTATACGTAAAATGACAGAACAAATGCATGACATTCCCCTCATTCCTCCTGTACTGTTTTATTCCACTGTCAGCTAACTAACTTTCCATTCCTATGACGACTTTGCCCACCCCTTGTCCTAATATGACCAAGTCTACCCTTCCAATGCCTTGGTTTTTCTTCTATGGTAAGTGAACCTAATTTATGGACTCCTATGGGGCGTATCATTACCCCCCCCCCCCCCATCAGTTGCACCTTGTCCTCAAGTTGGAAAGCTGGAAATTGTTGATCAATCAAGTCATACAGCTCCCATGTTACCTCCTCCTTCGACAGCCCTTCCCAACAGATTAGAACCTCCTTGACTTGAGAATGTGGCCCCTTCCTTACTGCTAAAATAGCTGAAGGTTGGATGAATAACTCCAAGTTAGGGCCTAGCTCCGTTGGCCAACTTGTTGTCTGGTGTTGTCCCCGGGATGCTTTCAACTGCAAAATGTGAAAGATGGGATATATTTTGGACTCCGGTGGCAAGGCTAGCTCATATGCTACTGACCCCACCCTTCGAATGATTGGAAATGGCCTATAAAACTTAGGAGACAACTTCTTGTTAACCTTTTTAGCCAAGGATTGTTGCATATAAAGAGTTAACTTCAAATATACATGATCTCCTACTGCAAATTCAACATCCCTTCTGTGCATATCAACCCTTGCCTTCATGTACTACTGTACTGTCACTAAATGGCTCTTCAACCCCTCTAGCATGGCATCCCTCTCTTGTAACATTTGCTCTACACTAGCCACTACCATTTTCTGTACTCCATATCTTAAAATCAGGGGTGGTTCCCGTCCATAGACCACTTTAAAAGGGGAAGTCCCTAGGGATGAATGGAAAGAGGTGTTATAGCAATATTCGGCCCAATGCAACCATTTGTACCATTGAAGAGGCTTGTCTCTATTAAAACAATGAAGATAGGCCTCGATTGTCCAATTAGTGACTTCGGTCTGACCATCAGATTGAGGGTGGCAGACAGAGTTCTGGTTTAGATGAGTGCCCGCCAGCTTAAATAACTCCTCCCACAGTTTGCTCAAAAAGACCTTATCCCCTATCAGACACTAGGGATCTCAGAATACCATGGAGTCAAACAATCTCCTTAGTGAAAAGCACTGCTATAGTTCCTATCGTAAAAGGGTGTTTCAACAGCACCAAATGAGCAAACTTGCTCAATTTGTCCACCACCACCAAGATAGTGTCATAACCTCCCGATCTTGGTAATCCCTTTACGAAATCAAAGGATAGATACTCCCAAATCTGATTCGGGATCAGTAATGGTTGCAACAATCCCGCAGGAGTTAAATCTACACACTTATGTTGTTAGAAAGTAACACACTCAGCTACATATATGGCTACTTGTTTCTTCATTCCTTCCTAATAAAGTTCTTTAGCCAACTTCTTATAGGTTTTCAAGGTTCCCCCGTGCCCAACTAGATGAGACTCATAGCTTCCCGTAAAAGAAGGGGAATATACTTTGAGGTTTTACTAAGCACCAACCTTCCATCATACATTAACCTACCATGTACCAAAGCAAAAGGCAACTTACTGGAGGTTTCCTTGGAAATTTCAGCCTTCAAAGCTTTTAGCTGATCATCTTCTTCGACCTATTGCAAGATTTCGATTATATGTACCCCTTGAGAAATTCCCATGACTTGGAAGCCCACAATCTCCCCTTTCCTTGATATAGCATTTGCTACTTTGTTGCTTTTTCCCAGTTTGTATTCCACCCTGAAGTTGTACCCCAGCAGTTTAGTAACCCACTTTTGTTGATCCACCACAATCATTCTCTGCTTAAGTAAATATTTAAGGCTTTGCTAGTCAGTTCTAATGGTGAATTGTTGTCCTAAAAGATAGGGTTGCCACTTCTTCACCGAGAGGACAATTACCATGAGCTCCCTCTCATAAACTGACTTCCCACGGGCTCTAGGTGATAAAGATTGGCTAAAATAAGCGATGGGCCTGCCATTTTTGCATTAGTACTGCTCCCAACCCAATACCCAATGCATTAGTGTACAAAATTAAGGGTTGCTGGAAATTAGGTAAAGCTAAAACTGGCAGAGTGCACATAGCAGCCTTCAGCTGATGGAATGCAATTTCAACCTCCTCTGACCATTGAAACCCTTCCTTCTTCAGCAACTGTGTCAATGGGGCTGCAATTTTTTCATAATCTTTCACGAATCTCCTACAATAACCGGTCAGCCCCAAATACCCTCTTAATTCCTTGACATTGTTGGGTATAGGCCACTCCATCATAGCTTGGAGTTTGTTTGGATCAGCTGAAACCCCCGTTCCCGATATCACATGCCCCAAATACTCTAACTCCAACTTGGCAAAGACACACTTCTTCATATTAGCATATAATTGATTCTCCTGCAATAACTCCAACGCTACCTTCAAATGGCCCACTTGATCTTCCATTGTCTTCCTATAGATTAATATGTCATCAAAGAAGACTAGCACAAACTTCCTCAAAATCTTACTAAATATCCTATTCATCAAGGTTTGGAAAGTAGCAAGGGCATTAGTGAGCCCAAAGGGCATCACCAAGAACTCATAATGTCCATGGTGTGTCCTAAAGGCTGTCTTCTCTACATCTTTTGGGCTCACCATGATCTGGTGGTAACCAGATTTTAAATCAAGCTTCGAAAAGACCTTCGATCCAAAAAGTTCATCCAATAACTCATCTATTATGAGAATGGGAAATTTATCCAGCACCGTAGCTGGATTTAAAGCCCTATTGTCTACAAAAAATCTCCAGCTGTTGTCTTTCTTCCGCACTAGCCTAAATTACCCCTGCGGTCATCATTTCCTTCATTAGTCTTTCTATCTCTGTTTTTTGGCACTGAGGATACCTATATGGCGTGACACTTATAGGTCCTGCTTCCTCCTTTAAATGTATCATATGTTCTATCTCTTTAGGTGGTGGCAGCCCCTTTGGCATATTGAAAACATCCTTATACCCACTCAAAAATGCCTGCACATCTTTGGGTAGCACACCAAATTCCATATCCTCATTCTTCTCCAAAATGATGACATGTAACATAAACAATTCATCTTCCTCTTCAGTCTTCTTCATCAAAGTCTTCAAACCAATCAGCCCTCAGGTAAGACTAGAATCCCCCTTCAGTATCACCCATTTCCCATTCTCCCGAAACTTCATAGTAAGTTCAGCCTAATTAATCACCACCTCTTCCAAAGCTTGTAACCATTTGAACCCTACTATCAAATCACAACCATTGAGGGTCATAGAAAGATAATCTTCAATTATGTGGTACTGTTGGACCACTAATAGGATTCCCCTGCAAACTCCCTTACTTTTCACAGTCACCCCGTTACCCATAACTACACCATAACCCTTAGTTTCCTCCAATTCTAATCCTAATCGCTCCACTACCCTCATTGAAATGAAATTATGGGAGGCACCCGAATCCACCAAACAAATCACCTCCAATTCCCTTTTTCCCCCTCATCTTATAGTTTTTGGCATAGTTAGTCCAACTACTGAACTCACTGCCAATTCAGCACTCTCTTCTTCCTCTCCCTCACTTTCGATTTCCTCCTCTTCATCTAGCATTAAGAGAACTTGCAGTTGCTTATTATTGCATTGGTGTCCCGAGGTGAATTTCTCATCACATTTAAAACACAGCCCCCTATCCCTCTTTTCTTGCCATTCCGAGGCTGAGAGCCTTTTAAACCCCGTTTCTTGAACACTCTTCTCATTTTTTTCTCCCTCTCTTCGACCTTCCCTCTCCATGAACCCTCCTTTGGCTTCCCCCATTTTGCTCATGCTAATCTGTCTGCAATAACTCCTCATCTCCCGATTCTTCTCTTCTATCCCCAAAGCAGTCTCAATTATCTCAGTCAGCCCTCGGGGTTTAAGCAGATTCAATTCATACCTGATTTGAGGCTGCAACCCCTTAATAAAGGTGCATTTCATCACCTCTAGCGTTAACTCTCGGTAGGACGCAGCTAGGGCCCAAAATCGCTTCCAATAATCCAAAACCATCCCCTCTTGCTTGATAGATAAAAATTCTTTGGCACGTACTGCCCTCATGGAGTGATTGGAAATGTCGAAAGAGCATACCTTTCAATTCCCTCCAGTCTAGAATCACTCCCTTGGCTTCGGCCGTTCGATACCGTGCCAAAGCTTCTTCGTCAAAACTCAGTGCCGCCAACTCCACCTTTTCTTCCTCTGTATACCTCCTAGCAGAAAAAAAAAAAACGCTCTGCCTTGTTGACCCATGTGTCTGGATATTGCTCCTTGAAAATGAGCATATCAATTCTCCTGGGCTTGCAGTCGCGCCTCCAGTCTGGTGGTCGGGGATCATCGTTTGCGTGTCCCCTTTTCCAGCGCTCGTCACGCTGATATCCCCTCTTCTTGGTACCACCCCCTCACCTCTAGTTCGATCCTAGCTTCACCGGTGCCTCGCTCATCCCTTCTCGCGTCATCTCCATCTCGCCGATCATTTCTTCTATTTCGTCCCCCTTCTAGCTCTCTTTCGAGCCTTAAACGTTCCCCGACTAAATGTTGAATAGTCGGGTCATACCCATCTGGCATCTAGAGCCCCATGGGTCGCCCACGGATTTCTGGTGCCAACCCGACCCACCCAGGATCTCCTCCTTCGTGACCCGTTTCCATCCTTGTATAAACGTCCTCCTTAGTCTCCTCTTTTCGACCTCTCCTCAGTCCATTCACCGAAGACTCTCCTTCCACCATTTTCGTTGGGTTAGGCTGTGTCGGGTCTAGGCGTACTTGAAGGGTGGTGATCGCTTGCATCAGCTGATCAAACCTCCTATTGATTTCTTCCTTTAGCTCCCCCTTTACCCCTTCGAGTTTTTGGTTAACTTCCACCCTCAAGGATTCATGCTTCACTTGCAGCCCTACTTTGATTTCTTCTACTTCTTTTTCCAATACGTCCAGCCTTGTGTCCTGCTTCTTTACTGCCATGCCCAGAATTGTATGCTCTGATATCAAATGATAAAACCTGCAAAACATTCTCCACCCACAGCAAATGCACACAACAGAAACACAAAAATGACAACCACAGAAATAGCAGAAATAGTCCCTGTATTGTTAGATCTCTAAGACCAGAAAAAGACAAAGGTAATTGTGCTAGAATTCGAGGTTCTAGCTCCTCCAGCCTTAGGCTCAACTATACGTAAAATGACAGAACAAATGCATGACATTCCCCTAATTCCTCCCATTCTGTTTTATTACACTGTCAGCTAACTAACTTTCCATTCCTATGACGACTTTGCCCATCCCTTGTCCTAATATGACTAAGCCTACCCCTCCAATGCCTTGGTTTTTCTTCTATGATAAGTGAACCTAATTTCTGGACTCCTATGGGTCGTATCAAAAACATCCATTTTACATTTTGAAAAAAAAAACTCAAAATGGACGATTGCAAGTATGTCCCAACACCATTAGCTCAAAATGAGAAAAACTTTAAAAGGATTACGGTTAAAGATTTTATGATGCAACTTAATTTGCAATTTGCTCCAATGGACTGCAGCTAGATATGATTTAATATTTACCGTAAATTTTCTATCTATATCTCTCCATGCAATTTTCATTTTTGCAGTCATTAAGATAATTTAAAGGCACAGTTGATTATGAAATTTGGTATGAAATTGCTGAAAGTCTAAATTTGATAAGATGCATTGATGACGCAAAGAGGATATAATTTCTCATTTGATTCAAGAGTTTTATCACTTTTCAACGAAACAAAAAAGTTACAACTTAGTCCTCTTAATGAAGCTTAATATGTTGCTGCTGCATGAAATTAAATTATTTGACTAGATAACATATTTGAAGATTTAGACTTGAAACGGATTGCTCCTAAATATTTAAAGATTGATGACAAATTTATCATTGCCATTGCTACAAATCCAAGCAATGCGACAAAATCATGCATGCGAAAGTACAGTATCATGCTATTAGAGAAGATGAAAAATAAGGGAAGATAGATTATTTATTTATTGTTATTGTAGAGAGAGCAGCTTGTAAACACATAGAAAGAGAATTTGTATTTCATAAAATTTGTTCTCATCATTGTTCTCTCTCCATTTTACTATCCTCACTGGATTTGACAGTTTCAACTTTCTTCCTCCAGCATGTCCGTTCTGATCTATAATTCTGTGTAGTCTGGCAAGAAACTTCACTGTTTTTACTTCCAAGTGACTTCTGCAAGAATCGACTGATTTTAGAGCATACTATATTAAGAGAGAGGGGAAAAAAAAAGTGCAACAATGACATGAAGTGAAGAAATGAGAATAAGGAAAAAGATCTCTTTTTTGAAATTCTTTGCAAATATATTCTCAATAGAAAAATTTCTCCATTAAATGTTAGCAATGTCAACAGTGCTTAGAACAGGCACACGTGACCTACATCAGGTCCGAACACAAAAAAAATCTTGGCCACTTCAAAATCTCCAGATCTAACAGCCTTCATATAAAGTTCTAAGAATGTCAGATGGCGGTTCAAAAATCTAAATGATAGGAGTGTCATTTTATTTGGTTAGCTACTTAGATGTAAGGACTACTGTACATGTTAGACACCCTTATCAGGACAATCATGGACATAGAGAGCTCAATATTATTAGTATCTGGACTTGCACATTCCATCGTAATTATTGTTTTTAGATGGAATTCTACATGTTTGTGTGGCATCACTAATCCATCGAAATAAAACTTACCTATATACCATGGCAAAAATCATGGAAGTAGGCATAATTACACCGGAACAGGACTTGGTTCTAGTAATTCCTTCCCTGTGATTCCATCCTTCAAATCTTTGAAATAGGTATTGTAGTCCTTCTCCTGAGGAGGGTTTTCTGGGTCCACTTTGAACGTCTCACTAAATGGAATGGTACTCTTGACCTGTAACAACAATTTTGCAATATCTAGAATCTGCCATATAGGTAAACAAATTATAGCTCATAACTGAAGCACACATATAGAACAGCTTTCAATGTTGCATGGTCGAGAGTTTTTCACCCCAACATCATGCAGGTTTAGCATATCTTTCCTTTCATGGAGATGAAAGAGTAAACTGAAGAAAATTTGCCACATAATCTATCTATAGGTGAACAATTTTGAGAAGAGCAGTTGATAAAATAATAATAGTTCCTAAACCTCCACATACCATAAACAGAGAATTAGTGTCCAAAATCTTCCAAACAGATTACGTTTCTCTAGAATTTGTTCATTCCAAAAACCAATCTTAACTCATGAAGACCTACAGAAATTTGCACGTAAGCTCAATAGTTGGGAAAAAGTAGTAGTAGAGAGAGGTAGAGTATTCCCATTTCCGTTAGGTAACAAGCAGTTTTGGTAGATAATTAAAAGCAGTAGTCCTCAATTGTTCGAATGGTAAATGATATTATCAACTCGACACATACAATGTGAGAGAGAAGGATTTGACCTCAAAAGTCTTGTTGCATGCATCGGCACTTTCTAAAGCTGCAACACATATCCGTGCAATCTCTTCTCTTGATATTTTACCCTTTAAATGTGAAGGAAGTTAAAGATAACAGAAGCCTTATAGATCAACCAATCTAGACCTAAGCCGCAGAAAGCAAACACAATAATGCTTTCCACATTCTGTGATGCTTATTGAAGATAATAAAGGAAAAACTCAGTTCCACTTATAGCTATACCGTAATATTGTCTCCCTGATCAAAAATTAGATCCGCTCCAGCAGGCTCTTCGGTTAAAGCACAAGGCCTTACAATTGCAAATGGGATACCACTTTCACGTATCAAATCTTCTCCCTGTCATCAAGCTGACTCGATGTATGAAAATCAAGAGAGATGAATATAGATAGTGCAAATTAAAGCTCAATAATTGAGAAAAAGATGACAATGACTCCAGTGGATCCTCGTTGGTATGAGGTGTCAACAACAGGCCTCATAACCTATCTATTCATTGTAACACACTTGAATCTTGATCTTGACTTTCAGTGCAACTCTGATTTACAAAAAATATTTTTAACTTAGTGAAGCCTCAGTCTACAGGTACTTGAGTTAAGCAGTATCAGGAGGCTACAAGTGAAGCCTCAGTCTACAGGTACTTGAGTTAAGCAGTATCAGAAGGCTACAAGAGTTCATTATCCTCTATCCCACCCCATCTAAGTACTTTCCAATAATGAGTAGAATCATTTATTACTTCACTACATATTCCTTAAATTTCTTTCATGGCTTTTATCCCACCAACTTGATCACCAGAAAATAATTGCAAAAACCATGTCTGATTGCAGTGACAAATTTTTTTATAGATGCCCGTTTTAGTAGTTTATGAAATGAAAACTCCATTGTTAAGATCACCCACTTTTAAGTAGTCAAACTATACCAATCTATACCCATATCATCTTCAAGTGCAGTTGCTCAACATCATGATCAACTTGATTGTTGATCACTCTGCAACATATACATACTGCAGAAGTCAATGATTTATCTCATGGTCTTGGGGCAGATGTTTGTCAATGCAGTGCATATCTGGATTTTGCTATAAACAGAAGCTTCTTGCTTTTTTTATCATACTTGATTCAAGATTCATGGGTCAACTTACTATGATTTTTCATCTAGGAATCTAGAATCAGTATTTTACACATTAATAAAACAACCTTCAATTTGAACGTCAGGATGAAACCCAAGTCCTTGTTCAAGCGAACAGCAGGAGGCTGCTTACTGAGATCAAGACCAGGCCTATCTGGTCGGGTGACTCCTGCAGAACTCACATGTACAAATCTACAAGTGATGTAAACAAAGACATGAAAACACCTTTCAGCAGATCATTCAAATTCAAGCAGCACAAAATGAAAGGAAAAAAAATTAAAAACAATGCTTAAACCTGGGGGTTATAGGATCCTTTATGAATGCCCTTATGCTGGATACTGGAAGTTGAAATGCTCCCTCCACAAATGTTGGGTTCAGTTTCCCATCATATTCAAACTTGCTGAACATGAGCTGAAAGGATTATTAACTCATTAACGAGAAGCAAGACTCCATCAAAGAATAAAACAAAAATTGGCAATGATAGAGCATGCCTGCAATGAGACTATGTTGCTTGGATCAAATGGTGAAGCATCTTTCATGGTCCGAGCTCGAAATATAGGCCTCAAAAAAGAAAATGGTATTCGTATCTGATGTATGTAGTCACAACTCAGAGATAAGACTATTAGCAAAAATTGAATGAAAAAGTTACGGTGTCACTTACAGACTGCCATTGACCTTGAACAGTGTCAAAACTTGCTTGATAGCCAACAGTATCCCAGTCCCGGCTAGTTCGAACAATAAGTTTATACCTACGTCCATCACCTTTAAGGCGAAGCTCCAAACCATCATATGCAGAAAGATCTTCTGGCACTGAAAAATTCTGAAAAGCGATCAAATTAATCACTTAAGTTTCATCAACTACCTAAATTTGAACACAATGTTCCATCTATAGAACATTCATAGAATTCAAATTGATAGGAATCACATGAAATACGCAATCATAAAGTAGGATGTTAACATGCAATTGAAACATGCAGAAATTACAAGTCTCCTATTTATTTCCTCTTAAGAGGGTATTCATAACCATAAAATATTTGCTAGAAACAATCTTATATACGATGCAGGGAGACCCAACCGGTAGCAACAATCTGAGAAACAGGAAGAAAACAATGAGCGTAATATAAAGGATAAAACAGTACATTAATTTAGTACCAATCTGGTGGTTGAAGAAGATGATACAGTCAAATGGATACCAATCTTGCATTAGGAGAGTAGAAAAGGTTAAAGATAAAATGGTGAAATTACCCTTGTTCTCACACTAGTGAAGCCACCATTGTTTGCAGTTGAGACAACACCTAACATCATGGTAAGGAAAACCAAAATTTGGAAAGGGAAAATCAAAGGCTAAGAAATTACATAGTCAATACATTTATGTCTATATATACTTCCAAGTTCAAACTGCTTAAGAGAAGAGTTTAAGCAGGGGAAACCTTTAAACAACCCAATTGGTTCACCATTTTCCCCACCGGATGTGTCAATTTGAAATGTACTTTGGCTTACTCCTCCCATCACAACATCATCTAGAGCACCCCAAGGGAGATCTTTGAAAGTATTATCTGTGAAGAAGAAAGAAATGCAATTAAAAAAAACATGCATGAAGCTACTAAATTAGGCTCTCCATTAGTAATTTTGACGAATGAAGATCCAAGCAATTGACCTTTTAGTCCTGTAAAAAGGAAGAATGAAGAAGTTCAAAATTTAATATATGTCCACATCTAAAGTAACCAATACAATGGTTAGACAAGAACAAAAAAGGGTTTAGAAACTACTTTCAACAGATCCTTTTTAAATGTTTAGAAGAAATAAGAAGTGATAGAAGCACAATAAGGAAAAACGTCAACAATGTATCAGCATATATCAATCTATTGAAATTCCCCAACCCAACCCCAGTTCATTCTCCACCCATCCCCCTCCCCCTTTTGGGAGGGAAAAAAAAAGAAAAAAGAAATCATAAAGGGAGAGCAAAAGTGAAAAACTATTAAGGGTAAAAGAAATTATTAGTATGTGTATTGATCCTGTATAACACTTATTTGCTAAAGGACTAGGTTAAGCAGCACCTTCACATCCAAACAGCAGCTTTCCACTTTGAAGTCCAACACTGTCCCTCACAGCATTGATCAAATTTTTCATCCCAACATACTCCACCATTTCAGGAGAATCACCTTTTATCTTTATTGATAATCAAATGAAGTAGCAGTCAAGAAAGATCAATTGTTACTCTATTTAGGTACAAAGAGAAAAGGAGAAAAGTACTCCAAGACGAACTTTATAGGAATATAAGTTTGAGTCTAAAGCATAAATTGACAATCAATTTGTACCTCTGGTTCAAAGAATTTGATCCCCTGCACCATAACATAATCGGATCAGATGACTGATAGAGAATAAAAGACACTAAATCTTTCAATTTAAAAAGGTGAACCCTAATAGACATCTATAGCCGTGAGCAAAAAGAATTTTAGAATCATACTTGGCTATACTTTGCCCTGTCTGGAGTGTCACCTTCCTTCGGGCCAACAATGACAGAAATAGCATTTATAACCTTTCTCACTCCTTTAAAGTACATAGGATCCACAGTGCTTTCCTTAGTAATATCCCCAACTATCTGACATAATTATGGAATAGTTGGTGAGAAAGATGCAGAAAAATAACGAATACAACACAGAAACAAAAGACAATCAGTTTTGAAGTGAATCAATCAGAAGCAAAATAAAATGTCAAAAACATAAATCTGCCACAACTGAAAATATAGGAACTCATAGCTAATCTAAACATTTATTTTTCTTTTCTGTTACAGCAACTGAAAAATATAGGAACTCACATGCAATGATTCTAACGTGGAAGGAACTAAAAAAAATATTCATTTTTCTCTTTTTTCCTTTTTTACAGCTGCTGTCGCTTAAAGCTTAAGAAACGAGGCTATTACTACTAAGATTGGATAAGTATGCCAAATTTTCAGATTTAATATATACCTTTAACATAATCATAGCAGTTTTTTATTTTAATTGAAAATCATAATTTTAATATATTCTCAAATGAATTAGTGTTCAGTCAAAGTTTACAAAATGTTCTCATCTGGGTCATTCATTCAGATACATAATTGGACTGGGTTAGGGTATCAAGTCTAGTCCCTACCCTGGTAACCATTGCATAGTACTCTCCACTTGCTATGAACAAAAAGGATATCATTAAATAACATTGCAGTTAAGCTTGAAAACACTGTCAGGAATTAGCGGAAAATATCTGTAGATAGTCAAAAGTCTTATTGGCATGCTATGGTTAATAAGAGCAGTCAAGTCACCAAGTCAATATCTGGGCCTAACATCTTCCTAGCTTTCTCTTCATTTCTGACCTGTAAAAGATGGCATAGAAAAGACAAAGTTAAACCCACGCAAGGACAAGCTGCTTCTCCTTGAATTTCTCGTGTACATCCCTCCAAAGTGAAAAACAAAAGTAACACATTTGAACAAGGTAAAGATAAATACCAATGCTCGAACTGGCAGTCCTTTCTTCTGTAAAATGTCTACCAATCTTCTGCCTACACCACCCGTAGCCCCTGTGACTAGGATGATACCTGAGCTTTCCATTGGCTTTATTGGTTCACTAGCAGATGGAGATAGCTTCTCAATCAGAAACTCAAAGAACTACACACAGATACTGAATTGTTGTAAGTTGAGGTTCAAATTTAACAATCGTTTCCTTCGATATCAACAGCACCGGGATGTATAAGCTACCTTAGCAGGGGATGGAGGTCCATTGAAGAAGTACAGTGTTTTAACAAATCTACCGAAGTCCCAACCTTGCCTTCCTGCTTCTGCCAAGATGAGTTCCCTACGCGTTCCTGAAGGAAAATAACCTAGTTTTTGGCCATACCGGAGTCTGTCACCAATTGGAAGAAATGGTTTAGGAAGTGGCGATGACACAAACCCAGGATGCATAGAGTTACTAGTGAATGTGGTACGTGCAGGCCATAAGAAACCCTGCAGAGTTTATCATTAAAATTGAACAACAACAGCATAAATCAGTTAAACTTCTTTATTAATCAAACTCCACAACCTATAAACTCACAGAGTTGATGTGCACACATTATACAAATGATCTGGCAACTCATAGCCTCCTGGTTATGAATACAACTTGGAACTAGGAATATGATCAACAAATAAAATCCTTTACACATGAAAACATCAAAAGTAAACATCAACGTCACCATCCCAACCGTACATGCAGCATATACACAAAACAAGTTAAGCTGTCTAATACTAGTAATAACTGCCTAGACTGCAATATGTCCTCCCTAAAAGCAACAAAGCAAGGATTACAAGTACCTGGAGGTTAAGAACAGAAGAAGTGTAGGGGATTGACATCCTCGTGCAACAACAATACTCTTCCGTTATTCTACGAGGAACAGTAAGAAGTGAGCTTGTCTTTCTGGTTAATTCTCGAGCTACGTGGGGGCTTGATGTCCACCACACACGTACACACTCCGAATAACGCACGACTAGTGCCCTTTTTGGGCCGGACTATTCCATGATCATGTGCTACTACTGTAGATGTTAGTGACTAAGCATGGGCCTGTTATTTGCATGTCCTAGAATCTAATGCAACCAAATAAAGCTTGTGAATCTAAGATAATATTATTTTTGAATGCCTTTCTATCCAACCAATCCCGTCATTAGGTGCTTTTGATTTCATGCTTCTCGGTTTAAGGACTCTGATTATTAACTTCAATGTTGCATTTTAACGTGTCTGGACTGGAATTATGCCATCGTAGCTTTAACAATGAAATTGGACCGGGAAACCACAAATCAAGGTTTATGTCTTGTTCAATGACAGGAGTGACTCACATGGTCATATTTTTACGAAGACAAGTTAATGATATACCATATTAGTCTTTTGAATCACAATGGTAACTGTACAATAGGTTTCAGTTATTCGTAATTGCAACAATAATCTCTGTAAAGTTGTAGTTTAACAATTAAAATAAGTAGATCTTATTAAAAAAAAAAAGTAACATAAGAGATAGACTGTTAAAATTTTAATCATAAATATATTGAAAACTTCGTGTTTCCAACAACACCATCTGAGTTCAGAAATTGGAAGTGTCACGACGTGAATTTTTCTCTGATAGTGGCGAAGATAAGTCTTGTCTGCAGACTTGCTTTTTTTTATTTTATTCGGACATTAACAGGTATTACATTGTCGGCAATATCCCTAGCACTGTGACCTCAGTGCTACAACTATCTGTTTTAGTTTTCTACCTACTGTTTCGTCAACTACTAACCTGTGCTGTGCGAATTAAGTATCGAGCATTGTCCAAACTAGAGTTTCATTGATGTCATGTAAATTGGCACCTCTACTTTTCTACATAGAAATTAAGAAAACGCAGCTGAGGAAGAGAACATTAAATTAAAGCAAAAGGATTAGAGATTTTGATTCTGTGACAGTCGTGGAAGAAGTCCAATATTCAAATGGTTAAATTTCAGTAGAATGGAAATGATTTCACGTGTGACAGTCTTCCACGATTGGATGTGTTCTCTGCCCTTTCTTGAAATCATATATACGGGGATAACATAGAGAAAATAAAACCCACAAAGGAAAAAGTTGGCGTCCTACATGATACCATATTGAACTGGTATAATTATACTCCGGGGAAGATACAATTAATTGACCTACAAGTGCTGTCTCCGGTAAGACATCATGCATGCTATGTTCTAGTTTTCCCTACGTGTGGACACTTTAACCACTTTTTATGAGTTGATTTAAAAATTGGTTCTCAAGTTGACTTCCTTCCTTTATCTTTGTACAATATACGGAAAGGGCAAGTACTATAATTAGCCATGTTTTTTGAATAAAATATGCCAAGACGTCGTCAACATTTTCGTATAGGGTCACATTATTTAACTACCAAGAAAGTCGGTGGTAATGTCAAAAGAGTTGAACACCACCTTTCTGTTCTTAATTTCACCAATTAGATAGATATATGATATTTATAAATTTCATTCATGAAAATTTCTATGTTAATATAAAATTAATTTGAGTTTGAATTCAATTCAATTTGTTAAATTTTAAAATTTTAAGTTACACTATGGCAAAAAGTGCTTTAGGCAACAAATAAAAACGTAGCTACAAGTACAATAAGGCAACAAAAATTTTTGATTAGGCAACATAATAAAAAATATTGCTTTAAATTTTGACTAAAGCAACACATTAGTTTCAAACTACAGCAACAATGTTAAATAAATATTGCAACACTTTTAAGTCTTTATAAGTCAACAAAGTGAAGTTTTTTAGGCAATGTAATAAAAAATATTGCTTTAAATTTTGACTAAAACAACAAATTAGTTTTAAACTATAGCAACAATGTTAAATAGATATTGCAACATTTTTAAGTCTTTATAAGGCAACCAAGTGAAGTTTTTAGGCAACAATGTGTAACAATAAAAGCAACAATTTATTCTTTCTTTCCCAATATTATTCAACGTAAAATCAAATTCTTATCATTATGTAGGCAACATCCATATATAGATTAAAAGAAATATACAGATATTAATGTATATATTAATTGTCAAATGTAAACCCAAAAAAAAACTACATTTATATATAAAATATAGCCCATAAGGACTTGTAAAACTCAACATTTAATATATTAAAAATACAAAAGCAAATTACTTATGTTTTTATTGTTATGAAATACAAAAGCGAATTCTACAATTCTCAACAATTGCAAAACAGAGTCCATGGGAACTGAAACATTTAGAAATATGATTGGGGTCTATGGGAACTGAAACAGGACAAAACGAAGGTTATTTGAATAGAATTCGGGTAATCTGAAATTATTGGACTGAAATGTCCTTTTTGGAAAATAATGGGTATTGATGATTTTAAGCCCATTCAAAATTTTTGAGGCACCTAATTACTAAGTATTGATCCTACTTAAAGTATCCCATGGTCAATATGATGGTAAGACGACTATAGAATATTTTTAAGATTTAGTCTGGTTTATAGAAGAAAGGGCAAATTGGTCTTTTAACATAAATGGAGTTAGTTAATAAATTTTAAATGACTCACATTTGTTGACCAATTACAAGACTCCATATGGTTTAAGGCATATTAAATTAGATTATGATGAGGCATTTAAGATTTTTAACAAGAAAATGACATGTGTAAAGTATTAAAGTAGTGTATAAAAAGGCAAAAAAAGACAAAACTTGGTTCATTTGACATGAGGATCCGTGAGAAGCAAAATGAAAGGAAGAAAAAAAGAGAGAGAGGGAGAATTCGGCCAAGGAGAAGAGGAGGAAGAGAGTTGTCATTTTTTTATGAAATTTGATGGTGATTTAGAGAAATCTTGAAGTATTCATCAAATACTCAAAAGATTGGAGGAAAAAGTGGTAAGTTTCCTAGCTTAAATTTCTAATTTTTATGGGTTTTTCTTGAGGGAGATGGATGTGTTTAAGATCAATGTCGTCTTAGTATTGTGGTAAGTGTGAATTGCATCGTATTTTAGGGCTTAGCTTGATATATATTTAAGTGTTAAACTTAATCAGAGTCAAGATCAAAGAATGGAGAATTTTCAGAGACGCTCAAGCCAAAACCACGGTCTATGATCATGGCAAGCCACGATCATGACAGAAGCCCAGGACATAGCCCATGATCGTGGCCTAATTGCCACGATCGTGACAAAAGGCTTAGATGTGGCCCATGATCGTAGTTTGCAAGGCCACGGTCCTGGCCTGCATTGGGTAGACGTGTAGACATTTAGAAAAGTCAAGTTTAGAGGGAATTTTTGGACCTTTCAGACTTCAAAAAAATCCTAAGCCTACCCAAAACACAAAACATATTAAAAAAAGATAAAAAAAGATGAAGCAGCTTTTAAATCAGTCACTATTGAGAAACGCTAGAGAGAGTTCATCGAGAGATAGAGAAAGAGAAGAAGGAAGAGAGACATAGAGAAAAAGCCGACATGAAGTACTTCCCGGAATAGGACATTTCTTGATGTTGCTATCTCTATCATCCATTCAGATCTTGTTTCCGGTGTATTTTCATTTTTATTAATGTATAGAATTAGAATAACCATTGATGATAGGATTCTGTGAATGTTGAGGATGTTTAAACTCATCTTCGGTTATCTTTGATTTAATAAAAATCTTATTGTATTATGTTATTTGGATTCATTATGATTGATTTCTAAGATTGCATAATTTGGTAATAGACTGAGAGAGTGAATCGAATTAAAACTAATTCAATTGAGCTAATGATAGTTAGGAGATTTGTTAAGAACGAGAAATTAATCAAATCGGTAATTGTCTCAAGAGAGATCTCATATAGGTTCCTAGTAGTCTGAAGGAAAACTTCATATCTAATTAGGGTTTGTATAGATTGTTAATTGAGAAATTGCAATTTTCCATAATCTAATTAGGATTTATAATTTAAGGTTAATGGTTATAACTTAAGTGAGAGTAATCAACCCTAGAATCGTCTAGGACCAATGATCCAATAATTCATAATCGATTAGGTTAGTGTTAAAGATAGGTAAAAATTCCCCTTTATCTCAATTGGTAATTCTTTGGATTGATTCTTGAATGTGTGCATTGCAATTGCTAATTTGTTAATAATTCATGATTGATTCTTGAATTGAATTACTTGATTGAACTGCATTCTTGCCTTAGTTTTGTTACATTTTGAATCATTGTGAATTGTTTTTGCCTTAGATTTTAGGATTAGATTATCTCTCCTCATAAGATAGATATCTTATGTAATACGCAAATGAACCGTACGCTTGCAGATTATCGAGGTTATTAATTAGAACTTATACATATCAGAAAATCACGATCAAGTTTTTGGTGTCATTGCCAGGGAGACGATTAGTTTAGTTCTATAGTTTAAGGCGTTTAGTTAGTTTCTAATTTTTTGTTTTCATTCTTTCTTTCTACTTTTGAAATCGTGCTCTTGCACGAACACAAAAGTAATGAGAGGTTCAAGTCATGCAACTGAAACCTTAGATTTAGACATCACTCAACTAGAATGAACCATTAGGAAAGCTCAAAGTGAAGAAGAAGAAGAAGAAATCGTGAAATCAACAATAGCTAAGGAATTTCAGCAAAATTTGGACCATGGAACAAACCAAGGACTTGAACAATGGACCCTTATAGACTTTATGAGACCAAGGTTCAATGCGGTTAACCAAGGAGTAGCTAGGTGACCAGTACAAGCAGCATCATTTGAAATCAAACCAACCCTCCTAAACATGCTTCAACAAAATATGCAATTTTATGGGATCAACTAGTTCGCGCTTTCTTAGAAAAATATTTTCCCCTGACTAAGACCACTAAGATCATCAAGGAAATTACCACCTTTCAGCAAAGTGATGGGGAATAGATTTACGAAGCGTGAGAAAGATACAAGGATTTGCAACGGAAGTGCCCACACCACAACTTACCCAAGGAATCCTTGTTGCAAACATTCTATAATGAATTAACCCCACATACGAGAGGCACGATTGATGCAGCTTCAGGAAGATCACTGATAAGAAAGACGGTTGATGAAGTTGAAGAGCTATTAAAGGAGATGGCGAGTAAGAGTTATCTATTCGACGAACGAGCGTAGTAGACACTACTACATTCTATGAACAAAAAGGAATTGTAGTTATTGATTAAATGAGCGAAATGCAAGCTAAAATTGATAACTTAATGTGATAACTCAACAACATAAAGGCTTCAACCTTAGGTCTAGTGAAAGTTGTGCAACTCAAGTGTGAACTCTATGGACAAATGGACCATGATACAGTGGATTGTTACTTGATGAAGGAAAGCGATCCAGTGTAAGTAAATTATATATGAGTTTAATATGGACGAGGAGGGGGCAACAATCCCTAGATAAAAATGATTGCTTGGTTTGTCCCAATCCACGTACATAGACAAAGTGTTAAAGAGATTTAGCATGGAGAATTCCAAGAGGGGATTCTTACCTATACCGCATCGGATTTATTTGTCCAAGAGCATGTGTCCTAAGACACAAGAAGAAAGAAATAGAATGGATGGTGTTCCATATGCTTCAGCTATTGGATCTATCATGTATGCGATGCTATGTACGAGACCAGATGTTGCTTATGCTTTAAGCATAACAAGTAGATATCAAGCTAATCCCAGTGAAGGTCACTAGATAGCTACTCTAACATCTTGAAGTACTTGAAAAGAACTAAAGATATTTTTCTAGTTTATGGAGGAACTGAGCTGAGAGTTCAGGGTTATTTGGATGCTAGTTTCCATTCTGATCAAGACGATAGTAGATCATAGTCAGGGTACATTTTTACTCTTTGTGATGGTGAGGTTAGTTGGAAGAGTTCCAAACAACCAACCAATGCAAATTCAACAACTGAAACTGAGTATATTGCAGTTTCTGAGGTAGCGAAGGAAGCAGTTTGGATCAAGAAGTTCATCACTGAACTTGGAGTGGATCCTAGCATTGTTGATCCAATAGTATTGTACTGCGACAACAATGGTGCTATTATACAAGTGAAGGAATTGAGGTCTCATCAACGATCTAAGCATGTACTCAGAAAGTTTTACTTGATCCAGGAGATAATAGAACGGAAGGACATCCAGATAGAGCGAGTTCCTACAGAAGAGAATCTTGCAGATCCTCTTACTAAGTCTTTATCTCAAAAGAGACATGATAGAAATATGGATGGCTATGGTATTCGATACATTGGTGATTGGCTTTAGCGCAAGTGGGAGATTGTTGGTGTATGCCCTAGCAGCCAATTTTGGTTATACATTTAATTGTATAAAATTTGTTTTATTTAATAAAATGGCATTCTTTATCTTTGAGTATTTTTAATTATTTAATTATTAATCATAAAGATAAAATCCCTGGAATAATTGTTATG
>JAOSBN010000002.1:21098440-21140674 GCA_027563595.1 Erythroxylum suave | reverse complement strand
AATTAAGTTGGACTTAATTGAAAAGTTTTAGAAACTTTAAAGATCAATATGTGATATTTGATCTTATAAGGATTAATTCATAATTATGACAAAAGTTTGACTTTGGTTATAAGTTTGATAAAATCCAAGGATATGAAAAATAAGATTTTTCATATAAAAAGGAAAAACTAGAAAAATGGATGCTAACACTTCTAACAGATTTTCCTCTCAAAATTTGTTTTGAGTTTTTCTCTGAATTGATCTGTGGATACCATTAGAGATTAGACGATTAAACGGCTTGTGGATTGACAAATTCAAGGCGAAAGGAAAAATCACGACAGGAAATCGAAACAGGTGTGATTTTGTTAAATTTCTTGTTTTTATGTTTCCGATTTAATTCTGTTAAAGTTGATTCTGTGAAAAAATATAAATTATTCCGCTGCGCTTAGATTCAATCTTGCGTAATTTTTCCAACACCTAAATGGCCTAATACTTAAATGTTACCATCTATAATGATCTTTATGAACAACAACATAACTGGCATTTGTTATTGACTCTCAATGATGAGTTTGAATGTATATGTAGTTCTCTTCTTCATTAAGGTTCTCTATTAAACTTTGAGACTATGATATATATTGTGATAACCTTTAATCCTAATACACTTTAGCATCGTTTTTATTTACGTACTTGTAAATCAATTTATTAGTTGACTATGAAATATATTCAAGGATTATATTAGCATATATTCAACATATCAAGGGATATTATCTTTAATTGCATAACCACAATATGTATAAATAGTCCCTATTATAATATTTAATACGCACAAAAAATACAAGAGTTTTGAAAGTCTTGAAGGATATAGTTTTGCAAAGGTCCTGCTTTGCTATAGTTGCTTTGAACTGTTTCTATCGATTGCTCAATTCATAATAATTGTGTTAACAACTGTTAATTTTCCAGCTTTAAAACATAAACAAAAAAATTAAACACGCAACGAATAAATCAACAACCAAAATTTGGTAACACGGTTTGGCACATCTGACCTACATCTGTGAGCCCTCACCCAGCTTAATCCACCTTCACTTTGATACAATAGTTTTACCTAAGGCTTTATTGACCTTACACACTCAACCTAGACACTATCCACTCGTACTCACACCCCATGAAAGTAAATTACTCCTAATGGTATGTCCACCTCGTGTTAACCTCGACAAAAGATTTTACAACAATGACTGATAATAAAGATGAGAATAAAAACTTAAGTGAATGAATCAAAGTAACATAAACAAGGAAACACTTAAGATAAAAAACTCCAAAAAAATATGTAGGTTCATTAACAAGAGTGTGGGAAGTTGTAGAACAACATCTGCTGTGAACCTTTGAGAATAATCACTGAACAATCCACACACAACAGCTCTACGAAAATATCAATCGGATAAGTGTTTCACAAATGAAAATATCACAAAAATACAGCTACACACTTGACAAATATTCGGCTCGTTTTTTCCTTACAAAAACGATAGAACAGTTATCCAAAAATTCAAGTTTATGTATATGGAACATAGTAACTAAGGATAGCTCAAATCACGAAGAATACAATTACCAAGATAGCTCAAATCACCAAAAAAAATACAAGTGCATTATCTTCAATGAAACATAGTGATTTTATCTCCAATAAATCCTATCTTCTCTAGGATTTTATCCTTTACAATATCTTATCTTCAAGAATCTCACACAAGGTAAATTTCTTATCATAATAATATACCAAATATATCCAACCATAAGTAACGTACAAAATAATTAATTTGATATCTTAACAAGATTTTTTCTTCCTATTGTGTTTTTGGTTGCGTCTATACAATCATTAACTATCTTATGGACATTACATTTTTGTTATACCTCAAAGTATTGGTTACTTTGTGATGTCAATTAATCAATCGTTTCTTTCAATCTGTGAACAAGTTAATATAATTCAAAGATCAAGTTTTCCTTTTCATTTCTACCTTTTCCTTTCTGATTGGAGCGAATGAAAGAGAAATAATTCCATTTATAATGCTTTAGTATTATTATCTTTCCTTTTTGTAGCAAAATCCGGCAAAAGTTGAATACTAATTCAAGTTGAGAGTCAGAACTAATGTTTCTATAGTTTCTATTAAGCCGGTGAAGAGAATAACTTAAATTCGTGTTGACAAATTTGTTAGAAGCACTGGCACAGACATAATTTTCTTTATCAAGGATATTAAAACATGATTCCAAGAGTTCTTTATGCATTAGATTATTTAACCAAAAAGAATCATCACTTATGTATTTGACTAGTGTTTTAGATCGACTTCTACATCCCTTAAATATACTTATGAGTATAATCTAGCAACTGTCACTGTCATTCCAGTTTCAACAATTTTCTTGGTTACTGAGCCATTGACAATTTAGAAGCGAGAAGGATTGAGGTCGGCTACAAGGTTTTCGATATCTCATTTTCATGGTGACTAACTGAGATTTGTTAGAAACTAGTCACATTGAGAAAAGGATTGAGGACGGCTATAAGGTTCTCGATATCTTATTTTCATGGTGACTGATTGAGATTTGTTAGAAACTAGTCACATTGAGACAGTGGAAATTTGACAGTTGGATCCACGGGCTAAAAGACTCTTTTACGTGAATTGCGATGTTGCCAAATGTCCAATGTTTAAAATGGCATTGACATTTCTGTTTATGACCCACCATGATAACATTACATGTCAGTGGTTGACCTGAAGACTACATTTGAAGGGTTTTGCATCAAAATCAGGAATCGGCAGTAGCGAAATCCTGCCTATCGTATGGACTTCGTATGTACTGCAATCACTAACATAAGTAGCATCAATGGACTAATATGAACCAATTTCGAAGTAATTTTCGTTTTTTAGATTAATAACACAAGGATAAAAATCCATGCTGCAAAAACAAATGAGATTTGCCCAAGTGAATTGACATCTCTGACAGAAATGTGTGTTTATGCGACTGAAGAGTCTACAAAAAGAATAACTGTGCCAATTGCAAAAAGTTGTCCCATGATCTTGAAGGCCAGAAACATGCATTAATCTTAAGGTTCGCCGCCGGCGGCTTCTCCCGTTCCACCTGCCCATTCTCTGTTTTTAGCCGCCATATTGAAACCTACTTGACTATTTCTAGCTTCTCCTCATCTGCATATAAATCATTCCTCTGCTCTAACATTTCCTTTTCGGAACAAATTTATCATTTTAACTGCAGATGACGAAGTGAAAGAGTTATTAGAACAACATCTATCAAATTCTGAATTCAACTTTTATTCACTCTTCTCCTTAAAGTTAAAAGCAGTTGAACGGGTAAGGGAAAAACTAAAGATCTGTAGAAGAGCATATATGTTGCATGAATTGAAAAATCTCAGAATTCTATATTTTAAAAATAGAGATACGTAAACAAACATCTAATTATATTAAATTTATTATTTAATTTTAGGTGACTAACTAACTTATTAAATGATATATATATATATATATATATAAATTATCAAGTTCTTATAAAATTTTATAAAGAAAGATCAAGAATATTATTTATATATATATAATTAATTTTAGATTTCATTTAATCAGATTGCAAATATTATCTAACAATTTTCCTATCGTAATCGTTCTAAAGAAAGATTCACAATAATTAAGCAGGCCGTAACTTCCCAATCCCTCTTTCTAATCCAAAAGGCGGTAGAATGCAGATAAATTATGCGCATACTCCATTTTGTTCTCCTTTCCCTTCCATTTGCATATTATATATAGACCTTGTCTACCCTCCAGCAGAACACATACCAAACTAAACCCATCTCTTCTTATTCATTTTCTCTGCTTCAAAACAACAAAATCCCAGATCCCATTTCTCTACTCAAATTCCATGGCTCGTTCATGTGCAGTACTGCTGCTCATTTTTTTGACGGCTTTGGCTTCTTTTCTGTCAAATGCAGAAGGCAGCAACAGGAAGCTATTGAGCACGAGCAGTACTTCATTGATGGAGACTAGCAGCAGTCTTCCCCTAACAATCAAAAGATTGTTTCTTGGTGCTCTTCCTAAGGGTACCGTGCCACCTTCCTTTCCTAGCAACAAAGGTCACCTTACACTTGATAACCAGCAGCTCTTTAGGAGGCACTTGGCGAGAATTGATCGGTTTCTACAAGTTGTTCCGAGCCCTGGCGCTGGCCATTAATGAAGCATTGTATACAAGTCTGTACACTTTTCCATTCGCTGGTTTACGGTTTTGAACTTTTCTTTGTCTTTTTCATTGGAAAATCGTATACAAGAATGATTTATATACACTGATAGGACTACGTTCACATTACAAAATTTGCACTTCCATATGGGGCTTGGTCAATCCTTTCGGGCATTCCTTTATATGAAATAGAGTTGTTTCTAAAAGCAGAGCAGCTACACTGCAATACTCTCTCGAGTTATATTTTTGAGCCTATTTTTGGGTTTCAAGTGGTTTAACTATCGCCAATCAAAAGGCTTGTCATTTCGAGATGCTATATTTCAAGAGGAGACAAGCAAACGAGAGTTTAGAATCCATATTGTCTGCTAAATAACCAGAGCTGGAACTAGCAGCCGTAATACTACTTGATTTAAAATCTTAATCGCCACTGTTAACAATGCCTAAATCACCAAAAATCTTGTACTTTAGTTCATTTTAGTTCTTTCTAACCACGTGAAAGATCAAAATAGAAAGAAAGGAAACTTCCCCGGTTGAAAACCAAATCCATCGAGCAAATGGTAGAAGGTGAAATTCCGTATGGAATGGAGAAAATTATTGATTTTGGCATCTATTGCTATATACAGATGCGTTCATCAACAAGGCAAAACCAATATCTACAACATAATGAGATTGACATACTTCCAACGCTTGGCATAGAGTCTTGGAGCATTCCCTCAACATAGGAACTAATGATAGAAGACTCAATTGAATTATTTTTTTTAATTGAAATAAATCGAAATTGATAAGGAGTTGTTTGACCATGCTCGAACATGTACTTGTTTTGAGTGCCTATTTATTTTCTATTGGTATCTATGGATTGATCACGAGTCGAAATAAGTCATTCGGTCTGAATGCTACATGAAGAACTCACAATCTCACCATATGTTATATCTTATAACATGTTGTACCCTAAGGGGTAGAAAATGATAATTGTGTCATTTCAAGGATGTTATTAGGGTATTATCAAGTGCTTCAAATGCAATTAGTAAATTATTAACCATCCTATTATAGTTATTAAACATACATTAAGCAATTCGATTAATGGTCATGCATATGGAATTAATGTTCCGATTATATTAGTCCACATATTTGTCGTTTTCCCACTTGGACAATATAATCAAACCATCATACCAATCTTCATCATCCAAAAGTAGCCAAATAAATCATATGCAAAATTATATCAACAGGATATATATACTACACATGATTTGGCCCTTGAGATGTTCAAATACCATAATAACTATTAAAACAACATGCATGCAATATAACATCATTATGTATGTTTCATATATAAAATTCATAAGCAATTTATACAAAGTACTAACATGTCCAATACAAAATAGCAAACTCCTACTAATCTTATTAAGGTAGGCTCCTAACAATCTCATGCGAGACGTATTCTGCAAAACACATAAAGGTAAGTCTCTTGTAAGTGGATTTGCTAACATGCTAACTGTAGGTGTATACTCATCAGTAATGAGGGATTCAACGACTTTCTCTTTAACAAAATAGTACTTTATATCAATATGCTTTGAGCGAGAAGTACTTCTAGTGTTCTTAGAGAAAGCTATAGTTGCGGAACTATCACAATACAATTTCAGTGGACTCAAACTAAAGTTTACAATACCTAATGCTAAAATAAAATATCGTAACTATATTGCTTGATAAGCTGCCTCATAGTACGCCATATACTCTCCCTCTATGGTAGAGGATGTTGTGAGTGTCTGTTTGACATTTATCCACGATACAACTCCTCAAGTCATCATAAGGATGTAGGTTGAAGTGGACTTTTTTATCATCCACACATCCTGCATAATCAACGTCACTGAACCCAATTATATCAAGAGTGGTAGTTCATCGATAAGTCAACATATGATCTTTATTACCCTGAAGATACCTCATGACTTTCATAGTCTCTTTCCAATGGCTAAGACCAGGATCACTTAAGTATCTCCCAACAAGTCTACAACAAAAACAACATCAAGGCATGTGCATACTTGAGCATACATCAAACTACTTACAAGTAACAAATAAGGAACAACTTTCAATTTATCTCTCTCTTTATCATTTTATGGACATTGGGCCTTTGAGATCTTATCACCCTTCACTATTGATGCCTTTCTAGGAGAACAAGAATGCATATTAAATCTTTTCAATATTCGATCAATGTAAGCTTTTTGAGACAATCAAAGAAACTCCTTAGCTCTATCTCGTCTGAATCCCAAGTACATAAGAGGTCTCACCAAGATCCTTCATATCAAAATAACTAAATAACAATTGTTTTTCCTTAAATAATAGATCGGTATCATTAAAAGTAAGTTGAATGTCATCAACATACAATACCAAAAAAATGAAACTGCTCCCACTAAACTTTATATATATAAATTGATCAACTACATTTTCCTTGAAGCCATTTGTAGTGACAACCATATCAAAATTGAGATACCATTGCCTTGATGCTTGTTTTAACCCATAGATAGACTCCTTGAGCTTGCAAACCATGTGTTCTTTACCAGTTATCTCGAAACCAACTGGTTGAGTCATATAAAAATCTTTATACAAATCTCCATTCAAGAAGGCAGTTCTTACATTCATTTGATTAAGTTCCAAGTCAAAATAAGCAACTATAGCCATGATGATTCGTAGTGAATCTTCGGTAGAAACTAGTGAGAAGGTTTCCTTGAAATCAATCCCTTCTCTCTGGCTATAGCCTTTAGCCACAAGTTTAGCCTTATACCTTTCTACTTGCCCACTTGAGTCATGTTTGATTTTGTAAACCCATTAACGCCCAATGGGTTTGCAAACTTTAAGTAGTTCAACCAACTCCCAAACTCCATTTTGTGACATTAGGCTCAACTCATCTTCCATTGCATTCATCTAGAACGTAGAGTGAGGATTATTCATATCTTCTTCAAAACTGATTGGTTTAATATTATCTCCCACATCGAACTCATGTTCCTGTAAATAGACAATATAGTCATCAGAAATGACAGGTCTACGTGTTCTTTGTGATCTCCTGACACAACATCTTCATCCCCAGTACCAATGACTTCATCCTGGGCTTGATTCTAAGGTTCATCATGAGATTATACTAGAATCTGTTCAATCACAAGGTTATCAGTAGGAGTGGAAGTGATGGGTACAGGGATTAGAATGTGTTATTCCCTGAATACAAGTTCTCTTGACCCTTGACTTGAACCAAATTCATCTTTAAAATAGGCAGCTCTATCTAATTCTATAATTCTGGTTATGTGAGATGAGCAATAAAATCTAGAACCCCTTGATCTGACGATGTAGCCTACAAAGTAGCTATTAATAGTTTTCTGATCAAGCTTTTTAGATTGTGAATTATAACACCTTACTTCCACTTTGCATCCCCAAACATGAAAATGGCGCAAGCTTAGTTGCTAGGTACTTGATTCAAGATATAAGTAGGTGTCTTTAATGACTCACCTCACAAAAATTCAGGCAAACTAGAATGAATCAACATACACCGCATCATATCAAGAAGTGTGAGGTTTTTTCTTTTAGCGATGCATATGCCAGAACTTTTCGTGAGGCATGCACAATATGACTTAGTCGGACATGATCTCCTTATAAGGTCCCATTGGTTTTCCAAATTAGGACTTTTGCATTCACTTTTCCACCTCTATATTCTTAATGCCACTGGTTGCTCCTTCACTTTGACACTTGTCACTGTGGCTTTTGTTTTTGCCACCTCCATCCACTCCCTGAGCTCCTTCTATTGGTGCCTTTTCTCAATTAGGAGTCATCATTATTGAGTTTGAGGCGTTTGGATTTACCTCTTCCACTAAAGGCTATCACCTTTACTAGTGGCAATTAATGCCACTGGGTTACTCCTTGACTAGTGCCTATATCTTCCACTAATGAACGCTTATCGTAAGAGGTTGACGTCTCCTACCAATGATTCAGAAAAAATGCACCTAGAAACACATACAATCTATATGCGTATCTTTAATAAATTTCCAACTAAAAACAATTCAGAACATAAGTTTTTCTAAAAGCCAAGTTTATCTAGATAAGCTCCAAGCATCATAAGTTTCATAAACATTAAGAAAGAGAGGCATGCGATTGATACATAGTTTCAGTAGCAAAAACAAAAGATAAATTTTTTATAAACTAAAAAAAAAGAGGCATAAAATATTGTTTTTCTATAAGTAGAAAACATGCAAGGGAGGCCAACGTAATTAATTTTCTAGAAATCATAATTCAGGTGAATAAATTAGATTTTAAAGTTAAAAACCCTAATTAAACATACTCTAATCTAAATTAGGTAAATAGATAAATAAGCCATGGTATGCGGGATATTATGACAAATATGCAACCTTTGCACTAACATTTTTTAAAGCCTTAATTTTATCAAATCAATAATAATGAAACAACTTTAGTTAAGTAAAACAATTAAAGGAGGCTCTTATACAACTATATTGGAACTAACTGTGATATAATCACGATTCAATGAAAAATTCGTTTACAATTTTTTGTTGGATCTTAATAATTAAATAATTTGCAAAAACTTCTTCATAAGGGTTAATCACGAGTTATTTAAGTGTCTAATCTCTAATAGTATTCGTAGAGTAGATAAAAAGAACTAAATTTTTTAATAGGTGAAGGCAGAAGTGCTAGCTCCCTTATGCCTTCCTCCTATTTATACAGAAGATAAAAGAGTTTCACTCTTATTAAAACTAAACTTCCTAATTATAATTAAAGTCAAACTCTAATTATATTGATCATTAAAATTTTTCAAATTTCATAATTAAGTTCAACTTTAGATAAATTAGTTTTTCTTTTTTTAACTACCATTATATGTGACCTATTAGGTTCCTAATATGTTGACAATGATTATAATTATACTTCTAATTCCTTTTAATTTATCTTTAATTTTCTAATTAAATAATTTATAATCATAGTTTAAGATTAACGTTTAGCATTATGTCATGACCACCTAAATATTAAGAATGTCAAAATAGTTTGACTTAATCTATCAATGATTATGATTTATAATTTAATTTTTTTGTCATCTAATATTCAAATTGGATATAGAGTATATATATAATGTCTACTCTGTTAAATCCAATTATGTTCATTCTTACTAATTATTTATATGTAAAAATCTCTTTCAACTTGCAATTCAC
Organism: Erythroxylum suave; assembly: GCA_027563595.1. NCBI lineage: Eukaryota > Viridiplantae > Streptophyta > Magnoliopsida > Malpighiales > Erythroxylaceae > Erythroxylum > Erythroxylum suave. The sequence goes on along the minus strand of JAOSBN010000002.1, from coordinate 21,131,285 downwards.
TCTAACTAGAAAATTACTTAAATTATATTAATCAAGAACATTATGTTAATTTAGTGAACATATCCTATATTAAGCACCTATACATTTATTTAAGTATCTCAATATTTATAAGATCAATAACTTTTCTCATAAGAAAGAAACAGAATCCGTTCTTTCTTAGAGCACCAACTAGATATCAACTTGGGAGATGTTTTCACGTCACTTGTACGTTTTGGCCCTTCTACCTGTGTCAACCATGAAGTTGACCTTTTTAAAATCTAGCAAACCACTACAGTCATAGCATATATACAACAGTTCAAGTTTCTCTCCACTTGAGTCACTGTTCTGAGTGAGACTAACCTCCTTAACTATTTTATTTCAGGACTCAAAGAGGATATTAAACGTGACCTTATTTTAGTTAAGCTTGACACTCTACATGCAGCCATGGGAATTGTGAGATTGGTTGAAGATAAACAAAATGCGACAAAACTTCACTTCATTTCTAGAATCACCACTAACCAGTCCCTGCTTTTGCAACCTCCTACCCCACCTTCTTCATAACAAATTACAAATCCTACCCACCCTCGTCATATGTTACCACCATTCCTACCCAGTAAACCATTACCGGCATCCTCTCGCATTCTTATAGAAAGACTATAAACAACTTAATGGAAAAGAGACAGCCAAAAGCTCTCTATTTTAATTGTGATGATAAATTTTTTCTAGGGCATCATCATAATCGTGTCCTTTTCCACAATTTGATTGCCATAGATGAAGTTGACAAAACATCTACAAAGGAAATTTCTTTGCCCATTGATGCCAGTCTTGTGCTTGATGATTCCCCTGTCGTGGATCCCGCAATCTCCTTACATGCCTTTGAAGGCCATCCTGCTTCATCCACACTACGTCTTCAAGGATTTATTCATGGGAAGCCAGTGGTCACAGTTGTTAATAGTATGTTTACTCATAACTTCATACAATCACACACGGCTCAATATTTGAATCTTACTGTTCAACAATCACGTTTCGTCAACTTTACTGTTGGTAGCGGTGAATAGTTTTCATGCATAGGCATCTATCTTAAAACGATGATAACTATAAACTCTCATCAGTTTCAAATCAATCTTTATTTACTTCCTTTATACGGTGTAGATATTATCTTGGGTGTTCAATGGCTAGCCACCATTAGTCCTACCCTATTTGATTATCAACATCTCTAGATGAAATTTACTCACCAATGAGTTCCCATTACTTTGCGAGGCATTCTGAGAGTAGAATTAGCTATAACGTCCATTGGATAGGTTCGTAGAGCTGAGCAGACCAACTATATTGCCTCGTATTTTTAGCTCATTGTCTCATTTGATAGTGACATCCATTAGGCTCATTTTGGGAATAACATCCCACATGTTTACATAGGACCACTACAAGAATTACTACAAAAATATTCCAGTATTTTTCAGCTTTTGTGTGGCTTGCTTGCTTTATGACATTTTGATCATCATATTCCCCTCATAACACAATCATCACCAGTCTTTGTTCGGTTGTATTGTTATCAAAACAATCAAAAATATGAAATAGAGAAGTTAGTTCGTGAGATGCTCGATGAGGGGATAATCCACCACACTCCAGACAGACCATCAACCCCTGCGCACTCTTCTCACTCAAACGGTGCAAATTCCATGTTAGCATCAATTGTTATCCAAATTAATTAGTTATGATTTGATATCACCTATAAACCAGGAAGTGATAACGGCCCAGATGATGCACTTCTAGATTACCGGTGCCCAGTTGCTTATCAATTACAGATGCCACACATCCTGTGCCAGCTATCCTTGCAACACTTCGAAAATTTATTGCTAATCACCCACTAACTTTGGCTTGTTACAACGACATTAGAAACAAACCAGGATCCCAACCTGACTATTCCATTCTTGATGGCTTGATCTTCTTCAAAAATAAGATTTAGATACTCGGTTAAATCTGCTTTGCAAGAACTTGTTCGTTTTAAATTTCATAATTCTCCAATCGGTGGTCACGCATGCTTTCGATGAACACTGGCTCAGATATCGTCTTCATTCTTTTGAATTAATATATGCCAAGATATCCATCAATTCATCTCCAACTACTCTATCTGCCAACAAGTTAAACCAATCCATCGTGCTCCTGCTAGACTTCTATAACCACTACCCATTCCAGACAGAGTTTGGGATTGCGTGTCAATGAATTTAATTACCCATTTACCATCTTCAAATGGAAAGACAGGGATATTAGTTGTCACGGATCGATTAGCTAAATATGGTCATTTTATTACCATTAAAAGTCTCGCCTCTGCAGCTATCATCACAAATATATTTGTCCAAAAGATATGTCGTCTCCATGGTTTTCCTTCAAATATTGTCTTCGATTGAGATCTGATATTTATGAGTTCCTTCTGGAATGAATTATTTAAGCTCCAAGGCACTACTCTTGCCATGAGTAGCGCTTACCATCCACAATCTGATGGTCAGACAGAAGTTTTGAACAGGTGTCTAGAGGGCTATTTGTCCTGCTTTGTGATGGATAATCCCTCAAAGTGGGTTCACTTCCTTCATTAGGCAAAACTACACTACAAAACAATATGCCGCTTTGTCCTAAAAATGACCTCTTTTGAGGTAGTTTATGGCAGACCACTGCCTAGCATGAGAGACTACATTGTAGGAGAAAGTAAGATTAAAGCAGTCGACATATGTTAACTAACTGATCCATTGTCCTTGCCACGTTGAAAGAAAATCCATGCAGAGCATAACTACGAATGAAACAACATGCAAATGGCCATCGATTTCATGTACAGTTTGAACCTGGTCACAGGGTTTATATCAAACTTCGTCCTTATTACCAGACATCTATTTTTTAACAGAAATATCATACACTCTCCAAAAGATACTACGGTCCATTTCTTATATTGGAGAAAGAGTGTCCTGTGGCCTGCAAATTATAATTACCAAGTTCTGCATAAATTCATAATGTTCTACACGTTTCTTCTTAAGAAGTGCATGGGCAATCCCTCGTCCAACCAACCTCCTCTGCCACAATAGTTTCTAGACGGTCACCCTACTCTCAGACTAGCTGCAACTCTTGCTACACGATGCATCCGTAGCAATGGATGATTCATTCCACAGATTCTGGTGCAATGAGACTCTCAACCAATTGAAGACACTTCTTAGGAATCTCTTAAAGAGTTTAAACGAGATTTTCCTCACTACAACCTTGAGGGCAAGGTCAAACTCAAAGACGGAGGTATTGATATAGATGCCACGTCAAGCAACATACAAAAGGAGCAGTTATCAATCCAGTGGGATGAGCAAAGGATTTAGTGTAAGAAAACAAAATTAGTTTTATTGAATGATTATGTAATCTGACACTGGTATTTTGGGATGAAAGACACATAGGAATTCTGTTACAACAAATGAATATAAATATGAATAGATCCTCGGAAAGGATAGTTATGCTCCAACAAAATTCTCGCTCCCTGTCTCATTCTCTCCTTCCTTAAAACCTTTTCTTCTTCCCCACATCTCCTTTGTTCTCCCCTGCTCTTCTTCAGTCCAAATAACATTACTCTTGAGTAACAACCTTGCTTCACCCTATTTGGTTGAGGGGTTAGTAATAGAACAGAATGGAACATAATACACTTCCATTGTTTGGTTGAGAGTTTCATAATGGAATGAAACAAAATGAGATGGAAGCGGAAGGTTTCATTTTACGTTTCATTCCATCCTAAACAATGAAAATAAGAAACCTCCACTTCTAGAGGTTTGGGATGGAACCCTCAATAATTTTTCTTAATATTAATTATTTCTTCTAACCCTAACCCCACAATTTTCATTTCTCCCTCTCTCCTTGTCTTTGACTCTGCTCTATGGTGATTCTCCTTCACGTGTTGCTGTCATCGGCCACCACACACTCAGCACTACCCCGCCAATGTCTCTTCCTCACAACTCACACCTCCATTGTCTTTTCCTCTGTGCTTCACTCTCTAGCTTAACAGTTTGCACCTCTGCTCTCATTTCTTGATCTCCAGATGAACTCCAGTTATAACCTCATTTTTTATGTCCAATTTTTCTAAGAAAGACCCCAAGACTGCGTTTTAATTGTCACAGTTTTTACTTTTTGCTGACAGTTGGTGTACAATCTATGGTGTAATTGAGTTAGAATTGCACATAAAAAGGAGAGCACATGAGAGAAAAATAAAACAATTATAGTATGACAGCTAACAAGGGAAGGGATAGATAGGTTAGACATTTATTAAATAATTAATAATAATATTTTTATATAATTAATAATAAATTGTATATAATTAATAATAAAATAATAAAACTTTTATTAACATTTTTATTATTTTAAAATAGAAAATATATAAAAATATTTTTCACCGTTATGACTTGAACAAGTCACAACCGTGACCTTTTAATTGGACATGATTTTTATTTTAAAATCATAGCGTTAATCCTCTTGTAACAATTATTTTAATATCAGAGTATAATAATCATTTATTATATATTCCATGTCATTTCATTCATCTTTCAAACAATATTTCACTACAATATATTATGAACGGTTTCATCCCTGTCAAATAACTTTTTACTATATTATATATTTCATTTCATTATAAACCATTTCATTCCGTTTCATTTCATTTCATTTCATTTTATTAATTAACATCTAATTAAACGACCGTAAGGCAATACATGGGGCTCCACAAACTGCGCATGGGACACGAAGATTTTAGTTCGTTACAAAGCAGCAAACATTTTGCTCATGTTCGTGTGAATTTGGTCGGTCTTCAATGGTTTGGCTTCCATCATTGAGAAAAGTAATAATGACGTTTAAACGGTCAAAAACATAGCTAAGTTCTTTTAATAGATTATGAAAAACATGAAGACAACCTGTTAATCTGAATCTTACCAAAGGAAAAGGCTCTGCACCCATTACGTATAGTCAATCGTGAATGTAACCGGTACTCCCCTGACAAGTTACAGGAATAGCCCCACCTTGCAATGGTTCAATTCGTGGAAGCAAAATACAGGCAATATACAAAGAACCCGCCATATTGGAACATCGAGGCATGGAATGGCGAAGAAATGGCACCATCAATTAAGGCGTTTTCGTCAAAAGCAGAAGACTACCAGGGCCAAACCCATCCACGATCACATGGCAGCTATCTAATAAGTCTAAGAATTTCACTCCTGAGCTTGGACCATACGTGTCATATTCACTTTATGTTTTCGGCACGTGTTTCCACCTATCTTAGCTAATACCGGGCCCAAAAGAATGAAATGTTCCTAAAGTCAAGGATTAGAAGCAAGAGATGGCAATGTAAATGTTGACAGGTGCGAGTTTGATTTTGTTGGCACCATATATGTGTAACCTTAAGTGCATAGTGCACATTCCTCGTAAGAAGAAGAGAAACTTGTCCATCTTTGAAGATGAAGGCATAATTTGACACGCTTTTCAACATTTAATTTTGCTTATGTAAGCTAGAATAAAAAAAAAGCCATCCATGAACCTTTCCACCTACATCTAGCGTCTTTCCGTCAAATGCTCGTCTCTCTCAAATTCCCTTTTTCCTTTTTTTATTATTCTAACTTATGACCCTTTTTCCCTCTTTAAAATTTGTTACCAGTTGTTTGTTTGTTTGTTTGTTTTTCCAAATATTGTTTGAGTTTTTGGTTTTTGATTTTTTAATTTTTAAAAATTAAAAAATGTAGTTTTTATTATTTCTTTATTTTTTAAGTATGATTTATTGAATATATATTATTTAATTAATTAAAATATTCATTTTTAATAAGAGCTATGAATATTTTAATTACATTTTTAATTAATTAAAATTAATTATTGAAAAGAATTATGGATAATTTAAATTAATTTTAATTAAGTTAAATAAATGTAAATATAATAATTATTAATAAGTATAATTAAATTTAAAGTGCCTTTAAAATATACAAATTACAAATAAAATTTGATTTAATAATTAGATTATATTGAAAATAAATATTCATTTTTAAATAAAAAGTTAATTTTAGAATATTTGTTTTAATAAATAGAATAATTTTGTTAATAATTTTGAATAAATATTATATAAGCGATTAAAATAAATTTATTTAATTAAAAATTTATCTTTAAATTTTATCTAATATGTAGTTATTATCAACGATAAATAGATAACTAAATAAGAAGGAATTACATAAAATTTATCTAATGTATAATTATTATCAATAATAAATAGATAACTTATCTTTAATTTTTACTAATTCCTCCTTGCTCAACTTTTTTTTGCAGTCTTTAAATCCCCTTAACTAAACCCCTTAGTCGTTTCTCCAACTCAAAACTTTTTAAAACTAGATTTAACCTCACAATTGACACTAAGCTCTACAGATCTAATTTCTCCTTCTATTAAACCCCTTTCTCCAAAGCTCAAATGAAAATTTTCTTCATCCTCTTTTTCCGATGTGTGAGCACATTTTAGATCATGAGAAATTGGTGGCTCCTCCAACAACAACCATTGCAATCCTTTCTTCTTTGCTTCGAAAGAAAACCTGAAAACATGTTATAGGGGCTCAAACTCTGAATGAGAAGTCAAAATTTATTCCCTGTCAAAAGTAAAGTCATAAGCAAATAGTTTCACCCCTTGTTGAAAGTCCCGAACCCGGGATTAGTCCGATAAAGTAACTCACTGATGGGCTACTTCATAAGCAAAAGACTTCCTTTCCTTGAGTGAAAAAGTGGGCAGAAACTAATTGGGGAAGGTTTAGACTCTACAAAATAGTCATAAATAGGGAAGATTTGTTCATTTTCAGATTTGAAAAGTGGTATAGTATGTAAAAGATCCTAGAATTGGGAACATGATATATCCAAAGCAAGCCACTTCTAATTCAAAGATGGCAGCCTGGAACGAATTTGGATGAGAAATGCATGAAAAGCGTAGTTATTTAGATCATTTTTATAATATATCCCTTGACTATTGGTTACAATAAATTCTTGCAAGCGTTATTGGGAAGCTAATATGTTTGGATGAGAACATAACAGGGTTGAGAAGAATAGATAATGCAAGAATATACTTGGAGGTGGGGATGGACCAGAAGTTCTGAAACTCTAATGCTAAAGAGGTTAAATAAGGAAAAAGGATCATAGGAATCTGAAATAAAGCTCTCATACCAATAGAAATCTCCCATTCCCTAGAACAAGAAGATGCAGAAGCCAATTTGTAGGCGTTTCATACTAGAGGATCATTCTAAAGGGTCACTACCAGTGGCTAACAAAGAGGGAAAGAAACATGATCCATTGCCTAGAGAAGAATCCTCTATAAAGGGTACACCTATTAGAAACGTTGATACTCAAGAAAGAAAGGTTACAAGCGACAAATAAGGCTACTAATACCCCAATACAAGGGGGGACTAGATGAATGGATCATGGTAAGGACACTTAGTTTAAGAGTCAGATCAGGAATCATTGATGGCTAATGCAATCACGTTGAAGGAGATTAAGCTTGGTGTGAATCTTAACATAAAGCTATTAAAAGAAAAATGCAACAAAGTTAGGCAATCTACCTCAGTAGAGAAGTTATAAAGGGCAGTAACTAACCTAAAAATTTAGTGGCCAAAATTAGAAATAAATTAAGAAGGAAATTAAAGAATAAAAGTTCTTACCCTTAATTCTCCTTGGTGATGATAACATAGAATATAAGAAGCATAAATTGTGCTTAAAAAAATAGATGATTAAAGGCTATAATAATAATTAAAGTTGACAAGGTGAACAAATACTTGCGGTTTTTTGGCAAGAATTGGAAAGTCATGTCGAATTACCAAGTTCAGTATAAGAGGAGACTATGGTGGCTTATAACCCAGGTTAATCAAGGTACATCAAACTACTATCACAGATTAATTCGTTCACCTCATGGTCAATACGTCTGTAGTAAACTACTCTAAAGCTTTGGATCAGAACCGTTGCTCACTGGTAAGGCAATAAGGCTACAGTTAAGTGTCTAAGGGAAGGAGACAAGAATACCAAAATTTTTTACAACGCAATTCTTAGTAGAAGGATCTCTTAACAAAATATACTTTTTAGGAAATAGTAACGGAGAAACCATCAAAGAGTAGGAGAAGATTAAATAAATGGCTCTCAATCACTTTAAGAATCTATTTGGAGTTTCAAATAGTAGCTATTCTCATGTGGAAGTCCTAAACTGATTTATTCCTAACTTTATCTCTTAATAATAGGAGTAGCTCTTAAGGCCTTTCAGTGCTCTAGAAATAAAAAAAGCATTATTTTAGTTGAATCCTAATAAAGCTCCAATTTTTAATGGGTTAAATTCATTCTTTTTTGTTTGAAGAAAACTGACATTTAACACGTAATACAACCATAGTCGTGGTGTTGGAATTCCTTACAAGTGGAGAATTTCTTGAAGAATTAAACAAATCCTTTGTTTGTTTTTTTTCTAAAAAAATTGAATGCCAAATTATTAAATGATTTTAGGCCTCTATCATGTTACAGTGTCATATATATAAGGTTATTTCCTAATTTATTGCAAAAGGTTGAAAAAGGTGTTGGCACTTATCATTCACCAACTCAGGGGGCATTTATCTGGGGTAGGAGCATAGATGACAGTTTTATTTTAGCTTAACACTTATTTAAATATACAAAAGTGAAAAGACTATAAGAAGTTGTGTAATAAAAATGGACTTTAATAAAGCTTTTTAACTCTTTGAATTAGAGCTTTATATTAGACAAATTAAAGGTTTTTAGATTCACCAGCATCTTTATAGCTTGGACAGAGCAATGTATTTCAATAGCCTCATATGCAATCCTTGTTAATAGAGATCCTACCACTTATTTCCAAGGAGCTAGGAGTCTGAAACAAGGTGATCCACTCTCCTATACCTATTTGTACTGTTTATTAAGCTGTTATCTCTATATTGTTGGCTAAAATGAAAGAATTCTAAGGAATTCAAATTTCATCGTAAATGTAAAAAAAATGAAATAATTTTAACTCTCGTTCTTGTATGATCTCTTATTATTATCTGGGGTTGATGTTAACTCAGTGTAGTTTCTTATGGATTCATTGCATTAATACAATACTTTGTCAGGTCTCTTTATAAACAAGAGTAAGAGACACATATACATCCGTACTGACTCTTAGGGCATGACTGATATCCTAACAAATGTCTCTAACCTTGGTCTTCGTTATTTGCCTACTAAATATTTAGGAATGCTAATTTCTCATAAAAAATCTCTCATAGAGAATGCCAACTCTCCAATTGGAAAGAGGATTGACCATTAGGACAACAAGTTCCTCTCTTATGTAGGTAGACTTTGGCTCATTCTGGTAGTTCTGAATAACCTTTATATTCATTGGAGCTACCATATATACCTGCATTAACTTATAATCAAAGAAGTGGAGAGAATCCTAAAGAGTTTCTTATGGTCTAATAAAGTTAAAAATCCATCCAATGCTAAGGTAAGATGGTTGGAAGTTTGCTCACCTAAAGAGGAAGACTGCTTAGGCATAAAATTAATAATACTTATTGATAAAACGATCACGGACAAAAGAATATGGAATCTCTTCGTAGACACTGAGTCAATCTAAAGCGAGGGATACACTCCTACCTACTTAAGGATAAAAAAGCTTCTAATCAATCAAAGCCAAGTCAACTAACTCTTGGATTCTTAATTAAACGCAAAAGTTAAAAGATAACATGTCCTCAAGTTATGAAGGTTATACTTAGTAATGGAAAGAGATCTTGGTTTTAGTCCAATAATTAGACTGATCTAGGTTCTCTTTTTAGAATATAGGAACTTGATAAATTAAAATGCATAATTCCTCTATCAACTAAGGTTGAAGAAATCACCTTAACTAGTGAACGGCATTGTGGAAATAAATGAATTGGTTTTATTATGAGATTTTTTCCTAATTATAAGTTAAAGTGGAAGAAGAGGATATGATTGTATGGACAAAGCATAGCTCATAGTCCTGCACCAATGAATCCCATCTTATTATCTTTAGGGAACCAATTAGGAAAGTTACACGGTAAAGTCTTATTTGATTATGAAGTATGTCCCTTAAAGTACCCTTTATGCTATAGTCGGCAATCAAATGAAGATTGCAAACTATAGAAAGATTAAAGAGTTTTACCTTATCCAATTATATATATGCTTTTCTATTGGTCTTTGGAGATATTAGGCATCTCCTAGTAAACTATCATTATGTAAGTTCTAGAAATATTTCTGAAGCATTTGTAGAATTCAATACTATGGAAATAATTCGTTATAGCTTTTAACTTGGGTTGATTAACTAAGATTCAGTTACAAAGGGGAGTCAACAACTTTCAAGTTGATATTAAGTTATTGAATTTAGGTTATATGGACTAAAATAAAAGAAAAGTGTTCCAAGATGGAAAGCAAAACATTTAAGGATTTTATCAAAGCATTTTTAGGTGGATTAGGGAGCCTATTATGGTCAAAAAAAAATTTCAAACATTAGTGATGATCTTGCTTTAAGATGGTAGAGCTTGTTAACTTGTTCTTTATTTTAAAGTTTTATGACTAAAGCTTAGTTTTACTCTAAATTTGTTCACTTGTCTCTTTATGTGAAGTTTTAGTTAATTCTATTCCTTTCAACTTTAAGCAAAAACAAAAATAAAAAAGCAATATATATGGAACCTGCTTCTTGATCAAGATGATAGACAAGCATTATTATGCTCGACCCTATTTTAACATTTATATGCCATTGCTATTATAAGATGATTAATAATTGAGTATTTGGAAAATTATCTCTATTATAATTAAATTTTCTTATAAAATTCCTCTTTTGTAATAAATTAATTCTTGTACCATCAATTAATGTTAAAAAGGTCGGAAGAGAAAGCAATATCACATTCTTTAATCATATATGTTTCTTACACTTCAATTTAAGAATAAGCATAAAGTCAATCCTTAACTTGATTATTAATCACTTTTTCAAAAAATATTTGATTTCACTATTGTAAAAGGGAAGTAATATCTCAAGTTTAGATTGACATAATAATAATTCCAATGTAGATTTAAAAGAACTACTAATTTGAAAATAATCAATTAAAGAGTATTTTCTATAGGCTTATAGACTCTTTCACCTAGAATCACTTTTTTGTAATATGAAATATGAAATTCACCTCTATATAAGATGTTTAAATATGAGATCTTACAAAAGTTTTATGTTATTCTTTTGAAAATGTAAATAATTGTATTAATAAAATGCCAAGGGCTCAATCCTCGAACAATATATAATAACCAATTTCCTTGTCGAGGGATTAAAATATTAGATTCCTAAGTACCATGAGTTGCATGATTATAGAATGTATTGGGTACATTTTGAACATGATTTCATGATTTCATTCATATGTATAACAATAGCATACACACATGAATTATGATTTTGAAAAAACATTGTAAAGATTGTATTTGTACTCATTTGACATGTTCCAGGGTATGAAAGGTTTAAAATGATTACGATATGATTGTGTATTGTTTATGTCTTGAATTTTGATTTGATGAATTATAAGTAATAATTTGAAATTAATTGTTACAATTGGGAGATTTATAAATTTATATTTACATTTAGTCTAAGAAAAATGCTAGGTGGAAAAACAACTTGACACATGAAAAATTAGGATAACTAAGCCTATAAAATGAGTGATATTTTTCATAGAAAATTAAGTGACAATGGGCAGTAGCGATTGAGTGACAAATGGTCTAGGTTTGATGACATTTGGCAGCTTATATATTAGACAAGTGGATTACATGCATAGGCGACAAATGTCATTGTAAAATAGTGACACCTAGCACTTAAAGAATTAAGCTAATACAAAAATTGTTTTTGTTGTCTTCTTTCTTCTTTTTCCCTCTCACCACCGAAACACACACACACCATCATAGCTCTAAAATTTTTCTTCAATTATGTCCATTACCACCTCAAAACCTTGGTCAAATTCTTCATAAAGATAGCTTTAGAGGTAAAATATTGTTACATTTTGCTACCTTCTTCTTGTCACTGCCGAAACCACCCTACTCCCTCACTATTCTTGAAATGTTCTTGCATGCATGTGAGGCTAAACAAGCTTGACATTTGGAGGTGGCATTCAAGCTAATCAAGTAAGTGAAATGTTGACCTATTGTGGTATATATTAGCAAAATTTTATTATGACTAAGTAGGGATAGATTGAATGTGGAATTGGTGTTGAAGATGTGCTGGAAAATAGAGAATGAATGGGTACTTTTCTGTTTTGTTTTTGCAGGTACGAAAACAATAGTTTATGGGTTGTTGTATGGATGATTTAACTTGGGATTTGAAGTATAATTGATGAGGAATTCATGCTAAAGATAGGTGTTATTAAGATATTTCTGAATCTGGAAAATTAGAGTTGTAAGTGTGTTTGTAAAAAGTGATTGTTAATGACATAAGTGAGCAGAATTTTGTAAGCCTTAGTGTAACCAATATATAAGTTAAATTAACCTGAAATGAAGTAACCTTAAAGGACATGAAATTTGGAAAATTTCAGGTGTTAGTGATGTCTTTAAGCTTGCAAAATTCGTGAAGTATTGAAGGTAGTAAAGTTACACACATTAGCGATGTTGATGAAAAATTCTGGAATTTTAATTTTAGCCTTATGTAGATGTCGAACCAGCTGAGAAGTTTCACTTTAAATTGGTATATTTGAACTCGATTAAGGCTAGGAATGAGCCTAGATTGTTGCTTGATTAATTGGTTAAGAGCTTGATAAGTTTATGTAGATAATTGATGTCATAACCTAAAGAATGGACTGTTTTGATGTAGTTGAGTTCAAACCTAGAAATTATGATTTGTTAAAGGAATAAATGAGATCTTTCAATACAAACATGATCTTAAAGACCTGAATGATGTGTGTAAGGTATGAATGAATGAGCATTGAAGAACATGGTGTAATTATGAATGATAATTGGGTAAATGTATGAGTATATATTGTTAGAAAAAATTTGGTGAATGTATAGATCTACCTTGCTGAAATTCTATATTTAAAGTAACAATTGTGTGTGTATTATAAGACACTTTTTTTTATCATGAAAATGTTCAAGGATAAGTGTAAATTATGATTGATGAATTTTTAGTAAATCAAGCTAACTTAAAGGTACAAACCTGATTGCAAATGGTAGTATACAAAATATAATGTTTGAATGATCTTAAGTTGTATAAGCACAAATTGAATAGTTAAGATCTATATATAAGAATACATACCCGAAAAATCAATTGAGCATGCAATGAAACATGACACATATACAAGTGTATGATTGCTATTCATTTGATTAAATAACTGAGTGATTTGCAAATTATGTGTGTATTTTATGATGATAAGAGTGTAAGGCAATCGTCAACATTGAATTATGTGTGTATTACATGACGATAGGTGTGCAAGGCAATCGTTAACATCCAGACATTGCCAGTTCATCAAGGCAATAGCTTTTTTGGAGCATACTATGAGTTAACTTAGATGTTTCTTACTATGATTGATGTATTTTTGGTTAAATTTCAGTTATTAAATTGTTATTATATGATTGTTATAATTTCGGACATTGTTGGTCCAAGGAGTTTGATATTTCGGGATTGTATATGGCAGTGTTTTTAAATTGAATGTCAATTGTTGATTATGTGATTATCCATGAAATGATTATTTCATTCAAATTGAATGTGAATTTTGGATAATCAGTTACATTGATGAAAGCAAATGATGTGTGAGATTATTCATATCATTGCATTTGACATTCATGACCAATCAAAGGAGTTATTAACAAAGTGACCAATGTGGGAAAAGAGGTTTAAACTCATAATGATGAAAGGAGCCTCGGGCTCAGATAACATGGACTCGAAATCTATAACGGATTCGGGTAAAAAATGAGCTCAGTATCCACAATGGATACAGGACAGTAAATTGGGTTTAAAGGTGCTTAGTCACAATAAAGCAAAATAAGAATTGAGCCACATGTGCATTTGCATCTACAACTTTACATTTATCATATAAATGATTGAGATGAATTATAGAATTGTTTTGAAATAGTGATATGCCATGTTTGTGTACATGTTGTACTTATTGAAATATGATAAAATGTGATGTGTTATTCAATACTAGATAATGTGATATACTTGTGAATTGGGTTATAGTTTATCTTAGTGTTATGACTTTGAGTGAACACATCAATGATGGCTCACTCAATGAGTTCGTAAACTCATCAATGATGGTGATGTAAGCAGGAGTTAGATGCCCTTGGGACTTAAAGACTTGAATTAATAGGCTGACCATTTGTGGTTTTAACTAGGATGGACTCACTTATTCACTTAAGCCCATACATTAGACCTTTTTAATTATTTTACGTTAAGATTTAAAGCCCGAGTACTTACTATTAAGCCTAGGTATAAATAGTTTCATTAGGGTTTTTTGTAGGAGTTATATTTTTTGTCTTGATTGTGCCGATGACCATCGTGGGGTTTCTTCCTCTTGTTCTTGTTTCAACACGAATCAATAATTCACTTATCAATTTTTCTCAAATTGTGGCATGTTTGTTTGATTTAACCTTCTCGGTTTTTAGTTATGATCATCTATGTTGTTCGAATCACATATTCATGAGCTCTAGTAGGGATTGAACCTTATGTATCTTGTTGCTTTTGTTGAATTTCAAATCCTGTTCTTTATTGTCCTTTCTTGTTGAAACTTCTAACATCCACAAACCCCTCAATCTGACGTCGCGATCATTAACTTCTAAGGATTTTCGAATAACCCTTCATCGACTCACCTCTGTGCACGCGTCAATTGGTATCAGAGCATTGGTGTGAGATAAATTCCTATTTACTTCAAAGCAAAATTAGGGTTTGTTCATCACCTATTGATATTTGACTTAGATAAAAAAATGCAGAAAAATCTGAAAAAAGGCAAAAAATATCCCAAAAAAGCCAAAAAAATTCGAAAAATCCAGAAAAAATAAAAAGTTCCAAAAATCTAAAAAAGTCCAAAAAAACTAGAAAAAGTCCAGAAAAATCTGAAAAATTTTGTTTCCTTTAGTTTCGAGTTGAAAATCTTTCCTTTTTAATTGTTGGATTCATATTGCAATTTGTTTGAACCTACTTCTTTGGGATTATTGATTAGTGGAAACTTGGTTCTGACTTGTGACTTGAATTTTAGAGGATATTAAGTGGTAAGAGGCAAGAGTTTGTTAGTGCAGTTGAGGGCAAAAGTCGTAACTTGTGAAACACAAAGGGAGTGATTTTGACCTGAGTTAAACACATAAGAGAGTGTTGTGAGTCTGTTTATTGCTAACATTTGTTTTGCAGGAAGAAATTAGTCTATACAATGTCTCAGGAAGGAGGAGAAGATGATGAGAATCAAATTGGAGAGGTGAATGCTCTCATTTGGAGACCTATTTGACAGCAGTTCGAGAGGCTCCATCTGACCTGTACCAAAATGAGGGAGACCATAGAGAGCCAAGGTCAGCGGATTGCGGAGCTCAAATGTGGAGGACATGAGGAAACTCAAGTTGGGCATACTGCATTTTGACGGCAAGCACCTTATTTTTGTTGACCACCACTACCACGGTATGAGGTTGAGGAAGATGAATTTGATGAGGAGGAGGAGGAGTATGGGGAGCGCATGCCTAGGAGGGCTATGAGAGGAGAACCACGCAATAGGCGAGATGGAGATCTCAAATCAATCAAGATGCAAATTCCATCCTTTAAGGGTAGGAATGATGCTGAGACTTACTTAGAGTGGAAGTGAAAAGTGGACCTGATTTTTTAGTGCCACATCTTCTTTGAGGAGAAAAAGGTAAAACTTGCTGTTGTTGAGTTTACTGACTATGCATTAATATGGTGGGATCAATTGGTGACGTCTCGAAGAAGGAATGGACTGTACCCCATCACTACTTGGGCAGTAATGAAGGCGTGCATGAGGAAGCAGTTTTTTCCTTCATATTATTACCTGGAGATGTATCAAAAGCTCTAAGGACTCACATAAGGGTTTAAATCAGTGGAGGACTACCATAAGGAGATGGAGATAGCCATGATCCGAGCTAATATTGAGGAGGATCTAGAGCCTACTATAGCATGCTTCTTGAGTGGGTTAAATAGGGAGATAGTCAATGTGGTGGAGTTGCAACACTATATGGAGATTGAAGACATGGTGAACGTAGCCATGAAAGTGGAGAGGCAACTCAAGGCTAGAGTAACAACAAGGGGTGGAATGAGTTCTAGCCATAATTAGAACTCGAAATGGGCCAAAAAGAGAAGAGACTGAAGGACAAGGGTGTCGACTTCAAAGAGACTCCAAAGAGGCCGAATGTGGGGGCTAAAACTAAAGGTACACCTAATACCCAACCATCTTCTAGTAAACACTCTAGTGTTAAATGCTTTAAATGTTTGGGTTTGGGTCATATTCCATCCCAATGCCATAATAAGAAAGTCATGTATATGAGGGAGAATGGAGTGGTTGAGTCTGAGGATGACAGTGAATGTGATCCATTGCCATGTGATGAAAATGATAGTAGTGATGATTGTGTGGAGAGGGTCGCCATAGGAGAAGCACTTGGTGTGAGGAGGGTTTTGAGTACTCGAGTAAAGGAGGAGGATTTAGATCAGATAGAAAACCTATTTCATTCGAGGTGTTTAGTGGGAGGAAAAGTTTGTAATCTGATCATAGATGGGGGTAGTTGTGCAAATGTAGCTAGTATGACTATGGTGACTAAATTAAGGTTAACATGTAGGAAGCATCCTGAGCTATATAAGTTACAATGGTTTAATGATAGTGGTAAGGTGAAAGTGACAAAGCAGGTTTTAGTGTCATTTTCAGTGAGTAGATATGAGGATAAGGTACTTTGTGATGTGGTACCTATGCAGGCAGGTCATTTGTTGTTAGGGAGACCATGGCAATTTGATAGGCGTGTAGAGCATGATGGATACACCAATAGGTTCTCCTTTAAATTCAAGGATAGAAATTTCATTTTGGCACCATTGTCACCCTATAAGATCTACTTAGATCAGTTCAAAGCAATGAAAAGTGAGGAGGGTTCAAGTAGTTAGGTTCAAACAAAAGAAGAGGGAAAAGAGGCCCAAAAGAAAATTGAGATTGGCCCAATAGGGAATGACTACATGAGTAAGGAAAAGAAAGTGGGATGTCTAGGAGAGAAAACTGCAAAGAGAGAAAAGAAGAGTGAGAAAAAATAAGAAGGTGAACTTGTTTGCTAAAGGAAAAGATTTGAGGAGAGCATGTAAAGAGAAAACAATACTTGTGATGGTTAGATATAAGGAGTGTTTTATGGTAGAAACTATCCCTAATCAAGATTTATCAAGTGTTTTTAAGTCTCTTTTGTAGGAATATGGAGATGTCTTCCCTGAGGAAATACTTAAAGGGCTACCACCCTTACGGGGTATTGAGCGTAAAATTGACTTCGTGCCTAGAGCTCAAATACCAAACCGACCAGCCTATAGGGGCAATCCTGAGGAGACAAAGAAGCTTCAAAGGCAAGTGGATGAGCTATTGGAGAAGAGTAATGTGAGGGAAAGCTTGAGTTCATATGTTATTCCTGTTTTTTTAGTGCCACTGTGTATAAAATCACTGTAAAGTATAGACGCCCCATTTTTAAACTACATGTTGGATGAATTACGTGGTGCATGCATGTTCACAAAAATTGATCTGAAAAGTGGTTATCATCAAATGCGAATGCAAACTGGGGATGAATGGAAAATTGCTTTTAAACTAAGTATAGGTTGTATGAGTAGTTAATGATGCCTTTTGGCTTAACTAACACACCTAGCACCATTATAAGGTTAATGAATCATGTTTTGTTGAATTTCTAGGCAGATTTGTAGTTGTTTACTTTGATATATTTTTATGTATAGCACTAAATTGGATGAGCACGTCATGCATGTTCGGCATGTTATTAATGTGTTGAGAAAGAGGAAGTTATATGTGAATCTTAAGAAGTGTACATTTTGCATTGATAAGTTGAATTTCTTAGGATTTGTGGTTAGTGTGAAGGGAGGTGAAGTGGATAGTGAGAAGGAGAATGTTATTCAAGAATGGCCGATGCCTAAGAGTGTTACCAAGGTAAGGAGATTTCAAGGACTTGCTAGTTTCTGTAGGAGGTTTGTGAAGGATTTCTCTACCATTGCTACACCTTTAACTGAGGTAATCTAGAAAGAGAGAGGTTTTACATGAGGGGAGGAGCAAGAGCATGCATTTAATTTGTTAAAAGAAAAATTGTGTTATACTCCTTTTCTTTGTTTGCCCAATTTTGATAAAATGTTTTAAGTTGAATATGATGCTTCTGGAATTGGTATAGGTGCTGTGTTGTTACAGGAAGGAAAACCAGTTGCATACTTCAGTGAAAAGTTAAGTGGCGCCTAACTCAACTCATATATTCTATGCCGTGGTGATAGCATTGGAGGTATGGCAGCACTACCTTCAACCAAAGGAGTTTGTGGTTCTAACGAATCGTGAGTCGCTTAAGCATTTGAAGAGCCTAGCTAACTTGAGTAAGAGGCATGCGAATTAGATGGAGTTTTTGGAGACTTTTCTATACGTGTTGCACTACAAGCAAGGGAAGGAAAATTTAGTGAACGAAGCCTTATCTAGGAGGTATTCCTTAATCTCTACTCTTAGTTCTAAGTTGTTGAGATTTAAGCAAATTAAGGAATTGTATGCCACTGATGTTGATTTTGCTAGTGTGTATGCCGCATGTGAATGTGGTGCATTTTGCAAGTACTTTAGGTATGATGGTTCTTTGCATAATTGTTCAATAGAAATCAATTGTGTGTACATAATTGTTCTTTGCGTGAGTTGTTTGTGCATGAAGGCTATAGTGGTGGTTTAATGGGGCATTTTGGGGTTGCCAAGACATTAGACATCTTGCATGAACATTTTCATCAACAATGTATGCGCAAGGATATGGAGCGTGTGTGTAATCGATGCATTACCTGTAGATAGGCCAAATCCACTTCTAAACGTCATGGATTGTATACCCCTTTGTCTGTACCTACTGACCCCTGGACAGATATATCTATGGACTTTGTTTTGGGTTTACTTAAGACAAAGAGGGGGTTTTATAGCATCTATGTTGTTGTGGACAGATTTAGTAAATAGTGCATTTTAATGCATGCCATAAGACTGATGATGTCGTGCATGTTGCTGATTTGTTCTTTAAAGATGTTGTCCAGTTGCATGGTATTCCTAGGTCTACTGTTTCGGATAGAGATGTTAAATTTTTTAGTCATTTTGGTGTGTATTATAGGGAAAGTTGGGAACTAAATTGTTATATTCTACTATTTGCCACCTATAGACTGATAGACAAACCAAGGTTGTGAATAGAACCTTGGGGACTTTGTTCCGTAATGTTGTAGAGAGAAATTTGAAACTTTGGGGTGATTGCTTGCCACTCATTGACTTTACATATAATAGATGTGTACATTCTACCACTAGGTTCTCGCCTTTTGAGATTATTTATGGGTTTAATCCTTTAATTGTCTTAGATTTGGTTCCTTTACCTCTACATGAGTTGTCTAGTATAGATGGCAAGAGGAAGGCCGAAATAGTGAAGGAGATTCATCAGAAGGCACAACAACATATTGAGGAAAGAATGTCCATCAAGCCAATAAAGGATAGAAATTGGTGACTTTCGAACCAGGGGACTGGGTTTGGGTGCTCCTTAGGAAGGAGCGTTTTCTTACTCATAGGAAATCCAAGCTGGAACCATGGGGTGATGGTCCTTTCCAAGTTGTGGAGAAAATCAATGACAACACTTACAAGATTGACTTACCAGGTAAGTATGACTTGTCTGCTACCTTCAATATTACTGACTTATCTCCTTTTGATATGGATTCAAATTCGAGGAAGAATCTTTTTGAGGAGCGAGGGACTGATGTGAGCAAGAGCATGGATCACCATGGAGTTAGCATGAATGACAGAGTAAAAGGAGGAGAGTGAGCTATGTCAGTTGGGCCTATGACGAGAGCTAGGGCTAAGAGACTTAAGGAGACTCTCCATGCATATGTGGGCTATTTTTTAGAGAGGATGAAACAGTCTAAACCTATTCGAGAAGAGCTTTATGGATCCTAACCTAACTTGATCAAACTAACTCAAATCCTTGAGCCAGATACCCTTAGGACTTGAAGATTTGAATTAATAGGCTGACCATTTATGGTTTTAACTAGGATAGGGTCACTTATTCGCTTAAGCCCATACATTAGACCTTTTTAATTATTTTACGTTAAGACTTAAAGCTCGAGTACTTATTATTAAGCCCAGTTATAAATAGTTTCATTAGGGTTTTTTATAGGAGTTAACTATTTCTCGTCTTGATTGTGCAGACGACCATCATGAGGTTTCTTCCTCTTGTTCTTGTTTCAACACAAATAAATAATTCACTTATCAATTTTGCTCATATTGTGGCGTGTTTGTTTGATTTAACCTTCTTGGTTTTTAGTTCCGATCATCTAGGTTGCTCAAATCACGTATTCGCGAGGTTTAGTAGGGATTGATCCTTATATATGCCTTTATTTTTGTTGAATTTCGAATCTTGTTCATCATTTTCCTTTCTTGCCAAAACTTCAAACTTCTAACATCCACAAACCCCTCAATCCGACGCTGCCATCATTAACTTTTAAGGATTTTTTAATAAACCTTTATAGACTCACCTCCATGCACGCGTCAGATGGTTCACTAATTGAGTTCGCAAACTTATCAAAATTGCAACATTGTTCTTCAAGTTCAGAGGAGATCTAACTACTAAGGTGTTATAGTAGAAGTCTATTACTTGCATTTTAGGGACAATAATAGCTCAAAGGTTTGGTCAGCTGATATCTGAGGAGTCTAGTTTATAATGTTTTGAGTTAGCATCTCATTTCATGTTGAACATTTTATATGGCGTATTTAACTCTCAAATGTTATGTAATGTATATATGGATTATGAATTGTAATGATACAATGTAAGATTGATGTTTGTGAATGAAGTGGGGAGAATTGATCATTTGAAATGTTTAAGATATATGTGATGCCTTAAATAAGTTAATCTGATTCCTCTAACGTGTCATTCTCATAGGGTATATTCTCGAATATCCTCTAGTATGTTCAGGCATATGCTCTATGGAAGTGGTATATTACTTTTTGGTATCAGAGCATAGTTTGGCATCCTTAGGGATATATATATATATATATATAAGCATTTAAACATGACATATAGTAAAAGACACATATAGTGATCACAATTATTGTTTTTTATAGGTCATTTGCTATAGAAGACCGAGTTGCAGAATCAATTGATCTTGAGTCTATAAGAGCCAATAGAGAGTCCTTAATACCCCAATCTGACCAAATACCTCAGAGAATGCCTGAGAGGAGAGAATGGAGGTATGAAAAACTTAGAAAGCAAGGGGTTGGAGACTTCTATAGATGTATAGATCCTGTCGAGACAGAAGGTTCACTGGAAAGAACGGAAAATGTGTTTGATAAGATAGACCACGAGTTTGATGAAAGGTTCGACTATGCAGTCTCATTACTACAGGTTCCGACTGATCAGTAGTGGAATACTGTTCTAGGTAGTTCCGCCTGACCTTGTAGATTGACATGGGAAAACTTTTTGAAGGTCTTCAAGGAGAATTATATGCCAAAGATCTACTTGAATGGGAAGATGAAAGAGTTTCTCGATCTAAGACAAGGAAGTCTTACTGTAGTAGAATATAAGGTGTAGTTTAATGAATTAATGGGGTATACTGCTATTTTGATTCTGACTGAGGAAGACACATATAGACAGTTTAAGGATATATTGAATATGGAGATTAGGAGGAGGTTAGTTCTAACTAATTTAAGTAGTTTTACTGAGCTGAGAGCTGCTTCGATTTAGATTGAGCAGTTATTGAAAGATGAATAAGGAAAGTACAAATAGGAGTTTAGGATTAAAAGGCATGGTGAGTGTCAAACTGATTTTGGTAGGAAATTTAGTAAATGCTAGAATAGATCATCACGATCACAAACTAGATCAAGGCAGACAGGGTTTAGACCGAGGTGGTTTTGTTCATGCTGGTAGTGGTAGAGGTCAAGTATCTAGAGGGAAAACACAATAAATGCCTAGTTGTGAGCATTATGGAAAGAAACATGGTGAAGAATGTTAGAAGATATCGGGAGTTTGCTTACATTGTGGCTCTTTCAAACATCATATTAGAGATTGTCCTGCAACTTTGGGAGCACAGTCTGGAGTGAGAGCAGGATCACTGACTAAAATGATTGTCCAATAGAGCAGAGCCAGTGGAGTAGGACATAGAGGTAGAGGTAGGGGTAAAACTAATTCAGCGGGTCCTAGTGTTAGGACTAAGGTACAGAGTAACCAACCATAGTCCCAGGCCAAGATCTTTGCCATTATGAGACAGGAAGCATAAAATTCTCCAGATGTTGTTGCAGGGGCATTACATGTCTTTAATTTTGATGCATTTGCATTATTAGATATAGGACCTACATATTCATTCATTACTCCACATCTGGTATCTAAACTACATTGTAAGAGAGAGATGCTTGGCTTAGATGTGAGTACTCCAGTAGGAAATACTACACTGATTAGGGAAGTTTGTAAAGGGTGTTATTTGAGATGATCAAGCAGAGTTAGAAACAAATTTGATAGTATTGCAATTGAAAGAGATAGACCTCATTTTAGGTATGGATTGGCTTACTACTCATAAGGCTAAGATAAATTGTTATACTAAAAAAGTCATTCTTGAATCTCCTAATCAACCAAGGGTTATATTTCGAAGTGTTAATCAAGTAGTGCCAGCCAGACTGATTTCATCAATGAGTGTTTTTAGACTGATTCGAATTGGATGTGAGGCTTATTTAGCCTATGGGACTAATACCCAAGTTGAATAGATAGTACAGGATATTCCGATTATTAGGCATTTTCTGGATGCTTTTCCTACTAAATTACCAGGATTACCCCCAAATAGGAAAATGGAGTTCACTATTGACCTTGTCCCAAATATGCTCCTATATCTATTCCTCCTTATAGGATGACACCTGTGGAACTTAAAGAACTTAAGACTCAGTTGCAGGAGTTATTGGATAAGGGCTTTATAAGGCCCAATGTGTCACGTTGTAGAGCTCCAGTATTGTTTGTAAAGAAGAAGGATGAGACTTTGAGATTGTGTATTGGTTATAGAAGACTAAATCAGGTGGAAGTGAAGAACAAGTATCCATTACTGAGAATTAATGAATTACTTGATTAGTTACAAGGAGCTCAGGTGTTTACTAAACTGGATTTGAGGTCATGGAATTATCAATTGAAAATGGCAGAAGTTGATGTACCAAAGAGTGCAGTTAGAACTAGATATGAACACTTTGAGTTTTTGGTGATGCCTTTTGGATTAAAGAATGCTCTAATTCACTTTATGGCATTGATGAAGAAAGTATTCTGACCTTATTTAGATCACTATTTTATTTTATTTATAAGTGATATCTTGGTGTACTAGAGGAGTAGAGATGAACATTCTGAGCATTTGAGGTTAATTTTACAGATAATAAGAGAGAAGCAACTGTATGCTAAGTTCAATAAGTGTAAATTCTGACTTGATTAGATGGTGCTCTTAGGTCATGTAGTGTTAGGACCCCACCTTTGCGAGTCACGTGTCCGACGTCCTAAGTGACATCTGGACGTGCATCCTACAAAGGTGGCGTGCCCACACCAGCCAATCCTTAAAGTGGAACTTCATCTTGACCTCTTCAACCATTTTGTCCCGTGACTAGTATTTAGAGCCTAAGTCTCTAACTGCTTCTTAATTCTTGATAACCCCTTCTTGTTGAAAATCGTTATTTAGTTGAATTCTATAACTAACTCCAACTAACAACTGTCCTACGTACTGGCTTAACTTCTTCTTTGTATCGTCTATGTTTTCAACTTCGTCTATGTTTTGCCTATCGTCTATGTTTGCCTATCATTTTTCTTTCCTTGCATCTGTCTTTTGGTGACGTCATCACAGACGATTCCTTTCGTCTGTGTTTTCCTTGTATCTGTGTTTTGGTGACGTCATCACAGACGATTCCTTTCGTCTGTATTTTCCCTTGCATCTATGTTATGACGTCATCACAGATGATTCCTTTTGTCTGTATTTGCCTTTGCGTCTGTGTTATGAAGTCATCACAGACGATTCCTTTCATCTGTGTTTTCCTTGAGTCTGTACATTCTTACACAGCGAAAACCCCTGAAGTAGATCCCAAAATCTTTTGCAACCTACCTTACTTAATACAAACATAAATCTTTTCAACCACCCTCATGCATTCAATTCCAAGGACAAAATACACAAAACATAAACACCAACTACTTCCCAATGCCTTAAACTCATTTGATCATCAAATGTAATGTGAAAACTTCACAGTGGTCATAACGGACCCAAAATACATTCCATTCATATTAATAGGCAGAAGTCTTTACAAAGCTTTAACGACATTTCAAGCCACAATACATTCATTGAGTTTGAGAACCAAAATACAAAATACCCTTGAACTAGGAAAACTTCAAATGCGGCTAAAGCCTTGAATTCCCAAAATTCTAACTTAAAAATACAAAAGAAAACATGCAGAGTGGAGTGATGCCTTGACTCTTGACTTACTCAATCTCTTGCTCACCACCTGAATGGGAGGAGGAGAATAGGGGTGAGCTTAAAGCTCGTGGGTAACAATTTTATAATTGAGATACAAGCAAAACCAATTTTAAAACTCATTATCGTTATAAATTTGGAAACCATAATAATTTCTCGTAGAAAAACTCCAAATACTTACTTCTCAAAAACCGTATTCAATCAAACAGTTCATGAGTAATTTTAAATCATGAATGCATCAAACTTGCTAACACATAAGTACATCACAATGGTTTGGGTGGATCTAAAATACACGTACTACACATTTCCCATAAATGTCCTATGTAGCCGTGAACATACGTATTATTGCAATTCCACTTAATGGTCTTATGTAGCCGTGAACTGATGGGAGTCTATGAAGGAGCTTCATGCCACTAACAGGCAGGTGGGAGAAGCCTTTAGACAAGTGCACTTGACTTAACTTAGGGGACCACCACAAACCCACATAATCATGCATTTCACATCTTGTAAACTTATGGCCTCAACGGCATTTTTCTAAAACTTGATTTCATAATCATAAAAACGTTTCAAAATCATTTTCATCATTCATTTCATAAACCAATATCACAATTCATACGCAAACATATGGCACATTTATAACAAAATTGAAAACATTTTAAAACTTTCTTAGTTTTGAGGAAACCTTAAGGCTTATTACTATAAAAGTGTCACTCACCTGAAATCCTTCCTTATAAGCTTGCTTAAGGATTTTCTTAAAAATGTCTTTCCTCTTGCTTCCCTTGCCTCCCTTGAACCCCTCTTTGATTTCCTTCATAAAGAACAAAATTCCCACTCAATAGGAATTCAAATTTGAGAACCCAAAAGCATGAAATTTAACCCTAGAATACTTACACCCATACATTTACCAAGCTCTTTGAACCAAAAACCTTTCAAAACTCCAAAAGATTAAAATCAACTTACCTTGAATATTCACCAACTAATGAGATTTTTGGCTCTAAAGAAAGCTCTTCCCTTCCTCTTTCTTTTTCCCTTCTTGAATAACCTCAAACTCTCTCTTTAAGACTAAGAAAAACTGTAACCTAGTCCAAAACTCTATTCTTTCTCAACTTCACCGAAACCTCTCTTCTTCTCTCTCTCTCTCCCTTTTTGATTTTCTCTCCTTCTTTCCTTCATTCACATTTTTGGTCTTCTTATTTACAAGACAATCTTTTCCTCTTCCCATTCTATCCTTAATGGGTGAGAGAAGTCCACCCTACCCTTCCTTTAATGCCTTAATGCTTCTAACCTTAAGTAATCTTCCAAAAATGCCCTTATGCACCTTACAATATTTACACTTTAATTCCATCAATCCATGAAATAAATCCTCCTAACCTTGACATAATAATTAAACTCCAATTAAAAATGATTTATCTAGCCAGACCATAAAATTTATTGAAATCATGCTTACTAAAATAATAAAAAAATTCGAGGCCCAACATTTCTCCCCCTCTTAAAAAGAATTTCATCCACGAAATTATTACCTGAGTCATCGAAAAGGTGTGGATATTTCTCCTTCATGGAATCTAGTGGCTCCCATGTGGCCTCTTCTACCGAATGGTTTCTCTACAGGACTTTGACCAATTTAACTGTCTTGTTCCTGAGTACCTTCTCCTTGGTATCCAAAATCTCCACTAGAATCTCCTCATAACTGAGATCATCTCTCAACTGAACCTCATTGGTCTGAATGATATGGGAGGGATCTAATCTACATCTCCTCAACATGGAAACATGGAAGACATCATGAATCTTGGATAATTCTGGTGGCAATGCCAACCTATATACTAATGGTCCAGTCCTCTCAAGATTTCATAAGGACCCACATATCTTGGGCTTAACATGCCCTTCTTGCCAAATCTCATGACTCCTTTCCAAGGAGATGTCTTAAGGAAGACCTTCTTACCGACTTTATACTCCATTTCCTTTCGGTGTGCATCAATATAGCTTTTCATTCTATCTTGAGCCGTCTTAAGCCTTTGCTTAACTAACTTGACCTTGTCAGCTGTCATCTGAACCAATTCTGGTCTTATTAGCTTCCTTTCTCCTTCTTTATCCCAGCATATAGGAGTTCTACATCTCCTTCCATACAGTGCTTCATAAGGAGCCATCTAAATCGTTGAATGGTACGAATTATTGTAAGCAAATTCGACCAATGGCAAATGCTCATCCCAAGCTCCTTTGAAGTCCATCACACATGCCTTGAACATTCCCTCTAGAGTCTGAATGGTCCTCTCAGATTGCCCATCAGTTTGAGGGTGAAAAGTAGTACTAAAACTCAACTTGGTTCCCAGAGCCTTTTGTAAGCTTCCCCAGAATCTTGAAGTAAACAGAGGATCTCTGTCGGAAACTATAGAATCTGAAATCTCATGTAGTCTCACTATCTCATCAATATACTTCTTTTCTAGCACATGTAAGGAATCAGTCTGTTTAATTTCCAAAAAATGAGTTGACTTCGTCAACCAATCAACAATAACCCATATGGCAGCATGCTTCCTACTAGTCTTAGGCGAACCCATCAAAAAGTCCATAGTTACCCTTTGCCACTTCCACTCAGGAATGGACAATGGCCTTAACTTTCTTGAAGGTGCCTGATGTTCAGTCTTGACTTGCTGACACATTCAGCCTTTCCACCAGAAATGCTCTCTCAAATCCCTGTACATCCTAGTGCTACTCGGGTGCATGGCATAAGGCGCATTGTATGCCTCATCCAGTATCTCATCCTTCACCTCCTTGACATTCGGAATACAAAGCCTATTTCTGACAGTCATGAGTCCATCATCCCTCACTACCACTTCAGATTTCTTGCCCTTCTGAATTTCTTCTCGAAGTTTGCTAAATTCTGCATCCTGTGCCTGTAACTCCCTAACCTTCTCCCTGAGTATCGGTCTTACTTTGAAGTTAGCAAGAATACAATTTGGTTCCTCCTGATTCAAACTTATCTTAAGCTTAGCCATCTCTTCCAATAACGGTAGATAAACTGTCTGAACATGGGCTATTGAGGATTTCCTACTCAAAGCATCCACCACTACATTTGCCTTTCCTGGATGATACTCAATCAACAAATCATAATCCTTAAGCAACTCTATCCACCTTCTGTGTCTCAAATTCAGTTCCTTCTGACTCAACAGATACTTGAGACTTTTATGATCAGTAAAGATCCTCATCTGAACCCCATACAGATAATGTTTCCAAATCTTCAAGGCAAAAATCACTACTACCAATTCCAAATCATGGTTCGGATAATTTAATTCATAAGGCTTCAGTTGCCTTGAAGCATAAGCTATCACCTATCTCCCTGCATCAACACACAACCTAAACTCTTTCTTGAAGCATTATTGTACACTGTATATCTCTCATCTCCAGTAGGCAAAATCAAAACTGGAGCGCTTGTCAATCTACGCTTAAGCTCCTCAAAACTTTTCTGACATTCATCACTCTAGACAAATTTCTAATTCTTCCTCAATAACTTGGTCATCGGTGCAACTATCATAGAAAATCCTTCAACGAATCTCCTATAATATCCTTCCAGACCCAGAAAACTCCTCACTTCTGTCACTATCTTTGGTGCATGCCAATTCATCACTATTTCAATGTTCCTTGGATCCACATGTACCCCATCTTTCAAAATCACATGTCCAAGGAATACTACCTCATGAAGCCAAAACTCACACTTGCTGAACTTAGCATAAAGCTCCTTCTCCCTCAGTGACTGCAACACTATCCTAAGATATTCCTCATGTTCCCCTTCACTCTTGGAATACACCAGAATTTCATCTACAAACACTATGACAAACTGATCCAGATACTCCTTGAAGCCTATTCATAAGATCCATGAATGCAGCTGGAGCATTGGTCAAACCAAATGGCATGACTAGGAACTCGTAAGGCCCATACCGAGTTCTAAAAGCTATCTTACTTACATCAGACTCCTTGATTCTGAGCTGATGATAACCTAACCTGAGATCAATCTTAGAAAAGACCCTTGCTCCCTGCAGCTGGTCAAACAGATCATCTATTCGTGGCAGAGGATACTTGTTTTTTATGGTCACCTTGTTGAGTCTCCGGTAATCAATACACATCCGCCATGTTCCATCCTTCTTCTTGACAAATAGAACATGCGCTCTCCAAGGTGACGAACTTGACCCTATGTAACCCCTTCTCTAACAGTTCCTCCAATTGTTCCTTAAGCTCTTTTAGTTCAGCTGGAGCCATCCTGTACGATGGTATAGAAATGGGTACAGTTTCGGGAATCAAGTTAATGGCAAACTCGATTTTCCTCATCGGTGGCAAACCAGGTAAGTCCTCTAAAAACACATCAGAAAATTTCCTCACAATCAGAAAATCCTCTAACCTCCTTTCATTCACATCAGCATCCACAACATGTGCTAAGAAAGCCTCACACCCCTTTTTCATCATCCTGTCAGCTAGCAAAGCAGAAATAATTCTTGGCGATGGTACTCCCTGTCTCCTCTGAAAATCACCCTCTCTCCATTACCCAAATCAAATTCCACTTCCTCAAGGCCACAATCCAACTTCGCCTGTTACTTTTCTATAACATCCATTCCTAATATAACATCTAAGCCTTTGAGGTCTAGAGGTAGTAAGTCCACTACCAATCTAGCATCATCAATGAAGAGTTCATAGCCCTTATACACTTGACTGATCATCACATTCCTCCCTAGAAGTGTACTAACAAGCAATGGACTATTCAAAGGAACTAAATTCACATCATGCAACATCATACTTGTAGAATCAAAAGAATGTGTGGAACCAGAATCAATCAAAACATATACTACAGAATTGAATAACTGAGTCATACCTGTGACAACTTCAGGTGCGGCTACAGCTACCTCCCTTGTCATGGCAAACACCTTTGCCTGTGCCTAACCCTTTGGCCTTCCTAAAGGAATAGCCTGCCTTGTAGCTCCAGAACTGCCCACCTCAGTGACTGGTCTGGTTCCCACTATTTCAGCTATCCT
The DNA here is from genome assembly GCA_027563595.1 of Erythroxylum suave. Classification (NCBI taxonomy): domain Eukaryota; kingdom Viridiplantae; phylum Streptophyta; class Magnoliopsida; order Malpighiales; family Erythroxylaceae; genus Erythroxylum; species Erythroxylum suave. The sequence goes on along the minus strand of JAOSBN010000002.1, from coordinate 21,101,630 downwards.
TGGGGCTTGTGACCGCGACCCCTCCTGCCTTGTTACTTGGGGACAATCCCTGATCATATGTCCCTTCTCTCCACATTGTAAACATGCTCCTAGTAACTTGAGGCACTATCCCCTGTGCAGTTTCCCACAATGCTCACATTGGGGTTTTATGTTCCTGCTCCTCTCCACCCTGCTATTGCCTCCTACTATTGAGGCTTGCACTGACACTACCCTTGCTTGCTTGTTCTTAGTAGAGGCACTACTCCCTGCCTCACTCTATGTACGGAAGCTCTTCAGACCCCTCTCAGGTATTGGAAAACTCACACCCTTTCTAGAGATTTGCTCCCGGTTCTTTCTCTTCCTACTTACCTCATTCTTTATATTCTTCAGTTTCTCAGCCTGAAGTGTAGCATCTACCAACTGCTGGTAGTCATATAGATTGTGGATCAATACCTTCTCCTTGATCCCTAAATGGAGACCTCCCTCAAAATTGTGGCACATATCTTCCTCATTCCTCACAATGTTTACTACATACTTAGAAAGCTACGTGAACTTTAGCTCATACTCGCTCACACTCATATCCCTCTGTGTGAGATTCAGAAATTCCCTGGCCTTCTCTTAAATATAGACCCTCGAGAGGTACTTCTTCCTAAACACCTCCGCAAAATCTCTCCATGTCAACACCGGAGGCATAACCTGACTGTGGGGCACTGATTCCCACCAATGGTGTGCATCTCCTTACAGCAAACTGATTGCATAATCCAGTTTCTCTTTATCATTGCACTTCATCTGAATTAGGACCCTCTCGGTCCTCTTCAGCCATGCTTCAGCCTCTTCGGGATTTGTAGTCCCATTGAAGTCCACAGCTCCATACTTGTGGAGCTTATCATGCTGTCCAGTCCTCTCCACTAGAGCTTACATCGAAACTTGAGACCCTTGGCCCATGGCATATGAGAAAACCTGAGCAAAGGCCTGAAAGAATCGTGGATCTAGAGGGTTTGCTTGAGGCATAGGAGGAGGCGATGGAGGCACCTCATGTTGCACACGAGGTGCCTCAGAATTAGGGGCAGAATGTGTCCCCGCATCTTGTGGGACATAAGATTCATCGGTGCTCCCTTGGCGAGAGTTAGATCGAGTCAAAATTTCTCGAGTTCTCTTTCGAGGCGGCATAATCACTCCTTCAATAACAAACTAATGAAAATATTTAGTTCATGCAAAACAGTTTCAAAGTATGCAAAACAGTTCAAATCGTATAAGACAATTTCAAATCATGAAACACAATTCAAAACAATGCAAGTTGTTCATTTAAAACAATGCATGTACACTTCATGTCTCAACCTACCCAATTCGTGCTTCGAATACTCCTAAACTTTGTCCTACACCTAGACCTCAACCTAAAAGCTCTAATACCATAAGTGTTGGGACCCCATCCTTGCGAGTCACGTGCCCGACGTCCTAGGTGACATCTGGACGCGCATCCCACAAAGGTGGCATGCCCACACTAGCCAATCCTCAAAGTGGAACTTCATCTTGAACTCTTCAACCATTTTGTCCCATGACTAGTATTTAGAGCCTTAGTCTCTAACTGCTTCTTGGTCCTTGATAACCTCTTCTTGTTGAAAATCGTTATTTAGTTGAATTCTATAACTAACTCCAACTAAGAACTGTCTAACATACTAGCTTAACTTCTTTTTTGCATCGTCTTTGTTTTCAACTTCATCTATGTTTTGCCTATCTTCTGTGTTTGGCTATCATCTGTGTTTGGCCTATCATCTGTGTTTGGCTATTGTCTGTGTTTGGCCTATCGTCTGTGTTTGGCCTATCATCTGTGTTTGCCTATCGTCTGTCTTTCCCTACGTCTATCTTTTCGTGGCGTCATCACAGATGATTCCTTTCATCTGTGTTTTACCTTACGTCTGTATTATGATGTCATCACATACGATTCCTTTCGTCTGTGTTTTCCTTTGCGTTTGTGTTAAGACATCATCACATATGATTCCTTTCGTCTGTGTTTTCCTTGCGTCTGTACATTCTTACACAACGAAAACCCCTGAAGCAGATCCCAAAACCTCTTACAACCTACCTTACTTAATACAAACATAAATCTTTTCAACCACCCTCATGCATTCAATTCCAAGGACAAAATACACAAAACATAAACACCAACTACTTCCCAAGGCCTCAAACTTATTTGATCATCAAATGCAATGTGAAAACTTCACAGTGGTCATAACAGACCCAAAATACATTCTATTCATATTAATAGGCAGAAGTCTTTACAAAGCTTTAATGACATTTCAAGCCACAATATATCCATTGAGTTTGAGAACCAAAATACAAAATACACTTGAACTAGTAAAACTTGAAATGTGGCTAAAGCCTTGAATTCCCAAAATTCTAACTTAAAAATACAAAAGAAAACATGCAGACTGGAGTGATGCCTTGACTCTTGACTTACTCAATCTCCGCTCATCACCTGAATGGGAGGAGGAGAATGGGAGTGAGCTTAAAGCTCGTGGGTAACAATTTTATAATTGAGATACAAGCAAAACCATTTTCAAAACTTATTGTCATTATACATTTAGAAACCATAATAATTTCTCATAGAAAAACTCCAAACACTTACTTCTCAAAAACTACACTCAATCAAAAAGTTCATGAGAAATTTTAAATCATGAATGCATCAAACTTGCTAACACATAAGCACATCACAATTGTTTGGGTGGATCCAAAACACACGTACTACACATTTCCCATAAGGGTCCTGTTTAGCCGTGAACATATGTACTATCACAATTCCACTTAATGGTCTTGCGTAGCCGTGAACTTATGGAAGTCCATGAAGGAGCTCCATGCCACTAGCGGGCAGGCGGGAGAAGCCTTTAGACAAGTGCACTTGACTTAACTTAGGAGACCACCACAAACCCACATAATCATGCATTTCACATCTTGTAAACGTATGGCCTCAACGACATTTTTCCAAAACTTGATTTCATAATCATAAAAACGTTTCAAAATCATTTTCATCATTCATTTCATAAACAAATATCACAATTCATATAAAAACATATGGCACATTTATAATTGAAAACATTTTAAAACTTTCTTAGTTTTGAGGAAACCTTAGGGCTTAGTACTTAATTATAAAAGTGTCACCCACCTGAAATCCTTGCTTATAAACTTGCTTAGGGATTTTCTTAAGGATGTCTTT
>JAOSBN010000002.1:21061966-21098340 GCA_027563595.1 Erythroxylum suave | reverse complement strand
TACTCCATTTCCTTCTGGTGTGCATCAGTATAGCTTTTCATTCTATCTTGTGTTGCTTTAAGCCTCTGCTTAATTAAATTTACCTTGTCAAGTATCATTTGAAGTACCTCTAGTCCCACCAATCTCCTTTCTGCTTCTTCATCTCAACATATAGGAGTTCTACATCTCCTCCTATACAGTGCTTCATAAGGAGCTATCTGAACGCTCGAATGGTACGAATTATTGTAAGCAAATTTGACCAATGGAAAATGCTCATTCCAAGTTCCTTTGAAATCCATCACACATGCCCTTAACATTCCCTCAAGGGTCCAAATGGTCCTCTTAGATTGACCATCTATCTAGGGGTGAAAAATAGTGCTAAAATTCAACTTAGTTCCCAGAGCCTCTTGTAAGCTTCTCCAGAATCTTAAAGTAAATCAAGGATCTCTGTCAGAAACTATAGAATCTAGAATCCCATACAGTCTCACTATCTCGTCAATGTACCTCTTTACTAGTACATGCAAAGAATCAGTCTGTTTAATTGCCAGAAAATGGGTTGACTTCATCAAACGATCAACAATAACCCATATAACATTATGCTTCCTACTGCCCATCAGAAAATCCACAGTCACTCTTTGCCACTTCAGGAATGGATAATGGACTTAACTTGCCTGAAGGTGCCTAGTGTTCAGCCTTGACTTGCTGACACACTAGACACTTACTTGCATATTCTGCTATGTCTCTCTTAATGTCTTTCCAACAGAAATGCTCTTTCAAATCTTTGTACATTCTGGTGCTACTTGGGTGCATAGCATAAGGTGCATTATGTGCCTCGTCGGGTATCTCATCCTTTACCTCCTGGACATTTGGAATACAGAGTCGGTTGCCTATAACCATAAGTTCATCATCCCTCACTACCACTTCAGATTTCTTACCATTCTAAATTTCTTCTCAGAGTTTGTTCAATTTTGATCCTGTGCTTACAACTCTTTAACTTTCTCCCTAAGTATCGGTCTCACTCTGAAATTTGCCATAATGCAATCAGGCTCCTCCTGTATCAAACTTATCTTCAACTTAGCCGTCTCTATCAATAACATCTAATAAACTGTCTGAACATACGCTATGGAGGATTTCCTACTCAAGGCATCTACCACCACATTCGTATTTCCTAGGTGGTATTCAATCAATAGGTCATAATCCTTGGGCAACTCTAACCACCTTCTCTATCTCAAATTCAGCTCTTTCTGACTCAATAAATACTTGGGACTTTTGTGACCCGTAAAAATCCTCGTTTGAACCTTATGTAAATAATGCCTCTAAATCTTCAGGGAAAAAATTACTACTGCCAATTCCAGATCATTGGTCAAACAATTTAACTCATACGACTTCAATTAGCGCAAGGCATAAGCTATTACTTTGTCTCCCTGCATCAACACACGACCCAAACCCTTCCTTGAAGCATCACTGTAAACTGTATAACCCTCATCTCCTATAGGCAAGGTCAGAATTGGAGTACTTGTCAATCTATGTTTAAGCTCCTTAAAGCTTTTCTGACATTCATCACACCAAATAAACTTTTGATTTTTTCTTAATAACTTGTTTATCAAAGCAGCTATCATAGAAAATCCTTCCACAAACCTCCTATAATACCCTGCCAGACCCAGAAAACTCCTAACTTCTGTAACTTTCTTTAGTGCATGCCATTTCACCACTGCTTCAATTTTCCTCGGATCAACATGTACTCCATTCTTTGAGATCACATGACCAAGAAAGATCACCTCATGAAGCCAAAATTTACATTTGCTGAATTTGACATAAAGTTCCCTCTCCCTCGGTGTTTGCAACACTATCTAGAGAAGTTTTTCATGTTCCTCTTCATTCTTGGAATACACCAAAATGTCATCAATAAACACTATGACAAAGTGATCCATGAACTCCTTTCAGATACTATTCATAAGATCTATAAATGCAGCTGGAGCATTAGTTAATCCAAATGGCATGACCAGGAACTTATAATGCCCATAACGAGTCTTAAAAGCCATCTTGTTTACATATGACTCTCTAATTTTGAGCTAATGATAGCCTGTCCTGAGATCAATTTTAGAACAAAAAGCGTGCCCTCTGTAACTGGTTGAACAAATCATCGATTCGTGACAGAAGATATTTGTTCTTAATGGTCACCTTGTTGAGTCTCTGATAATCAATACACGTACGTCATATCCCATCCTTCTTTTTAACAAATAAAATAGGAACTCCCCATGGCAACGAACTTGGCCTTATATACCCCTTCTCTAACAGCTCTTCCAAATGTTCCTTGAGCTCCTTCAATTTAGCTAGATCCATTCTATATGGTGGTATACAAATCGGTGCAGTACTGGGAATCAAGTTGATGGCAAACTCAATTTCTCTCACCAATGGCAAACCAGGTAAATCTTCTAAAAACAAGACAGGAAACTCCCTTACAATCGGAAAATCTTCTAACTTCCTTTCATTCACATCGATATCCACGACGTGTGCTAAGAAGGCTTCATACCCCTTTTTCATCATAATGTTAGCTAACAAAGCTGAAAACATTCTAAGTGACGACATTCTTCTGTCTCCTCTAAAAGTCACCTCCTCTCTATTACCAAAGTCAAACACTACCTCTTTGAGAATACAGTCTAACTTTACATAATATTTCTCCATGGCATCCATACCTAGCCCCCTTAATAACCAGTTCACAATCTCTATACACTTAACTTATTATCGTCTTCCTCCCTAAAGGAGTGCTAACAATCAATGGATCTTCCAATGGCATCAAATTCACACCACATAATGTCATGCTTGCAAAAATAAATGAATGTGTGGAGCCAGAATCAATTAAGACATATGCTTCAGAATTAAATAACTGAGCCATACCTGTGACAACTTTATGTGCGGCTATGGGCTCCTCTCTTGTCATGGCAAATGCCCTAGCTTATGCCTATCCCCTTGGCCTTCCTGGAGGAATAGTTTTCCATGCAGCCCCATAACTGTCCACTTTAGTGATTGGCCTGGTTCCCACTGTTTCTGCTCTCCTTAGGGCTTGCAACTGCGACCCCTCTTGCCTTGTCATCTGGGGACATTCCCTGATCATGTGTCCCTTCTCCCCATATTGAAAATATACTCTCAGTAACTTGAAGCACTCTCCTTTGTATAACTTCCCACAATGCTCACATTGAGGGTTCATGTACCTGCTCCTCTCCACCCTACTATTGCCTCCCACAGTTGAGGTTTTCGCTGAAGCTGCCCTTGATTTCTTGTTCTTAGTAAAGGCATTACTCCCCACCTCACTTTGAGTGTGGAAACTCCTTGTACTCCTCTTAGGCATTGGAGCACTGATTCCCTTCTTAGAAGATTGCTTCCAGTTCTTCCTCTTCTTATTCACTTCATACTTGATATTCTCCAGTTTTACTGTTTGAAGTGCAGCATCTACCAACTGCTGGTAGTTATAGAAGTTATGTATCAACAACTTCTCCTTGATCCCTAAATGAAGTCCTCCCTCGAACTTGCGGCATTTGTCCTACTCATTGGCTACAACGTTGGTCGCATATTGGGAAAGCTGAGTGAACTTTAGCTTATCCTCTCTCACACTCATGTCCCTTTGTGTGAGATTTAGAAACTCTCTGGCCTTCTCTTGTACATAAACCTTAAAGAGGTACTTCTTCCTGAATAATTCCACAAAATCTCTCCATGATAACACCGTAGGCATAACCCGTCAATGTAGTGAGTCTCCCTGTAGCAAAGTCACTGCACAATCCAATTTCTCTTCATCAAAGCACTTCATCTGAAGCAGGACTCTCTCATTCCTCTTCAACCATACTTCAGCCTCTTCCAGATTTGTAGTACCATTAAAATCTATGGCTTCATACTTGTAAAGTTTATCATACTGCCCACTCCTCTCCACTAGAGCTGGCATCAGAACTTATGACCCTTGGCCCATGGCATATGTTAAAGCCTAAGCAAAGGCTTAAAAAAACCACGGATCTATAATAGGCATAGGAGGAGGAGGTGGTGGCATTTCACGCTGCACACTAGGTGCCTCAAAATTAGGAGCAGAGAGTATCCCTGCATCTTGTAGGACATATGATTCATTCTTACTTCCTCGGTGAGAGTCAGATCGTCTCAGAGCTCCTCGAGTTTTTTTTAAGGAAGCATATTCACTCCTTCAATTGAAAACATTTATAAAAATAACTTTTAGTTCATGTTTCAAAAAAAATTTGAATATTGTAAAACAATGCAAAACAATGCATGAGATTCACTTAAAAACAATGCATGTTCATTTCATATTTTAAAACTACTCATTCAAAGCCTAAGATACTCCTAAACCTACTCCCCAACTTGGACCTAAAGCTAGTCGCTCTGATACCATAAGATGCTGGACCTCGTTTTTGGAGCCCAACTATCCGGATGTCATAAAACGTGAGCATGTGTATTACCCTGGAGGGTTATTTCCATGAACTCTCATTAGTCATCATCAGTTTATCTTCATTCTTATAACATCCTAAAAATTTCCTATTATACAGATCAAGATATGCTTCAAAGCCAAAGTATGCTCATACTAAGTCATGCTCTTCCAATCGATTCCCTCACTTTCTTTCCATTAATCTTTTTCAAATCAACATCAAAGGCTACCAATGATAGAAATAGGAATCTATTGGTTCAATAATCACTTCATTTGGAGTTCGAATGATGAAGTTATGGTCAAAAGAGTCAACCTTGATCATGTCCTCAATCATATTGTACCTATCTTAGGATATCAGAATATGGTCATTTTAGGAAGGTCTCGAAGAGGACTTCAAGATATACAACTTTTGTGAAGGCCTTACAAAAAAATTTTGTCATCTAGAGGGTCGTAATGGCTTCGTCTGACGTTTTGTCTGGTGCTTTGTCTAACACTTCATCTGGCACATCGTCTGGTGCTTCATCTGACGCTTTGTCTAGTACCTATTCTTCATCTAAAGGCGATATCTTTTGCTTACCAAGCCTAAAAATTCCAAACTTTATATCGTAGGAAAGCTAAGAAAAAGTCTACAACTTTTATGAAGATAGCTCTATATAATTCATCCTAAATCAATACAGATTTGCCCTAGAATGCAGAACACAAAATTTTACCCTTATGAATGCTTAAAAAAGCAATGTAAAACTTTGAGAGCCATGGGAAAAAACACAATCATATTTCATTATCATCAAAAGATAAAAGTTTTACAAAGAGTTAATTGGAATTTCAAGCCACAATAATTCATAGTCCAAAAATACATAATTTACACAAAATAGAATTGCTCAAAATGCAACTAAAGCCTTGTTTTGCTAAAAAACTTAAAATACAAAATAAGCATAATCCGGAGTAATGCCTTTATGCTTGATCACTCTATCTTTTACTCATCACCTGAAGATGGGATGGAATGGGGGGTAAGCTTAAAGCTCGTGGGTAACAATTTTATAACCGATAACAAGCAAAACCATTGAAAAATTCACAATGCATCATGAAACCGAATTCTCAATTTATCAAACACTTTATAAGCAACCCAAAACATGCATTCAATAAACTTGTCAACACATTAGCACATCAAAATAGTTTGGGAGGTCCACAAACAAAATGAACTAACACGTTCCCATAAAATGGTCTTGTGTAGTTGTGAGCAGAATAAACTAACACATTCCCATGAAATGGTTCTGTGTAGTTGTGAACAGAACGAACTAACACAATCCCACTTAGTGATTTTGCGTAATCATAAACACGAAGAGTCCTTGATACCACTTGCCGGCAGGCGGGAGAAGCCTTTAGTCAAAGTGCACTTGACATACAGAATGGACCAGACCAAACCCATATAACATGTATTTCATTTCTTGTAAACTTGTTCCCCAAAATGACACTTTTTTCGAAAAGTGATTTCATAAACATAGTATTTATTTTCAGAAAAAACCATTTTCGCATTCTTTTTATAAATCATCATCACAATATTCATATACCAAACATATAATTCTTTCTCAAAGCATTCAAATAGCAATAAATGCACATTTATAAAACAATTGAAAAACATTTACTTTCTTGATTCGGAAGAAACATTAATGGCTCATTATTCAATTATAAAAATGTAACCCACCTTGAATTCCTTGCTTAACAATTGCTCAAAGATGCCTCTCTTCTTGCTCCTCTTGCCTCTCCTCTTGATTTCCTTTAATATTGGCAAAACCCCAATTCAATAGGACTTCCAATTGAGAACTCAAAGAAATATATACACCAAAATTGATCCTAGAATACTAAAACCCACGCATTTCTTAAGCTTCATGAACAAAAACCCTTCTAAAATCCAATCGTTTAAACAACTTACCTTGAATCTTCTCTAGTTAATGAGTCTTTTAACTCAAACGAAAGCTCTAATCTTCCCCTTTCTCTTTCCCTTCTTGCACAACTTCAAAATCACTCTTTAAAACTAAGAAAATTGAAACCTTAACCTTTCTTATTCCTTTTTCTCTCTAATGGCTGAAACCCTCACTTCTCTCTCTTTTTCATGTTTTTCACTTCACTCTCTCTTCATTCACGTTTTTCTCATTCTAATGCACAAGATACACTTTTCCCTCTTGTAGTTCTACCCTTAATGAGTGCTAAAAGTCATCTTTACCCTTCCTTTAAAGCTTCATAGCTTTTAATCTTAAGTGATCCTCCAAAAAATACCCTTCAACCTTCTTACTACTTTAATACAACTAAACCATATAGTAAAAGCCTACAAATATTAACATAATAATTAAACTCCAAAACTTAATTTATCAAAACCTCATAATTCATTTAAATCATGCTTAAATAAATAAAATAAAAAACAAAAAAATTCAGGGCCAAAAGCATTGGACCCTGCACAGTTGTGACTTAAGAAGTCACAACCGTGACTTTTCTCTCATTTTGCTTAGAAAATTTTTATTAAATTATGTGTTTGCATGAATTAATGGACATGTTATAATTAAGTTAAGGAGTTAGAAGGCAATAGCTTAAATAGTGAAGGGTAAGTTTGGAAAGGTAAGAAGTTGTCTTAATTAATAAGAGAAGTAAGTGAAGGGTGCATGAGAGACATGATGGAAAAGTAAGGAAGAAAGAAAGAAAAACCTAGAAGAAACTAGAAAAAGAGAAGCAAAAATCAAAACAGAAAAAGAAGATGGTGAGAGTCGTGTAAAGTAGGAAAGAAAGAGAGAAAGTCGCAGAAGGACCTAGAAGAGAAGGAGAAATGAATCGAAGAAAATGAAGAAGAAAAGAAAGAAAAAGGAGAAGGAAGAAGAAGAAGAAGTTCCAGTTGAATTTTTTGGTAACTCCAATCTTTTCTTCTTGCTTTTGTAGAGGAAGGAACTAGAGAAAATAAGTATATGTTCTGAAAATGAAGCAAGAAAGAAGAGAAACAAGAACTTCATTTTCTTAGAGTTTCATGGATTTTCTACTAGATATTAGTTACTTTAGCTTACTTATATCAAGAGTCGTTTAAGTCCAAGCTCAACTTTGATTACTAAAGTTCTATAGATTTTCTACTTGTATATTAGTTGAATGGAAATTTGTTTGTTTGAAGGGAATTAAGAAAATCGAAGACAAGAGCAAAAGGAGAGATAAACTTGAGTTTGGATTTACACATAAATAGGTGGGTAATATGTTTATGGTTATCAGATGATTTGATGATTTCTTAAATGTTTGTGTGCTTAAATGCTTGTCTTTGAAACATTATGAATGTGGGAAAAATGCACTGTGATTTGTTATCATGTTTGCTTTGAAAGATTTTACTATATTTGGTATTAATTAACGGAAGAAAAGCATAAAAATCATGAAAGCATGAATATGTTATAAAATGTGTGAGCATCGAAAACTTGCTTGTGTAGGCAAAAAAGATACCATTTTGTTCATCACGTGCACATTGACTTAAAGCCTTCTCCTGGCTGCCTGCTTGTAGCATATTTATGCTTGATTATGAGTGTGTATCTCATTACCAATGGCTATAAATGTATTAGCCACTGAGCTTATAGCTCACCCCAATACTTTTCCAACTCCTCAGGTGCAAATCAAGCAAATCATTGAAACTTGCAAACTTTGGTAAACTCTAAGAGAAAAATATATCTTTTGTAATTAAGTTAGCTCATATACATTTGGTAGCTTTATAAGCATATCAAATATGATAATTCATGTTATATTTTTTAATTATGCTACTGCTTCGACTCTTGATATGTAATTAAAGTAAAGTACAAACTCTATTTTGTTTAAGAAATGAGAGTAAGAGTTGAAGAATTGCTCTTTTGTATATGTTCAGAATTTTCTTCTCTGTTAAGTTGACAATTGCAGCTGGGAATAAAATCGTGAGTTGTTTGGTAGCTTTTGGATAGATTTTCTTAAGTAAATTGTTGTGTTAGGAGTCTATTATATTAGGATGTATGTATGGATTGTTTTATTAGATTCGAGTCTTTTCGTTTTTGTGAGAATGTCAATTAGGCAGTAGAGGAAAAAAGGGATAGAAATTTTTCCCCGACTTAAATGAATAAGCTATATTGATATAGGTAGAATTTGACAAATTCATCTGCATAAAATTTGTAGCTTATTCTCTTAACTTTCTAACAACATAAAGTTTGTAAATTTTGGGCATCGGAGTTGACAGTTATGATGATTAGAAGTGTGAGTGGTAGAGTTAGGGTGCACGATTGTAATTGACCCCATTATTAATGGAATTACAAGATCGTGCTTCAGCATGATCGTGACAAGCTGGCTATTACCTAAAGCTCATGATTATAGCATGATCCTTACTTTGTGAGAAGCACGGTCGTGCACTTCTTTTGCTACTAATTTATTTCTTTGTTTTTTTACTCCCAATTGTGACTTATGTTTATTTTTATTCTTTTTTTTAATTTTATTTTAAAAGTTCCTCAAATTTTAATGCTTCATTGCCCCAAAATAATTACCAAGACTGGGGCCTAAAAACAATACAGTATTTCAAAAAGGTTGAGAAGTCCAAAAGTAATGATGCATCCTTAATGAATAAGATTAAATCCTAGAATCTGAGAATAAGAATTTGTTGTCTAAAATTATGTCCCTTGAAAATGAAAACAAGCAAAAAGTATCTGAAAAGGAATTCTCAAAACAAAAGGTAAGTCAGTTAGAGAATGCATTGTTTGAAAATGATTCTATTAAGGTAAAACAGTTAGAAGAGAAAATTGCTTCTCTAAAAAAAGGTTTCGCCAATTTTGTTGATGGATAGAACAATCTTAATGCATTACTTGGGAATGGTAAAGGTGTTTTTGATAATGCTAGAATAGGAGATAATGAGAATAATAATATTAGGCCAAAAAAAATTCCTGTGTTAAATCCAGTAGTAGCTATACCCAAAGCAGTAGGAACCTGATAAATAGCAAAGATTACAGTAATTCTCATTCATCTATTTTTTACAATTATTGTGGTTGGAATAGTCATATTATTCATTCCTGTAACTTTTGAAAAATGAAGAAATTATCTTAGATGTATGTTTAGAGACCTAAAGGCCAAACTAATAACCTGAAAGGGCTAGTTAATAATAGAGACAAGAGAAAATCAATGGATAGTTAATAATGGTTGTTCCAGACACATGATGGGTGAAATATCACATTTCAACTATATTGAAAAGAAAGACGGAGGCAATGTTGTCTTTGCTAACAAAAATAAGGCAAAAGTCGCTGGAATTGGTAAAATTGGTAACTCTAACTCTACTTCTATTGATAATGTTCTTTTTGTTGATAGATTTAAACATAACTTATTGAGTGTAATTAAATTATGTGATAAGAGTTATAGAGTTACTTTCTATACATCCCATTGTGAGATTATTAATAAATTTAATGACAGCATTGTATTTGTTGGTCCTTACAATCAAACTATAGACTGTGCTTAATTGGAAGGCATGTCTTCACAAAATGTTAAATGTTTTACTTCTCCGGAAAAGGATTCATTTTGGCATAGAAGATTTGAACATATTAGCATGAGCATATTATCAAAATTCTCCAAAAATGAATTAGTAAGAGGATTACCTAACCTAAAGTTTGAGAATAATCAGCACTGCAAAGCCTTTTTTAAACAAAAAATTAGAAGTAGTTTACCTTATAAAATATTGTTTCTACTAACTAACCACTTGAACATATATATATGGATTTATTTAGTCCTACCAGGACTCAAAGCTTCGGTGGTAAACACTATGGTTTTGTTATAGTAGATGATTATTTTAGATTTATATGGGTTTATTTCTTATCAAATAAGGATGATAATTTTAAAGTGTATTAGAAGTTTTGCAGAAAATTTTATATTGAAAAAGGGTAACGCATTACATCTATTTGGAGTGATCATGGAGGAATATTCATTAACAAAAAATTCAAAGATCTCTGTATGAAAATTGGATATCTTATCATTTTTCATGCCTAAAGACTCCTCGGTAAAATGGAGTAGTTGAAAGAAAGAATAGGACTCTCGTTGATATGGCCAAGACATTATTGTGTGAAAGTGTTCTACCTCTTAGCTGTTGGGCAAAAGTTGTATCTACTGCTTGTTACATACTTAACAGGTGCCTTATAAGACCTATTCTGAAAAAGGCCCCTTATAAGTTATGGAAAGGAAGAAAACTGAATGTCGCTTTCAGCATGTGGTTGCAAGTGCTTCAATCTAAATAATAGAAAAGACAACCTTGGAAAGTTCAATGCAAGATCAAATGAAGTTATCTACAGTATCTCTAGTAAAGGATTCAGAGTTTACAATAAAAGAAAAAAGAAGATAAAAGAATCAATACATGTAATATTTGATGAAGCATTACCCTTGACAACAATAGTTGGTTAAGATGATGAAGAGCATCCCTTGGCTCTTAAAAATACATAGTAGACTTAAACTACACCTGTAGTACCTTCGGAATTACAAGATCAAGAAGGTCCTCCTAAAGCTAAGACAAAACAGGCTCCTTCCTCTTAGCAGGAGTTTATACAACGAAGAACCCTAAAAGAATGGAGAGGTCTTGATACACATCATTACATTCTAAAAGTCTAAGAATCATATCATCCCTCCTCTCATAATTAGATCTAAAAACTATTGAAGAGGCTCTTATTGAAGAAAATTAGGTTTCAACTATAATAGAATAACTAAATCAGTTTAACAAAAACAAAGTTTGTAATCTAGTACCTCGTCCATAAAACAATTCAATCGTTGGAACTCGTTGGGTGTTTCAAAACAAACTTGACGAAAATTGTAATGTGGTAAGAAACAAAGCAAGACTTATAGGTCAATGTATAATCAACAAAAAGGTATTGATTTTGATAAAACTTATACATCTATTACTTGAATATAATCGATTAAAATTTTACTTGCCTCTCCATATTATAGAAACTTCAAATTATTTGAAATGGATGTCAAAAGAACCTTCTTAATTGGATATATTAATGAAGAAGCATTTGTTAAGCTACTTCCATTCTTTGATGAAAACCATACTGATTACATGATGAAGTTAACTAAAGCTCTGTATGGTTTTAAAGTAGGCTCTTTGAGTATAGTACAAGAGGTTAAGTAATTTTCTACTTGAGAATAACTTTGAAAGAGGAAAGGTACATAAAAAATTATTTTTTAAGAAAAAGGAGAATGATTTACTTATAGTGCAAATATGTGTTAATGACATAATATTTGATGCTACTAATCAAATTTTTTATAAAGAATTCTAAGCATTAATGCTGGGGGAGTTTAAAATGAGCATGATGAGAGAACTATCTTTCTTTCTCAGATGACAAATCAGGAAAATAGAAAAAGGGATCTTCATTACCCAAGTCAATTACATAAATGAACTCATCAAGAAGTACCATTTTGATAATGTCAAATTAATGGGTACTCCTATGTATATCGGAACTAAACTTGATAAGGATAAAGAAGATAAAGCTAAAGATAAGACAAATTATAGAAGAATGATTGGATCACTACTATATCTTACAAGATCAAGACTATAAATTATGCTTAGTGTTTGCCTTTACGCAGACTTTCAATTAAATCCAAAAGAAAGCCACCTTTAAGCAATCAAGAGGAATTTTAGATATCTTCACGGAACTATAGATTTTGGATTATGGTATCCAAAACATGATTCATTTAACATAGTTAGTTATTGTCATGCAGATTACGTAGGTGATAAAGTCAACTTAAAAAGCATAAGTGATCACTGTCAATTTCTAGGAGGATGTCTAGTTTCTTGGTCTTGCAAGAAACAAAATTGCACATTGCTTTCAACAACTGAAATAGAATATCTAACAGCTGTCAGCTTTTGTGCTCAAATCTTATAGATGAAGCATTAACTCTAGGATTTATCTCTGAACTTTAATCATATTCTTATATTATGTGATAATAATAGTGTAATAAATATTTAAAAAATCATGTGCATCATTCTATAACTAAGCATATAGAAATCAAGTATCATTTACTTAGAGATCATGTTTTAGAAGGAACCATTGTTCTTTTGCATATTAATTCTGAAAGTCAAGTAAAAGATATCTTCACTAAGCCACTCTTTGAAGATAGATTTGCATGTTAAGAAAAGAGCTTGGTATGTTTGATATTATTTTTGTATGAATTTTCTGTTTTACTTCTCTTTGTAGACATTAATAGGCTCCTTCTATTCTAATTCTTTAAAAGCCTCCTCTTATTTTAGTAGCCTCCTCCTATTTCAGTAGCCTCTTCTTAGTTTAGTAGGTTCCTTTTAGTTTAGAAGACCCCTCTTAGTTTAGAGGCCTACTATTAGTTTAGTGGACTCCTTCTAGTTTAGAAGGCCCTTTTTATTTAAGAAGACTCCTCTTAGTTTAATAAGATAAAATACAAGTGTCTTAAAAAGGTAGTACAAGTGTCTTAAAAAGGTAGTTCCTTTTCAACGTCATTTTAGTTTTTAAAACGTGCATGTGCCTCCCTAACAGCTTTTCGTACGTGACTAAATGAAGATACGTAAATGATCACACTTCCTTTATTAGCATGTAAAACTGTTAATCCTCATATGAAATCAATGTCTTAAAATCATTAAGCAAACTTCTTTCATTTACACATCTTTGTCTTTCTCAGAAGTGCGACTCCCTACTCTCTACACCCTAACTCTCTTCTTACTCTCAAATCTCCTAAACCTCATCATGTTTGCTCATAATGACATGAACAAAGTCAAAAGGACATAATAAAATCTTGACGTCCTCTAGTCATGTCAAAACTCTCCACCATGAACAAACTCTAGTTTCTGAGTATTCTTTTAGGTCACCAATAGTAGGATCACTAAACACTCCTATTGAAACACCCATTCAAGATACTCTAGAGAAGAGAGAAGGTAGATTTTTGCTATGTTATCCCTAGAATTAGACTCTAATTTATACTCCAAGCACAAACAACAATATGTATCTGACTCTAGTGAAGAAGAAGAAGAGAAAGTAGAGGAAGAAAATGAAGAAGAAGAAGAAGAAGAAGAAGAAAAATCTTCAGGTGAGAGGGAGACAGCAAGAAAAGTAAGGTTCCACTCTCCTTAGCTCTCACTACACACTCTTACTTCTCCTATCCTCTCTTCCGAAACTTCCACACCACCTTCCACTACTCCTCAACTCAGTTCTAAGGATAAGAAAGTGCCTAAATCGCACAGGATTGTAAATGATGATGACTCAAATGAAGAACCAATTCCGCTAATAAGAAGACTATGAATTAGAGCAAGTATCACAAAACTAGCTAAAAGAATTGATGAACAAGAAGAAACCACTAAAGATTAAGGACACTACGGTTAAAGAGAAGATTGAGGACCCAATTATTAGTGATGAGCCAGTTTTTTAAGAAGGCTTGTTTGAATAAATATCGAAGGCAAAATGATCAAGATTGAAAAAATGAAAGAAAGGATTCACCTGTTAATCTATTTGAACTAGTAGACGCTGAAGCAAGATACAAAATGCGGTACAAAAAGCACAAAGTAGTTGAATTTTTCCTTCTCTCTTATTGAATGAAATTGGTATTACCATCTCCTCTCCTCTCATTTACTTATTATTGGTTAGGAAATTATGTGAACTTGAATGAGACTATGTGTGATGACTTAGTTAGATGTTTTTACAAACACATGAGAAAAGAAGAAAACGATGGAAAGTTGGAAATTATCACTTGGGTGAGTGTGAGATCTTGATATGGAAGAAATTTTGGCAAACATTCTAAATGTAATTCCCATAGGTAGGACTGACCTTCCCTATCATAAATGGGACATTGCTGACTTTGATCTGGGAGAGGTTGTGAACTTTATATGTTTGCACATTGACAATGCTCATTAAGGCAGACAATGGTATAGACACTTGGACCTACTGCCAAGATGCATTGCATTCATATCAGTTACCTCAATTTTTCCAAGGAGTGGTTTAAAAGAGAGATACAGTCTCCTGGATACTTATATAGTCTGCAATCTTTTAAAGGGAAATGAGATGAAACTCCCAGCAATGATTATAAAGTTTATGGTAGACAAAGGAAGTCATAAGAATACAACTGGTGGTCTGCCACATGGGATGCTTTTAACTAAGATTTTTGCTTACTATGGAGTGTCTTTTGACAATCTGGATTGGTAAGCACCCAGTAAGTTTCATTCTTTTATTCCCTACTAATTCAAATACAAGCTGAAAGAAAAAGTGTGGGTTGAGAAGAAAACTAAAAGGGCAACTGACCTCTTAGTTCACACTCCAAAACACCAATGATCTAGTCCTTCAACAATTGAAGGAAATTCTTTCCAATTGAGATCAAATAGATAGCCTGCAAAATCAAATCCTGGGCATGCCAATCCTTCTTAGAAAAATTATTAATTCTCTTAACTAACTTTGTTACTATTTTTAATTGAATTTTTTCTTACATACTCGTGATATTACTTATCGCTTAATTTCATTTCCTCCTTTTTCTTATAATTGACAAAAGGGGAGAATAATTAACGATATACTTTACATCTGTGATATATTTTCAATATTGCCTTGATGATATATTTTCTTTTGATGACATATATCTATGATATATTCAACGATGATATATTATGTTAAATGTTGTTGAAATGTTGTTAAACTTGTGAAATTTAAGTCTGTGATATATAAATGATAGGCTCCTTCCATTAGAAGTCAAGCTCCTTCTAACTATAATTGTGAGTAAGAACATATAAAGTTTACATGTATTTTTCAAAATCCTTCATTATTATTTGAATTTTGAAAATATATCTATATTATTATTTGTCATCATCAAAAAAGGGGAGATTGTTAGCTCAAGGTTTATTTTCAATGATTTCGAAGATAACTTTATAACATTTCAAAATTCAAATTGGATTTATTTCCTTATATAAGCAATGACATAATTCTTAAAAGGAAATAAAATCATAGGATAATTGCTTCCTTTCCTGCAGGAACCTTCTTCATGAACTTACCTAGTTAGAAATAGTTCCATAACATCCTAAAGGATCTTACTAATTCGAATAATTAGCTCCGAAAGTTTTGACGAAACTTTTATCTTAACATTTGAATATCGAAGATTTCAGCAGAGATGATATCAAAGATTTTTTTAGATACAAAGTCAACTTAGAATAGAAATGAAGCAATGACTAGTTAGAGAAAATCTCTACTTAAGGAAGAGCCACTGCATTTGTGAAATTCTTTTTTTGAGATACTTCATTAGCATCAATATTCTTAAAAGTTATATCAATCTCCTTGTGCCATAAAAAGTGAAAACATTTTATCGAGAAAGAGAATGTTATTCTTTGAGAGCTTACAATAAGCTTACTTCATATTTATTTTTAAAAACTTGTAAAGGCTTGTTAAACACTTCGAGTGTGGAAGGTTAGAGAACATTGAAAAATATGTAGTTGTGAGTTTGGAGAGGCTCGTTAAATTTAATACTTGGATTAGTATAGTGAAATACTCAAGTTGGATACTTTGGGACTGGACGTAGGCTTTGTTGTTAGCCGAACAAGTATAAATCGACTGTGTCATTCTTTCTCTCTTCCTAAATTTCAAAATTCAGCATTATAAGTTCGTGTTTCCAGGAGGCTTCTTTGATTTTACAATAGGCTCCCTTTGCTTTTCAGGGAAAGCTAAAAGGCAATTCAGTTTCCGTATATTGCAAGAGATTCCTTTCTTTTTTGAAACAATTAACAGACTCCTTTTGTTGGATTCCGTTTTCGGAGCCCAACGTTCGGAGTCATACTTAAGCACATTACCTTATAGGGTCCTTTTGAAGAAACCTCATTAGCTAACTTAGGCTCATCTCCATTCAAGCCTAAATATGTTAGAGAATATCATTGGTGGGTCCACAATTTTGCATATGTACATGATTCGGGATAATTAGCTTAACTTTTACTATAGGTGTCACATCATGGTCATTCAAGCATGGTTTAGAAGAGTAATTCGTATTCTACAACTTCCGTGAAGACCCCGGAGAGAGGTTCTTGCTATTTAGAAAGTCAAAATTTGCACATTTTAAAACTGTCCCAAGAAGGTCCACTTAACAGACATACGTCCCTTTAAACAGACATGAACTGAGCAGGGACATTGTCAGACCCGAGAAGGTCCGCCTAGTGGACATTAAGTTCGCTTAATGGACAGTTACAGGTCAAATCCTACATTTCCAACTCCTTAAGCTACCTATGACCCATCTTATGCTTATCTATCATTCCTAACTCATTTTCCTCATCATTTTCACTCCCATTTCAACTCAATATCACTTACAATCAATTCATCATCCATGTTTGGTCATCATCCCAAAAACACAACCATTCAACTTTACACATTCATTATGAAATTCTACACATGTTCAACCTCATTTATCATCTTCATTTCATCTCCAACTTATCACACTAGTTCTTCCTAGTTCAAGAAACCATAGTACTTATGACACTACTTCTTCCCATTTCAAGACACCACATTCTCTCATTCTATTAAATCAAAATGGAAAAGCTGTAAATATCCTGCATACACCCTATGCAGCATCACTAACTTGTAACAATCATAACTTTCAAGTTCGATCTCCAAAATTTACAAACTATATATCGTTAGAAGGCTAAAAGAATGAACTACAACTTCCCAGAAGACAACCTTGTCCAAATCACCCTACATCAGTACAGTTTTTCCCTTGAAGTCAAAACACAGATTTGTACCCTTATGAAAAACGTACCATTTACAATGTACAACTTGGAAAGTCATGAGCCTAACCATTCAACTACCAACTTTACTTCATTAAACTCCATAATCTCTACTCATTTGACTCATCCCTTAAAATTAATTCTCATCATTCACAAAAACCCTATCTTTCCCTTTTTCCATAATATCTCACTTATACGTATATATATATATATATATATATATATATATATATATCAATGATTCATGCTCAAAGTTCATCAACTTAATTGGATAACTTTTCCAAGTACATCTAATTTCAACTCACATCATCCATACATAATCCATATTTCATTAATAACAAAATAGAAGTTTACAAAACTTTAATGGCATTCCAAGCCACATTACATCATCAATATCCAAAATTTAAAATACAAAAGATACCAAACTCAATAATTCTCGAAATGCATCTAAATTCTTGCTATTACAAAATCTAACTTAGTATACAGAAACATTGTAAAAATAGAGTTATGCCTCGACTCTTGGTTACTCGATCTCACTTTCTTCACCTGAAGATGGGACAAAAAGGGGGTGGGCTTAAAAAATTCGTGGGTAACAAGGTTATAACTGAGAAACAAGCAAAAGTCATTGAAATATTTATTTCCATTGTAAAATTTAACATTGTAAAAATCCATGTAACAAATATTTTCCAAATTCACAACTTATCAAGAAATTCATAAACATCATGAATCATGCATTTATCAAACTTGTCACAGTCATAAACACATAAGCACATCAAAAATGGTTTGGGTAGTCCGTAACAGAATGTACTAACACAATTCCATAAAATGGTCTTGTGTAGCCGTGAACAGAACGTACTATTGCAATCCCACATAATGGTTTTACGTAGCCGTGAACTTAAACGAAGTCCGTGAAGGAGCTCCATGCCACTAGCAAGCAGGCGGGAGAAGCCTTTAGACAAGTGCACTTGACTAATAGAATAGACCACCACAAGCCCACAAAACATGTAATTCATGACTTGAAAGCAGATTGCCCAAATGACAACATTTCGTAAACTTGTTTTTCATGAACATGCAATTTTTAAAAAACCCTTTTCATTTAGCGATTCCAATTCATCAACAACATTCAAATGCTAAGCATATAGTAAATTCTCAAATCATTCAAAAGCAATGATGCAGTATTTATGAAGCCATTGAAATCATTTTATTCTCTTGGTTCAAAAGAAAACATTTATGGCTCATTACTCAAATTATAAACATGAAACCCACCTTATTTCGCTTGCTTGAAAATCTTGTTCAAAAAGCCTCTATTCTTGCTCCTCTTGCCTCTCTTGATTTTCTTCAACATTGGAGAAAATCCCCAAATCAAATAGGCATTCCAATTCATAAGACATATTCACTAAAATTGATCTTAGAGTTCTTAAACCCATACATTTCTTAAGCTATATAAACCAAAACCCCTTCAAAAATCCAAAATATTAAGATCAAACTTACCTTGAATCTTCACCAAACAATAAATTTCTTGGCTCTAATGGAAGCTCTAATCCTCCTCTTCCTTTTTCCCTTCTTGGACAACTTCAAAATCCCTCTTGAAAACCTGGAAATGGTGACACCCTAGCTTTTTCTTCTTTTTCTCTCCTTTCTCCACTGAACTCTCTTCTTTCTTCTTTCTCTTTGTTTCTTCTCTCAATTTCGTTCTTGCTTCTTGCTTAAAAGCAAGCCCACCCTTCTTATTTTCATTTTGCCATTAATGATTGGACAAAGACCCTTCTACCCCTTCTTATATGATTTGTAACTTAAATGCTTAAGTGACTTGCCAATTATTCCCTTCATGCAATCTTACCACCTTAATACTATAATTCAGTTGACCTATGTCATAAAATCTTACTCATATTAACATAATAATTAACTCCACAAAAAAAAAATAATTAATCTATCAAGACCTCAAAATTTATTTAAGACATTGCCTAACTTCTTCCAAAAATCAAGACCTTTTTCTGATCTTGTAATTGAAGGAATTAGATAACACTTACTGCTAGAAAAATGTTTCTCACTGTCTTAATTTTCTAATGACACCAAACCAAAATCATTCAATTTGGTTCAGAAATCTGAAAGTTATATCCTAACACTTCCGAACTATTCTTCTACTGAAACAATATTCTGTGCTCAAATTCCATCCAAAAATTGGAATTCTTAGGCACTGACTTAGAACTCAATTTTATAAGATAATTTATAGCACTATTTCTCTAGTTTAATTCAAATTAAGAATCACCTCATTTGGATAGCTAGAGAAAAAGTTATGGCTAAAACATCAAAGTATACTCAGTGAATTTGTTCCAACTACATTTTCCAGCTTAACACTTCCAACATTTCACATATAATAGTTCTAACTTCCAAGAAAAGTTTTGGGGTCTAACACCTTTCATTTTGAGTGTTAACAGGCTCCTATCAATTAACAGGCTACTTTCATTTTGAGTGTTAACAGGCTCCTATCGATTAACAGGCTCCTTTCTTTTCAAGTATTATCAAACTCCTATCAATTAACAGGCTCCTTTCTTTTTGAGCACTAGCAGGCTCTTTTCGGTTGATAAGCTCCTTTTGTTTTCAACGTTAACAAGATATGTTCAATGTTGAAAAGAACCTTCTTTCTACAAACTTATTTTCTTTAGTAAGATATTATAAATTTGAAAGTACTTTGCAAGTTTGATTACACACAATTCACTCCGCCTCTTGCTTATGCTTGCTTTATCATGTCTAATTAGTGTTCATCTAACCTAGTACTAATAGAAAAATTAGCTAAATATTAGCAAACATGAAATCATATCCATATATATAGAGAAAAAAATAGAAAACATAAGAATCATAATTTTAAATCTCCCTTGTTGTTTTCTATCATTTATTCCGACAATGTAGACATCCAATCTTGTGTTTTAATGGATATTTCGATAAAATCCTGCATTTTCTGCTCAGTAAGCTCCAAATTACCTCTGGAATCACCTTTAAATGTCTCGTGATGATGCTAACCTCTCTCCTATTCTAATTGTCTCTAAAATGTCCAATTTATACAAAAATCTAGGTTTTTGGGTTTTGCACATCTGTGTGCACAACCATGCATATGAACGTGCATAATCAAAGTCCGTCGAATATCGCCAAAGTGCACGGTTATGCATTTCTTCCAAATTGTTATTTTTCCTAATTTAGCCACATTTTTTTCCAGTTTCATCTCCTTTCATTCCATGCAAGTAATTATAACCTAAAAACACACTTGAAACAAATTAAGTACCAAATATCAAACAAAATTATAAAATATCAAGCAAGAATACATTAAATATGGGGGTAGAAACATAGTCAATTAACCATATAATAAATATCCCCATACTTAAGTTTTTGCTTATCCTCAAGCAAACCATAATCAAAATTACAAATTTACAACTCAATTCATTGTTAATTTCAACCTTTCCTTTCATACTATACATTGTCATATCCTATTGAATCAAATTAACATTCAATCAAAATCAAGTTGTCATAAAATTAACTTCCTAATTAATATTAATAATAACTACATTGAAATTAAAAGCATACCTCTTTATACCCTCACTAGGATTTCACTCAATGAACTTAAGTGTTTAGGTGAAAAGTGTCAAAACTCTCAATCGATGCATAGTAAAATTCTTAAAATTACATCCCCACCACTTATGTACAAACTAGAAACAAAAATCCAAAATGTATTTGTGTAGGTTATAATGGGGCTTAGTTCAGGTATGAATGGGATAATAAAAGGGGTTTTGTGAAGGAAATTTACTTAAAGAAATATTTCTTTGCAAAATAAATGGTACTAAATACTTATTTTCTCTGTTTCTATATTCCAATTAACACCATAATTCAACAAATATTAGACCTTTCATAAATTTTAAGTATCATAAATGAAAAATCTAAATAACCTTCAAGGTTCAAAATTGTTAATATATAGGTCAAATCAATGAAAAAGGATATAGCTTAACCTGTTTATTCCTAAAGGTCAATTTTTAGGTATGGTAATTTTCAAAGAAGATTAGGCTTAAACAAGGTACCTTTATCATGTTAAAGCCTCTAATTTCCACAAATATGGCCTCAACATGCATAATAAAGCAAGTTTTAGAATTATCCTACTATGTAATGGTAACATATACAAAAGAAAGAAAAGAGCTTTAAAAATTTTGAAAATTTGCTCTTTAGGCTCAAAAGCTCACGTAAAAGATTGGGTATCTATGTGTGTAAATAGTATGCAAATTTCATTTACTTTGAAATTTTTGTTATGAAAAATATGATTTAAAAACTTAATTTCATTCTAACCATCAACCTATTGCACACCAATTCATTTCAATATTCAACAAAAACATATAGTATTTATATAAGATCTATCTAACATAAACTTAAAGAGTTCAATTAAAAATTTTGTCAACCCATCCCCACACTTAAAATTGGATATTGTCCTCAATGTACATAATACAGTGAAATATGCAAGTGAGAGGGTTGTTTGTTACTTTCCTGATTGAGGTGATTACTTGAATTAATCCATCCGTTGTTAACTTATTCTTGCAAAAATAAAAGAAAAAGAAACAATAAAAAGAAATATAAGAAATAAGAAATAAAATAATACTAAAGAAGATAATGATAAATGGGTTATTTGCAATCGAAATCACGATTACTCCACCATACCTCACTCAACTTCGACAAAAATGCATGAAAGATTGAAGAAAAAAGAAGAAGTATGTGAAGGTGTTTAAAGAGCATCGAAGAGAGAAGAAGCAAAGTGTAAGTCTGAAGTGTTTAAACGTGAAACACAAACCAATACACACTATCGTATCACATGAGATCACAAGCCAAAACACAGATACCAAGACATATTCATGTGACAACACACACAAATCATCTGCTGGGAGTTAAAACGGTAGCATCCTCATTATGTTTGACAAATATACGACGCTATCATCTTACTTACAGTTGAAGCATATTAGCCCATACAAAACGCAAGTGACTGATGCAAAGAGGCATAGACAAAAACAAAAAAATGCTGATAGAGGCTGGAGAATAAATGACTCACGTGAATGGCACATGGAAGAGAGCTGATCCCATCTTTTTCTAAAAAATGTGGACTTCATGTAGGAACTATAAAAGGGAAGAAGCATTTATTAATCAAGAAAAAAAAACACAGAAACTTCCATTATTCATTACATTGTATTCACAATCTGTAAATGAGAAAAATCAGAGTGAAAATTTATCAGAGAGTGCTAGAGTACCATTGTTTTTGGGTACTGGTGAGTTTGAGAGACTCCTTTTGTAGGTGTTCTACAGAATACTCAATCTCTATATTTTGTTTATTTTTTCTTCTTCATTAGTGAATTCTTCCACCACTAACAAGTGGGAACCTTGGATGCAGATAGTGATTTGCTATCAAACTAAGTAAAATCTAGTCTCTTTAATTTTCTACAAGTTTTTTATTTCTACAAAGAATAACAATCTTTATCAGTTCTTATGTTTAGAAAACAACAGTAAAGCAATTACATCCCAACAGAAGTGGTATTAGAGCATTCAAGATTTCTTAGGGCATTTCTTGAACACTTTTAGCAACAAAGATTCTTCAAGATTTATCAAGAAAGTCAGTAAGTGAAAGTCTTTAGATTATTCATTTTACAACAATCATAGTAGGCAAAGAAATTGGCATATTTTCTGGTAAAGAAGACTTTACCATCTGGAAACTCCATATACAAGCTCTTCTTGAATCGTATGATTGTTATGGTGCTATAAATGATCAGTATGACTTAGAGATTGATCCTATAAAGAAACTAAAAATGCAGAGACTTGCATATTGCAAGTTAATGCTTTACTTATCACCAACAGTGATAAGGAAAGTGCAGAATTGTAACACTGAACAGAAGCTTTAGGTGAAACTTGATGAGTTGTATGCCAAAAAGTGTCTTCCTAACAAGATGACACTTCGTCATAATCTTGCTAACTATAAGACGAACACTTCAGTCTTCTTAGATGATAACCTAGACTACTTCTTTAATCTAGTTCAAGATCTAAAAGCTACAGATGAGAAAATCTCAGAGGAACATTAAGTTGTAGTAATATTAAAGGCATTACCTTCTTAATTTAATGCATTCAAGAAGGTAATTAAGCATGCTAGTGGAGAATCACTTACTGTAAAGAAGGTATTAGATTCTCTAATGGAAGAGATAGTTGAAGTAAATCCTTTTAAGAAAGAGGCTAAAGTAATGTTTGTAGACAATTACCATTGGAAGAAATCTCATAAGAAAAATGGCAAGAAAGGGAAGTGGCATAAGGGAAGTGGGAAAGAAAAACAGTCTAAGGAAGGTGAAACTGGTGAAAAGAAGAAAAAAGGAAAAGGGAAGAAATGCTTTTACTGTGATAACAAGGAACATTTTGCAAGGGATTGTAGGAAAAAGAAGAGGGATAAGGCAGCTAAAAGTAGAATTTCAGGTAATGTTGAAAAACCTGAAGATTCTAGTGGAGATGAGATTTTGGCTATCACTGAGGACAGTGAGGACCTTAGTAGAGAGTGGATATTTGATTCAGGGTGCACTATGCATATAACTCCTCATAGGAACTGGTTTACTACATTTGAACCAGTCACTGCAAAGGTTAAAATGGCAGATTCTAGTCAGCAAAGGATAGAGAGCATAAGAAGTGTTTCCATCAACATGTTTGATGGAAAAAGAAGGATCCTAAGCAATGTCAGATTTGTGGCTGGAATAAGGAGAAATCTGATTTCTGAAAGCTTGTTTGATAAGCAACGCTTTCAGATCAGGTTTAAAGATGGACTTAGAGAAATCCTAAGGGATGGGAGAGTCATCATCAGAGCAGTGGAGAGGGTTGGTCTATATTATGTTATAGGCTCAACTGAAATAAACCAAATTTTAGAAAGTGAAAACCTTGAACCAACCAAGCAATGGCATGCAAGGTTGGGTCATCCAGGCAACAAAAGCCTGCTCCATCTCTCTAGGTAAGGTCTAATCCCTGAAGAAAACCTTCAGAAGTTAGAATTTTGTGAATCCTGTGTGTTAGGAAAGCACCACAGGTTAGCATTTCAAAGGGGAGCTAAGAGAGCCACAGAGATTATAGAGTATGCTCACAGTGATCTCTAAGGGCTAGCCTAAGTCCCCAAAGTAGGAGAGAACCTATATTTCATGTCCATAATTGATGATAGATCTAGAAACTGTTGGGTATACCTTATGAAGAGAAAGATGAAGCACTAGAAAATTTCATAAGATGTCATACAGTTAGGGAAAATCAGATCACGAGGAAATTAAAATGTCTAAGGACTGATAATGGACTAAAGTATTGCAACAAAGACTTTGAGGAATACTGCAGTAAGAATGGAATCCTTAGGCATAAGACAGTTAGAGCTACTCCACAACAGAATGGAGTGGCTGAAAAATTGAATAGAACCCTCCTAGAAAAGACTAGGTGCATGCCTCTCTCTTCGGGTTGCTCTTATTCCCTATGGGGGAAACAATTAGGACAACAGCTTATTTAATCAATCGGCTTCCAACCTCTGCTAATGACTATAAGAATCCTTAGGAAATTTGGAGTGGTAAGAAGTCAAAACTCATACACCTTAGTGCAGCCTATGCACATCAGAAAGAGGGAAAATTAGAGTCTAGAGTAGTCAAGGGACTATTCCTAGGATATCCAGAAGGTGTAAAGGGTTATAAACTCTTATTGCTCCAAAAAGGAGCCTACAAAACAATCATTAGCAGAGATGTCATCTTTAAGAAAGATGAATTCCCTCTGCTGAACAAGAATTCCCAAAATTCTGACCTCCTATGTGAAATTCAGGAGAATTTAGGGACTTCAAACCATTCAGTCCCATTTTATGTACCATCAGAACCAGAAGAAGGTGGTGCTACACAATTAGAAACTGTGGAGCCTATAGAAGGCGCTACACAGTATGAAGAAAGAAGAGAAGAGGCAGAAGATGAGGGTGAAGGAAAAGCTTTACATCCACCCTTGGATGATGCACAAGAAAATCTACAAGACTACTAACTCACAAGGGATAGGCAACTAAGAATCAGGATCCCTAACAGAAGGTACACTGAACTAGACATGGTTGAATTTGCATGGCTCATGGCTGAAAATGTAGAAAATAAGGCTCTAAAAACATATGACAAAGCCATACGAAGCAAAGATGCTAAAAATTGGAAAGAAGTTTGTGAGAAGGAATATTCTTCATTAATGAAGAATAAGAATTGGACATTAGTCCCTAGACCTTACAAAGCCAAATTAATTGAGAATAAATGGTTGTTCAAGTTAAAAGGAGTAACTGAAGCAGAACCTAGAATTTACAAAGTTAAGCTTATAGCTAAGGGATTTAGGCAGAAGGAAGGAATAGATTACAAGGAGATATTCTCTCCTCTAGTCAAATTCAAGATAATTAGGATTATACTAGTCCTAGAAACTATTTATGATTGGGAAATCCATCAAATGGATGTCAAGACAGCTTTCCTATATGGAAAGCTAGAGGTGACTATATACATGAAGCAACCAATCAGATTTGAGGACAAAACTAAGCTAGATTATGTTTGCCTATTGCAAAAATCCCTATATGGGCTCAAGCAAGCACCTAGATAATGGAACAAGAAGTTCCATGAGGTTGCTGCTAGTATGAACTTCATTAGAAGCTCATATGATTATTGCCTATATTACAAAGATCTAGGAATGACTAAAGCAGTGTTTATGTTAGTCTATGTAGATCTTATCACCACAGGGAAGGACTTGAATAAAATTCAAGAGGTTAAGGTTAAATTGTGCTCTTATTTTGAAATGAAAGACCTAAAGGAAGCACAGAAGCTTTAAGGAATGCAGATAATCAGATCTAGGAGGGAAGGAAAATTGTGGCTTATTTAGAGGAATTACATAAGGAAAATCCTAGCTCAATTTAATATGGAGCAAGTTAAACCTACTTCACCTTTAGGATCACACTTAAAGATGATTTCTGACAAGTGTCCTAACAATGAAGAAGAACAAGAGGCCATGACTCTCTATCCCTATGATGTAGGTGTTGGAAGCTTAATGTACCTTATGCTATGCACAAGGTCTGATCTAGCCTATGCTATAAGTATCCTAAGTAAGTTCGTGGCCAATCCAGGTCTATAACACTGGCAAGGGCTCAAGAATGTTCTCATATATATATATGGAATAGTTAACTATGGATTGTGCTTCTCTAAAAGGGAGCTAACCAAATGCAACTACTTGTCTCTACATGGCTATGTGGGTGCTGATTATGCAACAGATAAAGACTTAAGGAAGTCAATTTCAGCATACATATTTACATTATCAGTAAACACAATAAGTTGGAAATCACAACAACAATCAGTAGTGAATTTATCAATGACAGAGGCAGGGTATTATGCAATAACAGAAGGGGTAAAGGAACTAGCATGGCTATCATGAATATTAAAGGAAATCAACATAGAAATCACAACACCAATACTCTATATGGACAGTCAAAGTGCCTAGTACCTGAGTAGAGATCCAGTCCTCTATGAACGATCGAAGCATATAGGTGTGCATCTGCATTTTGTTAGAGACCAAATCGCCAAAGGAACCTTCAATCTGGAGAAAATCAAAGGTGAGAAAAATCCTTCTAACTTAAGAACAAAAATAGTAACACAAAAGAAATTCAATTTTTGTAGGGACTACTTACAAATCATGGAAGCCCCTTGATTCTAAAGACAAATTCAAACGATCTCACTGAAGTGAAGAAGATTACGGTTTCAGGTTTTTTAGGGATCTCTCTAGGGTTTTTCATTTGAGTGAAGATTGATGGAATAGGAGGGAAAGTGTGATGGAAATCACGATTACTCCACCAAACCTCACTCAACTTCAACAAGAACGCATGAAAAATTGAAGACAAAAGAAGAAGTATATAAAGGTGTCTGAAGAGCGTCGAAGAGAGAAGGGAGACAAAAGCAAAGTGTAAGTTTGAAGTGTTTAAACGTGAAACACAAGCCAATACACACCATCGTATCACATGAGATCATAAGCCAAAACACAGATACCAAGACATATTCATATGAAAACAAACTCAAATCATCTGCTGGGAGTTAAAACGATAGCGTCCTCATTATGTTTTACAAATAGAAGACATTTTTTTCTTACTTACAGCTGAAGCAGATTAGCCCATACAAAATGAAAGTGACTAATGCAAAGAGGCATAGACAAAAACGCAAAAAACGCTAACAAAGGTTGGAGAATAAATGACTCACGTTAATGGAACATGGAAGAGAGCTGATACCATCTTCTTCTCTAGAACGTGGACTTCATGCAGGAACTATAGAAGGGTAGAAGCATTTATCAGTCAAGAAAAAAAACACAGAAACTTCCATTATTCATTACATTGTATTCACAATCTGTAAATGAGAAAAATCAGAGTGAAAAACTATCAGAGAGTGCCAGAGTACCATTGTTTCTAGGTACTAGTGAGTTTGAGAGACTCAATTTGCAGATGTTCTATATAACACTCAATCTCTATATTTGGTTCACTTCTTCTTCTTCATTAGTGAATTCTTCCACCACTAACAAGTGGGAACCTTAGATGTAGATAGTGATTCACTATCGAACCAAGTAAAATCTAGTCTCTTTAATTTTTTGCAAGCTTTTGATCTCTGCAAAGAACAATAATCTTTATCAGTTCTTATGTTTAAAGAACAACAGTAAAGCAATTACATCCCAACATCATTAATTATAATGTTAGTAGTGAAAAAATAATTAATGCACAAGAAAATGGAAACATACACAATAAATAAATAAAAGGATACAAGATATAAGATACAAGTCAACACATCTTAAGCATCGCGTGATCGTATTTGATCTAACGAGGATGGATGCTCTTAAGGGTGATCGTAGCTAGTTGAAGGAGCTGTAGATGAGATGCCTTCAGGAGATGGTGGAACCAAACAAGCAACGCCAAGATGGCTTGCTATTGATTCCATCAACTCTCTCCTCCCGTCTGATGAAGTCTCAAGCCTACTCATCTGCTGTGTAAGTTCTACTTGCTGCCTCTCTAGCCAAGCTATAATACACTGATCTAGATGGTACTCCTTTGATGCTTTCCCTCCTGTCAACAATTGTGAGCACTAAGACTATAAATCTTCTTCTGTTTCCCATGTTATTCATTATACATAACCCATAGGTCCCTTATGTTGACGAACAATATATATATTATGCATTATGGTAAAATTTAGCACCTCTATAGTTGTTATCTCTAGCATCCGTGATAGTTGATCAAAAATTCCATCCCTATGCTAACCTTGTCATGTATAATCCAACATAGATTGTGTCGGCCTTTATGGCCTCACTTTGGCGCCGGATGAAATGGACAAGTTCATGTCCCAAATGTATTAGCACATGCTTAATAATGCTCCGAAGGTAGAAGACATCCATAATACTAACTACTTCCCAGCTGTCACCTTGACCACTTAACGTATAGCACGAAATACCATATATTTTCTAAATGCTAGACTGTACAATGTCAAAACCTTTGATATGTACGAGTTGTATTCATCATTAGTGCTGAGCCTACTCTAGAAGTGTTATGTAGGCCATCTACATGGTAGATTTATGCGTAATTCTCTATAGTGCAATGTCTCCACGTACTCTTGGTTTTACAATCCCATGTTGATGGAGAATTAGGTGATACTTATCTGATGTCTCTCTCATATCAGCCGTAGTTGAACTTTATTGGAGCAATCCCTGTCATAATGTCCCTTCTTCATAGAAAATATGGAGAGAACTTCTAAAGTCAACTCTTTGTAAGATGGTTCCATGACTTCGAGAAATCAAGACCATGCTCTTACCTCTATAGACTCTCTCACTGGTTTGGTTAACTTAACCTACTCCAAGGTATTCCAGTCAATATATCTATTAAATCTGAATTTCTTGTCCTTAAGCTTTTTGATACTACTCTTCTTGATCCTTGATGTAGAAGATTTGCCTCGATGTCTCTATCTCAGGGTCTCTCCCTTTCGATGTGTGGGTGGCTTGTTTGCCTAAACCATTTAAAATCGAATATGAGGAAATTAACTTATCGAACACTAAGGCTTACTTTTCCCTGCACTTAATTTTCATAATGCTTGAAATGTACTAATTGTAAAAACTAATTAATTAAGAAAAACTAAATGACTAAAAGATTTCAAAATTAAAACGATTAATGACCTAGACATTTAAACTAAGTCGATTAAAAATGGCTCGAAAACTAGTTAATTCCAAAACTAAAATTAACAATTGAATAGTTAACAAATTCAAGGACTTAATTGTTAAAAGACAATTCTAACGCTAGCTTGGAGTGAAAAACTCAAAAGATAAAATTATGCAAAATTGACATAATTAAAATACAAGTCCATTAAATTAAACACAAGCCTATACTTAATCAACATTCAAACTAACTAACTAACCAAATCCAACGTAAAAACATCGCAATTACAATATAAAAATAGCAAAATTGCAAAATTTCGTAATTAGAGTCGAATTTAAACCCAATTCATATGTAATAACTCATATTAAATGATAAAAATACTTTAGGTGAGGATTAAATCCGATCATTAGACACTAACATCACAATTGAACGCACAAATTTTCCAACAGTCCCAAAATTACACATTTAGCCATTTCGGTTGAACAAACTTGCAAATAACACAGAAAACCTAGTAAATAATGTATAAACAAGTGAAATTATCAAGAAAACTTACTTGGGTATCGTTAAAACTGGTTGAAAATAAAAACTTGGGACTAAGATAGGGAGTTGTGTTGTCAACCTTGAGAGGGAGAGAAGAGAAAATCAGAAAATTTAAAGGATTAGAGATTTTTAAGGCATATCATAGACGTGCACGATCGTGCATTAGATCGTGCATTCTTCAAATGAATATGATTCGCGAAAGTCCAAGTTTAGCTACACGGTAGAGCAGCTGAACTTGCAAAAAATTCTGATGTGCTTTATGATTTGTGCAATTTCAAATTTTAATCTGTAATGTAACGGTCTTTGTATGTAATCATTAAAACACATAACAAGCTATCCCTAAGTCACAATTGTGCTCAATTTCTCTGAGATGCTTAACTTATATCAAAAAACACGTTAAAAACATAATTTAAAACAAAAGATAAAACAAAATAAATTCAAAATCATAGGTTGCCTCCCATGCAACACTTCTTTTACCATCATTATCTCGATATACTTATTTCACTTATTGTGGTTTAAATAAATCATGTAATTGTAGCTTCATAACTTGTAAGTAAGCCACCTGACTTTGCTTTCAACCACCCTTCTTCCTTGTCTTTTTTTAATTATTCTTTCAAATTTGTGGCTTTTTAGGTGGCCTATTGTGAGTGGAATCCTGTAGAGCTTGTTCACAAGTTTTCTCTATCTTCATAGTGTCCACAATTTCAAAAGGATCTTCCTTCACTTTGGAAACTCTAAATGTTATCCTCTTATTTCCCACTCTTAGAGTTAACTCACCTCCATCAACCTTTGTAAAAGACTCGACAATCGGTAAGAATGGTTGCCCAAGGATAATGGGCATCTCTAAATCTTCATCTACGTCCAGGATAGAGAACTCAGTAGCAAAGGTGAACTTATCAACCTTGACAGGTACATCCTTGATTATAACCCTAAGATGGTGAAGTGGTCTATTAGCCATATACACGCACATCCTAGTTGGTGTTAGTTCACAAATTCTATATTTTTGTACAAAGTGTAAGGAATCATACTCATGCCAGCTCCTAAGTTTACAAAAACTCTATCTACTTTGGCACTACCAATAGTACAAGGAATATAAGAATTTCCTAGATCATCTTGTTTTAGTGGTAGTGCTTTCACTTTGTTAAAGTTGTTCTTGCTTAACACTTCACTCTCCAACTTCTTCAGTACTCTTTGTTTACGAACTTCTCTTTTATGGATTCAACAAGGGCAAGTCACATTTTTAGTTGCTCTATTATATCAAGGACCTCATTCAACTCTACTTCTTTTGACTTTCTCTACACTAGGATGGCATATGACATTGTAGGTTAATTCCCCTTAATTCTCTTTAGGATATATTTACTCTACATGAAACATTTGTTAGCCCTTTTCTTTTCTTCTTCCTTTGCTTGATCTGTAACACTTTCTTTTTCATCTAGAAGCTCTTTTTGAAATGTGTATCCTTTCATGAAACCTACCTTCATCTTTTGTCTTCTCTCAAACTTGTGACAGTCAGCTCTTATTTTAGTAAGGAATTCCATTAATTTGTCTCTAATTAACTTTTGCTTCCTTTTTCTTCTTCCTCTTTTCTTTAACTTAGTTAAGCTTCTTTTCAGTGTTCCGGGTGATTGCCATTATCCTTTCTCTCGGATTTATTTCAATTGTGATCAATAAACTCCCTTTAGGTCTCTGCCACTGATTTGAACAGTTGTTCAAATTTTATTTCTAGATTTCATAAGGATGTTTCTATCTGCTGATGCTTTTCCCTTGAATCCTACATAAGTCCCAGTATCATCTCATTAATATTCGGGTTCCTTGATTATGATGTTTGTGCTTGAAATAATTGTGGACGGTTATTCCTTTATTGTCCCTAATTTCCTTATGAAAAGCTGGCGTGGGTGGTTCCTCCATCCTGGATTGTATGTGTTACTATAAAGGTTGTTTTGATTTCTTAGAACATTACCCAAATAGTTTACATGCTAAGGTTAAGTAGATTGACAATCTTGTCTTAGGTGATCAAACCCACACTATTTGCATTACATCACTCATCCTTGTAGAGCCATAGTAATGTTATCTATCTTTTTACTCAAGGCTTCCATTTGTCGCCATTCTCATTATTACATCTACCTCATATACTTCAGATGGCCTAATGGTGGTTTGTGCTTTAGCCGAGCACTACTGATATTTATTTATGGTCATATTTTCAATCTCACTGGGCCGCTTCAGGTTTTTTGTTATTTAGCGTCCCTTCAATTTTTGCATCGATCAACTACCTTGTATTCTGATTTATCCTATTATAAAATGTTTATATTTTCATCCACATAGGTAATATATGATGTGGGCATTGTCAAAGCATCTCCTTAACCTTCTCCTATATATCGTACAATGATTCTCCTTCAACTTGGGAGTAAGAATGAGGTATCGTCCCTTAGCTCATTAATCTTTGTAAGAGGAAAGTACTTCAATAAAAAGTTTTCCACCATTTGATCCCATGTGGTCAGTGATGAACATGGCATAGAATTGAGCCACTACTTAACTTTTCCTCTCAAGGAGAAAGGAAATAGAAATAATTTGACGGCATCATCATTCGTTCCATTTATTTTGAAAGTGCCATAGATCTTTAAGAAATTAGAGATGTGCGCATTAGGATCTTGGTCTCAGACTCCATATAATTGGACTGACTGCTGCAACATCCGGATGGTGCTTGACTTGATATCGAAATTATTGACTTTTGCAATCAGTCTCATTATACTGGATTCTATGCCATTTAAGCCTAAACGAGCATAATTGAACATCATTCATGGTTGGTCCACCATATTGCATGATCCTTTAGTATCTACATGACCTTGTAAGTCCTCTATTCGATGATCTAGTCCAAACTCCCAAAGGTTTATGCTACGATAATTCCTACGCAAGATTCTTTCTATCTCAGGATCTACGTCAAATAAGTTCTCAGTGTTGCTTTGGGTAATAAACTGACCTAGAGTCTAACTTAAAGTAAGGAAATAACCTAACAAACAAATGTAAATTAAATAACATAAAATAAAAAAAATAAAATAAAGAAAACAACAAAATCACATAAAGTAAAAACAAATAAATAAAATAAGATAAACAAAAAAGTTTAATGACTAGATTAACAAAACTAAAGTAACTTAAGAAACTAAAACTAAGCAAATAAACTAAATAAGAAATGTAAGTTAAAGCAAGGGATTAGTAACACCAAATTAATTACTGATATTAGATGATTACTACCTAGGCTTTGAATCTCTTTAAACCTTAATCGATTGATTCCTTGTCATGCAAATATGTTATTGATTTATTGGACCATGGAGATTCCTAAGGTATGCTAGTAATTGACATTGAGTTTATTAACAACTAATCCTAAGATCTCTAATTGAATTACTTAAGTTAAAACTTATTGGATTGCGTTACCGTGTTCTGAATGCCTTTATTAGGCTTGAACCTAATCCAGAAGATTTATGTTGTCCTATCTCTATTACAACAAACTCTTTCCAATTATCATAGATTCATTCAACCTAGGATTCCTCAATCACTAAGAATGAAATCAGAGTAAAGTCTAAAAATTCAATTAATAGACAGTAAATAGAATGAATAATTGGATTGTAATAATCAACAAACACAATGGCATTCATAAAAGAATCAAAGCATGTCAAAATGTTCATCTAGGGTTTATCTAACCTAGATACTAATAGAAAATTAGATATACATCGGCTGAAAATCATATCCTTATATATAGAATCATAATTCTAAATCTCTTTGATTGTTCTCTATCATGTAGTCTTAGAATATAGATGTCTAATCTTGTGTTCTGATGGATCTTTAAATACAAATCCCACATCTTCTGCCCTGTAAGCTCCAAATCAGCTTTAGAATCACCTCTAAATGTTTCGAGACTATATCAACCGCTCTCCTCTTCTAATCACCTATGAAATGTCCAATTTATACAAAAATATAAGTTTTTGGGTTATGCACGTTTATGTGCATAGCCATGCATAGGAGCATGCATAATTAGAGTCCATCAGATATCGCAAAAGTGTATGGCCATGCATTTCTTCCAGATTGTTATTTTTCCTATTTCAGCCATGTTTTCGTCTGATTTCTTCTCCTTTAAGTCCATATAAGCAATTATAATCTAAAAACAAATTTGAAACAAATTAAGTACCAAATATACAACAAATTATAAAATATCAAGCAAGAATATATTAAAGATGGGGTAAAAATATAGTCCATTAACCATCTATCACACTATCATCCCTCCTTTCTTCAAGACCACATGAGTTGGGCTTACCAAAGAAATTTTACAAACAGGAAAAATAATAACTACATCCAATAGTTTAGTTTAGTGACTTCATCTTTCACTACCTTCTTCATATTTGGTTCAAAATTCTTTATGGTTGCATTACTGACTTATGTCTTTCCTTCAAGAGCATCTTTTGACTACAAAATAGGGGCCAAATATCCTTGTTGTTTGCTGTCTTCCAACCCAAAACACCCTCGCATTCCCTTAAGACCTCAAGTAATTTTCTTTTTTATCCTTACTCAAATTTGCTATAATAATAATTGGAAGCATAAAGTTTTCTTCTAAGAAAGTATAAGTTAATGAAGATGGGAGTTTTTGAGCTCTAACTTTAGTGGTTATTTAATGGATGACTTTATTAGTGGGTTAGATGCCGATCCAAATCATCAAATTCCCTTTTCTTTGGCTTGTGATAACTAGTTGGCTTTTGATGATAGGATACTTGAGTTATCACCTCCTCATCATTAATTTTGCCTTCTATACCAAGAGTTAAGGCTTTTTCCAAATCATCTTTTCCCAAATTGTTTTATAAAGAGTGAGACCATATTTTATTCATTAGTTCAATAACATTAACATCATCACTCTTAATATATAATATTTTTCATGGCTTGTGGAAATATAGATACGATTTCATTATCGTCAACCTTAATTCTAAGTCAACCTGCATGAATTTCAATCATCACTTTCACAGTATAATAAAAGGTTAACCTAATATTAAGGAAGAAACAAAATCTCCGTATATATCAAGTACTACAAAATCAATAGGAAACATATGGTCATTTATTTTAACTAGCACATCGTCCTCACAAATACTCCTAGGATGTTAAAGCTTTTATGATAATTACCTTGTATTTTTGCACATTGCTTAACAAATCCCCTGAAATTAAAATGCTTTTGTTGTTAACCAAATCTTTAATTAACTTCAGATATTGTGGTATTTGTAATAAAACTTTAATAAAAGTTAAGTTTATATGAATTTGCAAAATAGTGCAAGGAACTTACCAATTTATTTATCAAGGAGTTGGTGCTTAAGCTTTTGAGGGTAAGGGATAGTTGGCTTGTATTCTCTCATTATTGATTTATTTCCCTTAACCTCATGTTCCTCTCTTGAACTTGATTCTTCCTCTTTGACTTTCACAACCATTTTTTCTTAAATTAGAATTGTCTCTTTCTTCTTACCCTTCCTTATATCCTTAAGCTTTATCTCCTTCCTACTCTTTAAAAAAATGGCCTTAGCTTTCTTCCTCAAGTTGGTTTCCATGTTACTTGGTAATGCCCTTATGGCCTCTATGAAAGTAGCTTGGCAAGTGATCCAAGTGATGACTTAATACACCTTAAAGTGGCTTATAGGTTTTGAATCATTATCCCTATAGATGCCATGAACTTTTTAAGCTCTTCATCACTTATGGCCCTTTCTTTCCTTTCTTTGGGTTGTTATTGGAAAATGGGAGGAGATGGTATTGGTCCATCCTGATTATGCCAAGAAAAGTTAGAGTGATTTTTTTAACCTTGGTTATATGTATTGGAGAAAGGATTATATTGTGGTTGCTTTTCAAAATCGTTCATATAATCAACTTCTTTCGAAGAGAAGGATGACAACCACTATAACTAAGTTAAGCAAAGAGGTTTCCCATATGGTATTCCTCATATATCCACTACCACTGTATAAGTTACACATTATTACTTATATAGACTTTACTTACAAAATGGAATCTTTGGATTCCTCTTTTTACCATTAATAATTTTTCATTTCCATTTCGTTAATCAACTCAGATAATTCCTAAAAAATTCTTGTATCTTGAACCTCTGGCAACCACATCCAAAGACTACCTTATAATGGGATTAAGTGTTGGGTCCCGAAAATTTATTTATTTATTTATTTATTCGAATTAATTATTTACTTGACTTATGGATTTATTCGTTAATTTTTTTTATTTATTTTTATTTTATTTTGCCTTAATTGATTTAATTATGTGTTTAGATAGATATTTTATGTTGGGCTTGGAAAATTGAAGTTGGGACTTTAAATGAAAGGCTTGGACCTAATGTTGGAAAATATGGGCTTTAAGAATAAATG
This sequence comes from Erythroxylum suave, assembly GCA_027563595.1. NCBI lineage: Eukaryota > Viridiplantae > Streptophyta > Magnoliopsida > Malpighiales > Erythroxylaceae > Erythroxylum > Erythroxylum suave. The sequence continues at coordinate 21,062,101 of JAOSBN010000002.1, read as the reverse complement.
GAATAAGGATAAGTGGTTAAGTTTAGTGGGCTTGAGAGGAGAAGGAGAGCCCAAAGCCTTGTAAGTTATAAGGAGAGCTTTAAGGAGTATCAAAACTATGTAGTTTTGAGGTAGGCTTTAAGTTGAATATATATA
>JAOSBN010000002.1:21032621-21047070 GCA_027563595.1 Erythroxylum suave | reverse complement strand
ATTAATCAACTACAATATAATTAATTAAAATACAATTCATTCATTAATTAAAATATTGTAATTAATTAATTAAAATATAATTATTTATTAATTAAAATATTTTAATTAATTAAAATATAATTAACCACAATTAATTAATTAAAATATAATAAACTAATTAAAATATAATAAATTTTTATTTCTCAATATTTTTTACGAACCAACCATTGTCAATAGTAATGGTAATCGTTCCTTCCTCTTAACCAATCATCATAATTACAATGATAATATCCATTTCTATTCCTCACTATATTCATTCTCATTCTTATTACCATTCTTCTGTGCAAATTAACCGCCCCCTAAATGATCTAACCAACTTGTTAATGGCCAATTGAGGATTGTCATGTGCTTGGATTTTGCTAGAAACAATCAGTACGCTAAATATCTTGGAAAGAAGAATTTTGCTTCAGGAGGATGAAAATTTTCCCATTATCTCAGATATCCAGTGATTGAAGGGAAGGAACCTTATAGATCTATAAATGGATACTACTGACTTATAGTGGGAAGAAAATTAATTCGGAATAAGTGCACTATTAAATGAAATGTGGTTGCCACCTTCACAGGTCACACAGGTGGTTTGTATCTTCATCCGCATTCTGTAAATATTACGAAATGTTTGTATATTCCTCTTATTCATGTATAGTACAGTGAGTGTTTTTATACATGTTTTGTAACAATCCTACAGCTGTAAAAATCATATAGTTATAACATAATGTACAGATATTGTACTAGATGGCCCTTTTAGAATATGCTAAGCTGATGGGCTTTTGTGGACTGATTGTCAGTAAGATGGACTTCGTAATTTATTTGTTGAGGAGGGATCTGTTGAATGGTACTTTACATGCCCCCTCAATCGTAAGCTTCGTAGGTTATGAAGATTGAGTTTGCCACATAAGACGAAGTGTCGTTCGATAGTCATAGGTTTAGTGAATAGAGCTGCGAGTTGGTCTTCAGAGCTAACATAGTTGATTTCTAGGGTTCCAATAGCAACTCGATCACGGATGAAATGCACATCAATCTCAATGTGCTTCGTTTGAGCATGGTACACAGCATTTTGCGACAAGGCTCTGGCACCATTGTTGTCACATCAGATGACTGGGCATTGAGAGGGTGTAAACCCTAATTCGGAGAGAAAGGATAAAAGCCAAATGATCTCAATTGAGAGGGTCGAGAGAGCCCGATATTCTGCCTCGATACTAGAGCGAGTGACAACCGGTTGCTTTTTGGAGCTTCAATGAGTGAGATTCCCTCCCAGAAAGACACATCCTCCGGAGGTGGATTTTCAATCATCAACAGAGCCAGCCCAGTCAGAGTCGGAAAAGGCATGGATCTACAAAGGGGATGAAGAAGGACAAAAAAGGAGTTTTGTATTAGCAGTACCTTGTAAGTGTCGAAGAACCCTCTTTAAAGCAACCCAGTACGGTTGAAAGGGATTAGTCAAAATTTGACTTAATTTGTTGACGATGAAACAGATATTAGGGCGACCGTGACATAAATACTGAGGATCACCAACAATGCTACAGTAATCCAAAGGGTTGGTAATGGGATCACCATCAAAGGCTGAGAGCTTCTGGCCAGGGGAGACAGGAGTTGAACATGGATTATAGGTAAGCATATTTGCCCTCTGTAGGAGATCATGAATATATTTTTGTTGAGATAGATACAGACCTGTCAAATTTCTATGGACCTCAAAACCAAGAAAATAGTGTAAAGAACTAAGAGTCTTGAGAGCAAATTGCTTGTGTAATTGGTGAATGAGATGGTGTATGGCTTTTTTATTTCCCAATAATCAGTATGTCATCGACATACACTAGTAGATATAATTTCATATGTTTCTGATGAAGATAGAATAAGGAGGTATCACATTTGGAGGGTGTAAAACCCCAATTTTGAAGAACCTGTTTGAGGGTGAACAACAGGCTCGAGGGGCCTGCTTTAACCTATAGAGTACTTTAGAAAGATGGCAAATATGAGTAGGATAGGTGGAATTGACATACCCTTGTGGTTGATGAATGTAGACTTCATCTTGTAAGACCCGATTAAGAAAAGCATTATTGATGTCAATTTGCTGAATGTCCCACTAAAATGAGATAGCTAGAGATAGGATGACTTTAATGGTGGAGGATTTGACAACTGGATTGAAGGTTAATGATCATAGGCTGGCTATTTGTTATACAGAAGCTCATAAGGTGATTAGTGATTGGTGTTGTGACTGGCCAAATGATTTATGAGATAAGTGGCTGTGAGAAAGGCTTCTAGCCAGAAGGAGAGAGGTATAGAGGCATGGGAGAGTAGAGTGAGACCCATTTCAGTGATGTGACGATGTTTCCTTTCGAAAACACCATTTTGTTGATGTGTTTAAGGTCAGGATAGTCTGGGTGTGATGCCTTGTGCTGTAAGATACAGTAGAAATGATTGGTATTCCCCTCCATTATCAGTAAGAAATGCCTTTATTTTATGATTAAACTATAATTCAGCATGGGATTTGAACTTTAGGAAGGTTAAGAAGGCTTCTGATTTGAATTTGAGTGGGTAGAACCAAGTAAATTTGGTATAGACATCAATAAAAATAATGTAATATCTATGTCCTTTAGTTGATAGAGTTGGAGAAGGACCCCATATGTCTGAATACACAATTTCAAAAGGCTTCATAACATTAATTGAGTGATTTTAAAAAGGAAGTTGATGTAACTTTCTAACTTTACAAGCATCACAGAATTTAAGAGTATTCATATCAACATGAAGATTCATAGATTTGGCAATCTTTGATAGGATAGATGGAGAAGGATGTCCCATTGTAGCATGTAGCACATTTGCATCAATAGTGGTAACATAGGCAGTAGGAGAAACAAAACTAGAAAAGAAGGGTTCAACAGATTGATCATGAGAGGATTTAGTTGTTGTCTTGAGGTGATACAGACCATCCTACAGAGTTCCCTGTAGAAGAGTGTTCCCTGAAAGCTTGTCCTTAAACAAACAACCATTATCAAAAAATTCAACAACAATATCATTATCTTTAGTAAGCTTAGAAATGCTTAAAAGATTACGGGTTATGGAAGGTACATTTAAAATGTGTTTGAGATGTAACGGTGTAGATGAATTATTGAATTTAAAAGAGGAAGAACCAGTGTGTGTGATAGGTAAAATATTACCATTTCCTACAGCCAGATGATCCTTCCCAGTATAAGGAGAGCTGATACTCAGATTTTGAATGTCAGGGATGACATGATTTTTCGCACCACTGTCAACAAACCAAGTAGAATTAGATGATGGTTCAAATGTAACTTGCTGTTGTGAAAACATATAGTGATTAGGGGAGCCAGAGTGCACATAATTTGCTTGAGATGAGGTATTATAACCAGTGTAGGTATGCATAGGTTGAAAAGGGGATTGTTAGGGCTACTAAAGCTGTGGAGGACCCTGCCAGTGCTAATTGAATCGTTTGTTGCACTGCAGAGCTGAATGGTTGGGTTTTTGACAAAGTTGACAGAATATTCGAGGACCAGATCTACCTCCTCTCCCTCTTGCTCCACGTCCACGTACCCCATGTCTACGATCAAAAAAGGTAGAGGAACGAGTTTTACTTACAAGTTTGCAGATGGTGTTGAAATCTGAGACATAGCATTTTGTCATTCTAGACGAGTTTCATGCATAAGAAGAGAGCTTTGGACATCCTGTAAAGAAGAAAATGTCATAGTGTTCGATAATAGACACACAATACGATCATAATCTTGTCCTAAGCCAGCAAGAGCACTGAGTATTAACTCAGATTCAGAGACCGGATGTCCTACCAAATGGAGTGAATCACCAATAATCTTTATCTTCTGCATGTATACACTAATAGTGTCAGATCCCTTTTTGATAGATGATAGTTGTTGTTTTAATTGCAGGACTTTAACCATGCTGGTTTGAGCAAATAGCTTCTTAAGACTAACTCAAACTTCAATAGAAGATTGAGTTGGGTAACAAGACTAACAATGTCATCATCAACAGTAGATAATAACCAGCAGAGAAGGAGTTAGTCAGATTTATGCCATAAGCGATACTCAGGGTTGGGCTGAGGAGAACTATCATTGGAAGAGATAAAGACAGCAGGGATCACAGAGGAAGGAGAGATGAATTTATCCAACTCCAGAGCGCGAATCACAGCAAGAACCTGGGCTCTCCAAGTGATATAATTTGATCGAGTAAGCTTGGTAATGATAAAGTTTAGAGATTTAGCAAGAGAAGGAAAGTCGAGAAGCTGATCAAGTGATGAATCAGTAGTAGCAGTGGAAGAAGAAGGAGAAGCAGACATAGATGTTGGTTTAGTAAAGCTCTGATACCATGTTACGCAACCATTTCATCACAATAGCTTAAGCTATTGTGTGAGGCCAACTTAATTGATTTTATATATTCACTAATGCATCCCCTCAAGTAAAAGCCCTTTGGGCTTGAAACTTACACAGGTCTACTTTACCTTGTGCTTAATTTAATAAGTAGGTGGCAGGATTCGAACTCAAGACCATTTGGTCACAGAGGCTTTGATACTATGTAAATATTACGAAATATTTGTATATTCCTCTTATTCATGTACAGTAGAGTGAGTGTTTATATACACGTATTTTAACAATCCTACGATTTTAAAAATTTTATGGTTATAACAAAATGTACAGATATTGTAATGGATGACCCTTTTAGAATATGCTAAGCTGATGGGCTTTTATGGGCTGATTGTCTATGAGATGGACTTCATAATTTATTTGTTGAGGAGGGATCTCTTGAATGGTCCTTTACACATTCATGCCAACAAATCATGTCGAATGGAGGGAACTCCGAGTTCTTGGCGATAAGGACATGAGTTGGTATGAGCTGCCTTGTTAAGGAATTTAAATGGGTCCTACTTATCCCCTTATATATTTTTTTATATTTTAATCCATCTCGGTCAACCTGTAAAGCACAGCAAAATTGTTAACGTAGTTTTGCGGTGAACAGTGATATCAGTGCATATGATTTGTATTTGTAGATAGCTGTAAGTTCCGGTAGTGTGTCCAATCTAATGTGTTATTACAGCATAGAATGAATGAGTTACAGCATGGAATGAATGAAGAGGAATCAAATTCACAGTGAAACCTTTAAGATTGTATTGCATTTCTAGGTAGTAATGGCAACAATCCTCTCCAAGTTCATTAGGATCCAAATGAAAATGATCCAGGAAAACGTATCAGCTCATAATTAATTGAGAAAACGAACTGGAAAAAGGAGTAGGGACGAGGTTGTATTTATAGGTACCGAATTGAATTAGCACATGTAGCCCTAGGAACGGCGGTTATTGGAAGAAACAAATCAGCATCAGGAAGGCCCAAACATTTAGTTCTCCTCTCCAAATGATGTAAAAGAGAATCTATATCTTTTCTCATTTATCATCATCGCTCTTAAGTGTTCATCCATGTGGGTTCCGCTCCAACTTTTGCAGTGACACTTGCAACGTTGCCGAACAACAGCAAATTTTTAGAACTGTTTTGCCAAATATCACGTTATAAATCAACTAATAGCTAATACAATTTGAACAGATAAATGACATATTACTTGTTCTTAGAAAATGATAACCTCAAGTCGAATTTAGCTTGAAATTATAGAAACTGAGCGCAAATTAACCTCATTACCTTTGCCAGAAAGGTCTCATGTTTATCATTAACCTAAGAGAGCCTGTGCTCGTATCGTGCTAAACATAATACAAGCACAGAGATCCACCTGCCGGCCCAACCCGAGTAGTGGGTCCCACCCCAAGGTCTCTCAGGTCATGATCCACGAAAGCAGGTGCTTCCATTCGAGGCAGAAGGGTGGTAATTCAATTACCGCATTGTTTGTGGTGACCACGGACATCTTCTCACTTTCAAAGCTCGCAGTTAACTACTTATAAATGTCATTAAGCGCGTAACAATATTACCTCATTTCATTCAATATTTTATAGTTTATACTACAAAAGATTTACAGAAATTAGGATAATTCCTCGAAGCCAACCCCGAAGAAAAAGCAAAAACAAAAAGCGAAAAAGCATCAACTCTCTGAACGTACCGTCGGCGATAAATACACTTGACTCTGTATCACCGTTTTGCCAATTTTGAATCCAGGAACTACCGTGAAACCCACCCGGAGATCCACGTCATCGCCGTCACTGTCTAGCAACGACTCGTCGGTTATACTCTCCATGTAAACCTCCGAGAATCTGCAATCTTTACCAATCTGAAAGATGCTAATTTGATCACTAAACGAGAAGGCCAAAAGGTTCAAGGACCAAACTCTTCTGGCCATCTCAGCGAATGCGTTGAAGAAAGCAGAATCTGGGAAGCCGCCATTATTCACCAGCTTCCTCTGGTTCAAGTTTCCGAAGAGCGAACACTCCATTTTGGCATGTACTAGTTGGAGGTACTTGGTTCTGGTGAACCTTGCAAGGAACGAGTTTGGATTCTGGGGTAAGAAGTGTTTGAGGGTTAAAGATTTTACCTCTTTGAACTTATTGAAGTAGTATTGTTCACGAGGGCTGTTCTCTGATACTGAAGAATCGTGGAGTGTAAACTGCGGCTGATTGAAACCTTCGAGCAATGTCTTGGACACAAATGATTCAAACACAAAACAACGGTGGCTTGGCTTTGCGAGACTGGCTTCAGGTTCAATGGCTTTTACAGCTGCGTCAATATCCCAGCAAGCGACTTCCATTTCACGAACCATCAGTTTCACAAAACTTCTTATAGATCTCAAAGTGAACTGCAGGACTTGAACGAAGTGGCTCGGGTTTAAAGCTGAGAACTTGATGTTGTCCAACAGCGGTATAGGCCCACTAGCATTTAGTCTTTTCTCAAGAGACTTGTTGTACGCGATACACTCGTCAAGCTGTTTCTTGAAGGAACAAAAGTCTGAATCTTTAGCCTCGACTTGGGCTTCAAGTTTCCTGATTGTTATCTCGTATGTCTTCATCAAGCTCTGTTGTTCCTGAATCTCTGCAAGCATGGTGGTAACCTGGGGCGAGAGGTGATCAAGATCGTTCTTGAAATACTTGCGTTTTAGTTCAGATAATTGTTTCAACTCGTCAACAACAGCCTGATCAGCGGCGTGTATATCATCGCTGTTGTAAGGGTTCTGTGCCATTTGTAGCTCAGCATAAGCTGCTTTAATGGTGGTGACACCTGCAAAGAGCTTTGCCATCAATGCTTCCAACACTGCCCTGCGTTTGTCTCTGCCATTCTTGTTCTTGTCAGCACTGTGATCTTCAAACTTGTTTTGAGGGGTGAGCACGCACATCCCAATCCCATTATTTGAAGCAATTCTTGTCGCAGTTTTCAGGTTGATCACTTTTTGGAATGTTCTTGCTATCTTACTCTTGTTGTTGGGTATCGATCTACATTTGAATGTTTCCATTGAACAAAGCTAAACTTGAATGAAAATTAGAAATATGGACCTTTGTCATAAAACTACAGAGACTTGGTTAAGACAAGATCCAAGAAAAGAAAAGAAAAGGGTTTTGGAGATGGAAAGTGAGCGTTCTGTGGTGAGAAAAAGCGACACAAATTTTGACTAACAGATTGGCGCCCGGGACAGGGGTGGACATGAAGACAGAAAAAGTTGCATTAAAAGCACGGGAAATTAAAAAAAGAAAAATATTTTTTTTTCCCAAAATCTTGTTATTTATGTTATGCGAGGGTAAATAAATAAATAAATACTGGAGAGGAAGCTCCAAAGAACTATCCTCCGGTTTTCTAAAAAAAAAAGTAAAAGAGCTACTGCCTGGCTGTTTGTTATAGATAGAAGCACTGAAGATTCATCTGAAATGTGATATTCACGCGCTAGAATTCGGGATTGATCAATTACCCACAAAATGAAGGGCACTGGAACAAAGAACTGATGTCTGAATATATGAACTAAGGCCGTACGTGTTATTGCCAGTATGTAAATGTAATGGAGAAGATATTGGTGGGTCAAGTTATTGTCATTTTCTGGGGCTGTGGGGTCACCGGTCACTGATCAAAGCGTCAGCTAGTGAACCTACATTTGAGCTGTGACGCAAATTGGTGGGTTGGCCGGTCTCTGAGTCTAATAAACTTTATGATGTACAAGTACTATGGCATATTCTTTTATGTCAATAGCTTTTTGGCCTAGCGTACCAACACATTCTTCACCGTGAAACTTTTTAGAGCCCTTGGCCGTGCTTCTTGGATATTTTTCCTCTTGTATCAGAAGTTGATCTAGAAACATTTTAGCACATTTATATGGAGTTCATGTGCCTTCCAGTCTGTGCGTTCCGGAATTTACCATGGGACTTTAGTCCACGAGCTTTGCTTCTTATAAGTTTTTAGGAATCGGAGAAAGGTGCAGTAAGAGCATTGATTGTCTGCGAGTCGAATCGGTCACAACATTACATGCACTATGCATGAGAAGTGCAAAAACATGCTCTTATATTTTCACCAGTATATATAAAGATGGTATGAATTGAAATGGTTCCTAGTGTTTTCGACATCCCCATACATGTTGGAAAGGAAAACGCCACAGAAGGGTCGTTCATTGCCACCACTTGCAGAGTCTGCAATTTGCAGTACTCAGAAGTCAGAAAGAAGTAAAGCTTTCATTTTTGGAGGTATTCCCTGGGGCAATCATTTAGGGCGATTTATTTTACTATTGTTTTGTTCTCTTCTTTTGTTTTATGTAATATTTTCAATTGCTATATTTTTATTTTTAACAATAATTAAATATTAAATATATTTAAAATTCTCTAAAATTAATTTTTAAATATGTATATTTTAAAAGGTATTTAAATTTAAAAATATATATTAGTTTTTATTTTTAAAATTAATTCTGATAATTAAATTATATTGGTAATAATTTTATTAATAATTAATTAAAACTTGATAAGAATTTGATTTACAAATGCCCTTGCTCCGATTAATTAATTGTATTGACAGAATTTGTACTACATATTTTCCACCTGCAAATAATTAAGACCAGCACAACTTTTTTTTTAAAAAAACCACTGGATATATAACATCACATGGCTAACTGATTAATCTGAATTTGAGTTGGGTAGGACTTTTTTAAAGGATAAAACTCTCCCTCACAAATAATAGTGACTTTATTTTTAAGATTCAATTATCCCTCATGGATATCATATGAAATTTTCTGTTTTTGTTACAATATTTTAACCCTATTTCATTAAATTTTATTTATAAATTTTACATATGTAACTTTTACATAAATATATAGATAAAATTAGATAAGATAAAAACAGAATATCTTTTACTTAGATTACTTGCACACTTCTTTAATTACAAATATTTAATGAAAAAGTTGTTGGATCCGTATGATTTCTCTGCGGGCAACAAGCGTGTTGACCAATGCTCAAATATTTGTGATATAAATATAATTAAAAACAAATTTAAGGTTAATGAATATAAAGAATAAACCGGACCCATTAAATGGCACGAGTGTCATGTTTTACATGTCAAGAACAGAAGAAAACGGTGAGATAAGGACACGGCCGAAAGAAGACGTCGACATATCTTCCTCTCTTCTCTATAAGTTAAAAGAAAACAGTGAGTATTGACTAGAGAAGAGACAAGGCTTCTTTTTGTGGAAATTTTGAAGAGAGTGGAATTGTGGCCCTGATGAACGAGTCCACAAATGACATAGCTCGAGTACGAATAGATTGAACCCTTAATCTCGAAATGGTGAATGTGAACTCTAAGGTTGAACTGAATTGTATCTCACCAATGGGTTACTTCTTTCATTGTCCTATAGAACAGTTGGTTGCTAATTTTCTTACGAGCAAGACTAAGAACTTGTATAAACTATACGCAACTTCTGTCCAATATGTATTGTGATCGTTTTCATCAAAGAACAAAATGGTTTTGAAAAGTCGTGAGTAGTCGCATTTTAATGATGGGTGGTGGTCTGGTTTAAAAAGACCGTGCATACCCCACAAGTTTTTCAAGTGAATAGAGAACGAAAGTGGCCGCCGAACATTGGACCTGTTTTGCATCATGCTTGGTGATTGATTTTTATGAACTAGCTAGGCTCTCTATAATGACACAAACAAAGGTTAATTACACATTCGCGTTAAAGCCAATTTGAGGCAGGGGCCTCGTTCCCAATGAAATATTCACAAGATATTACTAACCACATATTTATTGGTGGTCATCTTAATTTGTTCTCTTGTCTACCGGAATACTTAATGATACAAAATACTTATTAAGTGTATTGGTTACTTTTCAACATTTTCTTTTTGAAATTGTCAATAGGAGGGGATTAGTAGGAAGTCTATAAGTTTTGTTGCTTGAGTCTCATATATGGAATAGTTGTATTATTGGTAAGATGATCCTTGATATGATTTAGTTAAAAGAAGTGGTTTAGCTTGCTATTATGTTTATTTTGGTTGGGGAATAGTTAGGGTTCCTCATGCTTTCTTGTAAGTATCTTCACCGTAAGGTAACAGATTGTCATCTTTGACAAACTTTTGTTGTACATATATTTTATTTATTTATATAATTACTAAATTACTATTAAAAAAGTTTCTTTTTGAGGTCTACAATGGGCTAGAAGAAACTTGGTATGCGGCACTGAAGTCGCCAAATGGGGTAGGAATGGCACTATTTGCTGGGTTAGTCTAGTTCATGCTCGACAATGAAAATTATGAACCATAGATCTAGCTATGATAGGGGATGACACAATTATAATACGTCCATACCTAATATAATGATGGTCGAATCCATCTAATACTTTGAGATAACCAGCCTTCAAGAAAGGTCTTTCCCAATATTTATTACATTTTAAAATCAATAAGGGGACCACCTGTAATAAACACCTATACCACAATCCAACCTAAATTGTGATCAATATTTAAGTTGGTGACATTTATTATATGATGAAATGAAGTGTTGCGTGTTCCTGAAATACATCATTAACTACAATCATTCGTTCAAGAAGTGGATACATTTTCTTCCTTTACTCGCATGCAACTTCTAATTCTTTGATACCTATACATTTACTTGACGAATTCCTTGGCTTTATGCATGAATGACTCATAATGGATCTTACGTATCTTACTCCATTACTTCTTGCGTAATCAATTATATTTATTCCCACGTATATGGTAAAGTTCCGAACATGTAAAAGTATTCTGCACTACGCAATACAAATCAATACATGAAAAATTAGAAAAGCAAATCAAGCAAGTGATTATAGGACATGAGACTGACCTTCCTAGTGAAGGAAAGACGGCAATTTCGAAATCATTGCATGTACTAATGATAACATTTTAGTCGTCTAACGTACAGCATTTACTAAATATTTACAAATGTTGGTTTGAACGTGATCTTCGTAATTACAATTAGTGGGAAACAGATTACATCCATGGTGTTATTGCTGCTTTAGATTATTACGTTTGGTTGGCCGTGCCTAATTTAGTACGAGTTCATGGCTTCTACGAAATGAACTCATGATTGTTTAAGTCGTATTGCTTGCAAGACGACGAAACCAATATTAATGATGAACGAATATTAAAACAAGGAAAATAGCAAAATATATAGAGTAGGAATCACCAATTTAACCACAATATTATGCATGTGACATGTTGGTTACGGTGACAATAATGTTATGAGAATTTATGTGATTAGGAGATAGCCATGGCATTTGAGTATAGTACTTAAAGCCTTCGCCAATCGCCAAGAAGAAACACAAACGCGGTTAAGTACCGGAAACTCTATGTTTTAATTTCACCATCACTTGTGAATTGTGATCTCTACTTTTAATCCTTATTCTTATTCAAAGAAGAAAACCCGAATTTAATCTCCCACTAAGAAACACGGGCAAATCATTTCTTGGAGAATATAAAACCTTTTAAATTAGTGATGGGGGAATGGGTTATTAATGGCTTTCCAAGCAAAGGACAGCACTTGACCTAGTACTTTGGTTTTTGACAAAAATTTAAGGCTATTTTATTAGTTTTTTAATTTATAAAAAATGTCAAAGTATAATATTATTTGTAACATAAATGTTGATGTATCAAAAGGTATTAATTATATGGCTGGTTATATCAGCTCCATTGACTATTAAGTTAACGACAGGTTAATTTTATAACAAATTAAAAGTTTGAACATTTTATTGTTATTTTTTAAAAAATTTATTATTATTTACAATTTGGGATTCTAAATATAATTTATCTTATTTTCAATAATAAATTCTATTTTAAAATAAGTTAACATTTTATGAAAAATTTAATTATAAAAATGAATAATAATTAAAACTAATTTCTCAAACTATTGAAACCAAGTATAAGATATTTAATTTATAGAAGCTAACTTAATACAATTGGATGATTATAATACCAACTTTAATCAATTTGTACTATTTTATTTATAAAAATAAGATTTATCATTCAAAATAATATTAAAATAGTAATCAATATTATGCAATGACTCTTTAGATCTTAATTCAATAAGTTTTTAGTACAAAAATTTTAAGTATCCATTTATAAATTAGTGTTTTTTCACATCAAACATAGTTTATCAAATCTAAAATTTTAAAAATCACAATAAAAATTTAAAAGTAATTCAAAACTCCCTTACCATTTGAAATAAGTTATTTCTCCTCATGTGTATGCAATTATCACAATTGTCATTCCTTTGCCAACAATTGTCTCTTAAATTCTCCTTAATAATATTGGAGGGTGAAATTTTACGACAGAACTTACAAGTGTCTTGAAAGAGTTTTAGTTATGTGGATTGATCACTTGAAAGAGTTTTACTAAATGGAGAAATTAGAAGAAGATCTCAAGACTCTTTTATGCAGTTTGAAATTTTAGTTATCAAAAATAGGGGAGAAACACACTAAAGATTTAACGGTAAAGGTAAAATTATAAGCAAATCAATGTCAAGAAACAACAACAATAAAATCCTTTCCCGACGATTTATTTAGAGACAAAACAAAAGTCGTCGTCAAAAGACAACATATTGCGACGTTTAAAGTTATTCATGACTAAAACTAACAATTTACTGACGAAACCAGCAAGTGTCGCAAAAGGGAAAACCTTTAGTGACGTAAAGAGAAAATCGTTGCCCAATGTTGTCTATTTAGTGGCAATTGAAAATAAACATCACTAAATGATAGGAAATGGGTGACGATTTCATATATTCGTCGCTAAAAAATGCAATGGCGATGATTAGTGAAAATATCGCTAATAACCCTGTTTGTTATATCTAGATATAAGAATGTTGCTTGCCATCGTAATAACAAGTTGAGTAACTTATGGAAGAATTGTGTTTTTCAACTAAATAGAGACAACAATAGTTATCATTATTGACATGTAATGAATAATTTAGAATGATTTCATGCAAAATAAGAGCTAAGTAAAAGAAAATAATAATAAAATCATTCACCTTATTTTATTAAAGAAATATAGAGAAAAATATAATAAAAGGGACTAAGAAATATATTTTGATAAAAGAGTTTAAGGTTTAATTACAAGGTGAAAAGTTGATAAGTGTCTCTCTTTGTCCAAATAAATAGTTACAAAGGTATCTAATAATTTTTAGAATTTGAGAATTTAATAAAGAAAAGAAACTGGTGTGAACTCAAAAATAAAAATTGTCTATGAATTTAAAATAAAATTTGATTAAGGGTTTAAAATCGGAACATACCTAAAATATTATAATTTTACCTAGAGCTTAACATAAAAACGTTTAAGAAAAAGCTTAGGAGGTTATGATTTTACACTCCAAGGAGTTTTTGGTGACAAATATTTTCTAAAAGCCAAAATTTCATCGCCAAAACTTTTTAGCAAGAACAAAAATTCGTCACACAAATCATCACAAAGTCACAGTAGCAATATATTATCAATGACATTTTTACAAAATTGTTGCAAATCATATTTTGCTATGATCTCAGATACATTGTAAAAATCCATAAGTGAGGATAGGATAAATCGTCGCCAAAGATATTTTGGAATGCTTTCTTTTCGTGGCTAAAAGTTATTAACTATGTTACCATAGTTGTAGGTAATCATGTTTTGCAATGTTTAGTATTTCTTAGTAAAATAGATTTAGTGACATTTCAAAACAGTTAAAAGTTATTTGAGACGATTTCTGTAACGTAGCTAAAGAATCATAGTCAAATCTTTTTAGCTACATTTTATTTAATTTTAAAATTTTTTAATTTTAATAGCTTTAAAAATTGTTGCCAACATTTTCAGGAACGTAACTAAAGAGTGTCGGTGATGAATTTTGATTTTTTACTAAACAATCCTATTAATTTTTTTTCATTTAATTATAATTAATGATAAGATTTTTAATCCATATTATTGTTTGTACTATTTAGATTTATGATTTAGAATTAATTAAACAAAAATAAAATAACATAATTTAAAATTAGAAGCATTTTTATATAA
>JAOSBN010000002.1:21000423-21011118 GCA_027563595.1 Erythroxylum suave | reverse complement strand
TTAATTTCCTTCTGCGTGATTACTGTGTGATTTCGTGTTCTAAAATTAATCATCCCCAAATCAATTCTTTTTATTTTTATTATGTTGATTTCACACAAATAAACAATTGCTACATTGGTCTCTGTGATTCGACCCTATTCACCACTTTACTCGTTTAAGTGTTCTAGAGTAGGAATTTATTTTTGCTGGTTTGACACTCCATCAGTTGATGTTGTTGTTTAGCTAACTGGCAAATGTCGCATACATGGTTTGGTGGAATTTTCAAATTTAAATCCGGTAAAAAAGCTAGCTTGTGTTTTGATGCGTGTCTAAGCCGATGGTGCCACAACTTAAAATTGTCACATACATGATATACAAAGGAATTATTTAAGTAGAACTCAAGTGAAGGACCTTTCAAAGCCTTTTCTGGTAAAAAGTTCTTGAGCGTCAACTTGTAAATATCACCCACCGCTTTACATATCGCGACTACATACTCAGTCCACAGGTTCTGCAAAAAAACTTTGTCAGTGATAAATATTGCTACAAGGCCATTTTGGGATGCAATTTTGTGAACAAACATGAGGTTGTGATGAAAAGTGGGTATGCACAATACATCCTTTAGGCATAAGTAAGGTGTTACTCTTACCTCTCTAATATGGCTGACGGATTTGTTTGATCCATCAGGTAACAAAACAAGTTTAATAGCATGTTTTTTGGTTAAGCTAATAAGTGTACGTGAGTTTTTGCACATATGGGTTGAGGCTTCCTAGTCAACAATCCACGAATCACTGTCGTAATTATCAATGCAAAAAGAAAACGAATTGAGGGGCATACTTGAAAAGCTATTAAAAGCGACGTGATTAACTTTCGAACACCCTTACCCTTAATGAAGCTCATTAGCTCTTGTACTTGCTTTGCTAAGGACTCAACATCTGTCCATGTCCCTTCGTTGGTTCTGTTCGGTGTTTGGACGTTTGCTTCATTTATCGCAACAACAAATTCCTTCTTTGCTTTTTTCTTCGGGAGCTCTTTGTACCAATTGGGTACCCCATGCAGCTGGAAGCATGTTTCTCTCAAATGCCCCCTTTTATGACAGTAAGTGCAATACTTCTCTTCCTTCTTGATATTTCCTTTTCTGTTCCATGATTCTTGATTGCCATTGTTCGACCTTTTCGTGCCTCTACTGTTATCCAGTAAAGCAACCCCCATCTGTCCTACACTGTTTGTATCAATAGAGATAATCTTTTGTTTCTCAACAGTTAAAACCATAGAAAAGGCTTTGCTTACTTCCCCCAATGGTTCTATCAGTACGATTTGGCTTACTACAATAGTGTATTCTTCCTTTAATCCTAACAGGAAAGTCATTAGCTTTCCGTTGTTAATAGTCTCGACATTATGTTTAGAAACTTCACACCCTCAAGTCTTGATAGGCATAAAACAGTCAATATCATTCCACAATTTTTTTTAATTTTGTGAAGTATGTGGTAATAGAATCGTTACGTTGCCGAAGGTTGTTCATTTTTTGGATCAGTTGGTGGACGTAGGGCCCGCTACTCCATACCTGGCTTTGAGTTCTTCCCAAAGATCTCTGGCCGTTGCCACTACTAAGAATGAGTCTGCAATTTCTTTGGTGAGTATATTAAGGATCCAAGCAATAACCATTTTGTCTGCCGTCTCCCAATTCCTTGCCAAGTTCTCATCATCAGTGGGTTTCTCAATCTCGCCAGTTATGAAACTGAGCTTGTCTTTGGCCCTCAAGGAGATGAGCATCGATCTGCTCCATGATAGATGGTTGGAACGGTCAAGAGGAGTGTTAACCAGTACACTTTCAGGATTGTCTACTGGTAAGATGATGAACAAGTCAGAATCTGAAGGGGATTATTGGTTGCTTACTTCTCTAGCTCCCTCGGTGTTGTTAGTCATTTTGAGTTTTCTTTAAATATGGTATTTGAATTTTTGGGAGTTGCGGGACTAAGAGCCGGTGGCTCTGATACCATGCAAAAACGAGCTCCTATTTTTGGAGTTTTAGTAAAGAGGAAACATACTTGTTTTATTAATAAAAGAAAACCTGTTGTTCTGTATAAGCGTTTGTGATATATATACATCGAAAAAGCAAAAAAAAAAAAACAAATGTACTATGGGATGCGTGTCCTCCTTTTGTTCGTTTGTCAGCTGTGCATTATCGTGCCCTTTGGATTCTGTCTTGCTTACCGCCACCATCTATTCTTCTTGTCGCCACCATTTGTACTACTTGCCGCCATTGTCTGTACGTAGTCCTTTGGTTCAGGGGTGCATGCAGCATGCATGCGTGATAAATGTTGGAGCTGAGTGTTCATATGTTTTCCATATATTTTCCTATACTCTGACAAAGTTGTACTAAGTTAGTAGGTTAGTAGGGAAAGTGGGTAGTTTAGCTTATTTAGTTCCGAAGTTCTTATAAACCTGCGTTAAGAAATCCTTATAAATTCATTTGAGTGAGTAAAGAGTACATTCAATCATATGTAAGAGACTTGAGAGCTACGAGAGAATTCTTATTGAGAGCTTCAAGCGAGGAGTTCTTGAATAGTCTTATTGTAATTAAAGTGCTTCAAGGAAGAAATCACTTAGATTCCTTTATATTATATCTTTTGTGAATATATCAATAAAATATTGGCTTTATGGTATCTCTCTTGTTTGTCTCATTTGATTGATTTGTGCTAAATACTTGTGTATTGAAAATGTGATGGAAACACTTAAACAGAGAGTACCGTGAAGCATTTAAAAATAAATTGACTTATTAGTCAACGATAATTTGGGAAGGTTAAGCTAAACTTTAAGACTTAAGCTTGACCATCACACGAAGACATTGACAAATTTACTTCATTTATGCCGCACCTAAAAAAGTCACTGTGACAATTGTCATCCTTTTTAGTATTGTCGACCATCATCTACTCTACCACTAAGGCAGAACGATATCAAACAACGGTAAAACGATAATGACCCACGTCATATACACGTTCGAGATTATATTCGTTGACGACGATAGCTAAGACAATATTACAATGCTGGGGAGGCACTAATAAGGCTCCACGTAAGGATTGATGTTGCCAACTTCAACGTCGGCGACGTACCATGTCTCATCTTTTGCTAGTCAATGGATTCAATTTTCACAAAAAGAAATCGTTTTTGCAAAAGAAAAACAAAGGTGTTTGCTTAAATAATAATGGCTTATTCAAATGAAACCATTTGAAATCTTATTATGATAAAATTTGGAAAAGCCCAACAAACAAAAGAAGTATTCTAACGCCTGATGCCCATCTCCGGTCTTTGGTGTTTTCAAACAGACTCAAAAGAAGGGGAAAAAAAAAAGGCCATGAAAAAAAAATGAATATTAGATATTAAATCAGAATACGCACGAATTAAAAGTTCTAATACCAAGGTTGACTTCATTGTAAATATTAAATAGGGCCAAAGCATCTTTGCCGACTTTTTTTTTTTCCCCTTTTCTATGATCTTTATGTATCTGTTTCTTATCTTCTTCACTTTCTTATCCTTACAAAGGAACCAGTCCTTTTTGTCAAAAGATTATTGGAAATGATTCAACTACTTAAACAGCTATTATTAGAAATGCTTCATCTGTTTAAACAGCTAAACCAATTACCATTAAAAGGTGTAGTTTCACCTCAACCATAATGAGAATATACACACACACACGTAAATAGAAATTCTGTGGCTGGCCAAATGAATGTAGCTCATGGTTTCACCTCCCTTGTCATGCAACAACACATTTTTGACGTAGTAACAAGGAACATAAATTTCATATGATTCCACGCTCGCCAAGAAGTATTGCCAGAAACGGAATCTTAGTTTCGTTAATGCCTTTGTCAAGGAGACTTCTCCACATTAAAAAAAAAATCTATTTCCCAATTTCGCACACATTTGGCTGCTTGGGCCTTCTATCATGTCAGTTGACCGTATCTTTAGCCCTCCCCAAATTCCATCTTTACAATTCAAAAGTATAGATCTGGCACCTTACATCAACATGGATATCTGATCTAACCTACACGAAACTATGACATCGGGTTGGACTTTTGATCATTTGTCATACAAAGTGAAACCTTACCAAACTATATGAACACAGCTTCTGCAACTTCTGATTCTCATTAGTCATCTTAGACACGGACAGCCCCATCAACCACCCTTAGACTTTTGGTGGTGATGCAGCTCAAGAATTTCTCATCTGCTGCTTGCTTCAAGCTGGAAGCTGAAGCTTTGCATTGTTTTTCCAGCTGAGAGGACAAAATGGACAGGAAATACTTGAGTCATATCATCCATAGATGTCCAAGTATGTATGCACAGAGAGAGAAAAGTAGAGCACTCATTCTTGTTGGAAGTATTTTCACACCTGATGAAATAATAGTAAAAGAAATCTGCATAGAGAGCTGTCTGCACAAGACCAGATATGCAAGCTGAAATACAACCAAAAGGAGATATAAGTCAGTATCTACTTACATGAAGGAGGATCTTACCAAATAATCGTGCTTACATATCCATCTATTGAAATGTGTCTCTGTGAAGTAACGATAAATCCAGTTCAAGATGTAGAAAGCACGGTAGGCCCTGCGGGTTCAAGGTATTGCTAGTTAGCATTGAAATAAACCATCACAGGTGATGATCAGGCTCATCCTAAAATATGTTCAACCAACATTTCATTGGCATTTGAATAGCCGTGCAGCAAATTGGTAACAAGAATCAACAACATATGGTTCAAACTCAGCAATTCCTCAGTACAAGATGTTAGGGCACCCTATGATTGAATATCCGCATATTCAAGCCCAGCACAAGTATATATAGCTTCAGGATTTAGTTGGTCCATCAAAACTCATAAACTGTCCTTCAACTACAGCACTTGATAGACATGGGGAAATTTTCAGTTCAAGTAGATATGCAGAATCACTCAAACTATTACTTCTAAAAACTCTTTAATTCATAAACAAGGCAAGTTACTCCAGGTTAGTCACAATCAAGAATGCAAACATGATAATGTGTACATGTGGGTGCAAAACATGTACATGCTCTAGTAAATTGTAGAAATCATTGATCATATTCAACCAAAAAGGGGGGAAAATTTTAAAAGATACGAGAAGATTCGCATTCAAATGACGAAAAAAAGAGTTTCCCTAAAATCACATTCACATACCCAAGAAAGAAAACATATTGCCCAGTCAAATTATCCACATTCCCACTTCGCTGGAGCAGTACTAACTGGGGAAGGATTGCTACTGCCTCCAAATAAATGGAGAACGTCCAGGAGATCTGCAACGATTTCAAAATGACGGTAAAGTTAGCAGATTTTGAAGCGTGGAAATGTGAAATGACATGCTAATTTATTTTAATTAAAAAAACCATAATAAAGAGACCTCTCGAAAAGTAAACTTTTCATGGAGAAGAAGAGACAAAATAAAGCTTGCTGCAACAAGGAAAAAATGGCGAAAGGTGTCAAGGTCCTTGTCGTAAGAACGCCTGACGAGTGGGTGTCTCCTTATGCACCAAACGATAGCAAGAGTGCTGGCTATAAACACCACCTTCATAACTGTATTGTAAAGTGAGATATAGTCGGTGAACAGATCCAAGTACCTCGACACAAACACTACTGCGTATAGCTCCTGCGTCTTCAGCGAAATCCCTAAGGAAGAAGATCAAACAATTGGGTAAAATTGTTAAATGCGTAAACCAAAAGAGAATAAATCTAACCTGAACAAGATTTGGTTGCGTAGATTTTGAGAAGAAGAATAAGAATGCTCATCAAATGAGTCATATCCCCTAAAAATCTGAAGATGTTCATCGCAAAGCCAAGACTTGATGATCAACCACAAGTCTACGAGAAGCAGTAAATGAAACGGGAACGGGAAGGGGATGTTTTTGGAGTTGGGACTTGGGCTGACGTGGCAGCAAGGAACGGCCTTTGCTTCCACGCTACATTTGAGAATGGCTCCACGGGTGTGATTGAGTGGAGTCAGCATCTATTGCACTCTCCGTAGCTGGACTGTGATTATGGTGATGATCCCACTCTGTCGGTTGAGTTTTCCGGGCTTGAAGCTTGGAATATGGGCTCAAAAGATTGCACCCACCATAAACCTTTTGATGGTTATTGTGAGCTTAAGTGTTCAACTTTTGACTTGTAAATTACTGATAATTTGGCTTATTGAAGTCAAATAATATAACAAATAAGTTGCTAGTCATTCTTCCTTAACCCAATCTTTTTTTTTAAATTAATAATTCTAAAAAGAATGGAATAGAGTGTTAACCATTTCATACATGTATACAAGAATCATAATCATTCATTAACCATCAAATCTAACCATCGGAACAAGCATTAGTCTTACTTCACCTAGAGCTAACTAGTACTCGTCCAAAAATAGTAGCAAGGGATATTTCTTGATCAAATAAGTCCTAAGTGCCTTATAAATTTCAATCGGGTCTGGTTTATGTTACTTGAAGTTTCAAGCGATCTAAAGTTCGTTAGAATCTCGAACGCTCAACTTCTATCCCATCTAATTGGAACTACTCATCACATTAACCCCCTTCTAACTCTGTTCTCTCTAACCACTTTACCTTTTTTCCACTGGCTAACGGCCATTTTCCATTGTCATAGTCTTATGCTCATTCACAAGTAGAGTGATCCAGATACCAAACTCTCATAACCCACAATAACAACACTATTATTAACTAACCTCAACTTCTATCCCAATCTATTGGCAACAATGGTTATTTAGGCAACGACATAGGTGTATCATGTTGGCGTTGGAGTAGCAGCTTGCGACGTAGTGGCAATGAATTTATTATGTCAAAATATAAGACTTTTATTTTGAGCTGAATGCAATTTTTTGTTGGATGTGTGTAAAGATTAGGGCTGCGTTTGGTAAATAACCGATCGGCTACTTTTTAGCTAGTTTAAGTCTTTTAACTGTTTGACCATTTCAAAGAGCTGAAATTTTTGTTTAGTAAAAAGATGAATAATTAGCGGATTTATCCAAACCATTGAATTTAGAAAAGCTCCACAATAACAACGTTTTTAATAGCGTTTTCATCTTTAGCTAAATATGTGTAAGTGAAAAATCAATTATATTCTCCTAAATAAACAAAGCTATACATTGATTAAATTTTGCAAGTCAAATTTATGCTTAATTACAATTAATTAATTGTGCTATAGTATGACATAATTGAATTATTATTAATTATGCTACAATGTCATGCATGACATTGTATCATAATTGATGCATGGCACTGTAGCAAAATTAATTATTATGAATAATGTCATGCATGGCACTATGTTATGCTTATGAATTATGCACGAAACATTTGTAAATTTTTTGTAAAATTTAATTTTTGTTCTATTTTTTATTATTGTTAAAATTTTAATTTTTGTAAAATTAAATATTTAATCATGACCTTAAAATTTTTTAAAGAAATGTCCTTATAAGTATTTTTAATTTATTAAATAATAAAAATTAATACATATTATATGAAAAATACTCATATTAAAAGAAAATTGAATGTTGGATTATTATTATTATTATTACAAACTTAATTTTGTAAAATTAAATATCTAAAATCTAAATTTTTATAAAAATATACAGTAAAATACTAAGAAATATAATATTCATACCCTAATAATTTAGAAAAAAAGTGCCCTCATAAGTCATTTTTCACATCAACAGTTAATTCTAAACAGCTAATTTTACCAAACATCTCTAACAAATAACTAATGCAATCCGCTGGTCAAATCAGCTGATATAATTAATTATTAGCTAACAGCTAAATGCAATCAGCTGATTGCCAAACAAAACTTAAATCAACAAACAATAGCATATTCCATGAGGAGTTACAGATGAAGGCATAACACTAATACCACTTTATTTTTGGTGGTGGAGAGAACAAAAGTTAGAGATGGGTTACACAATAGAGAAGAGAAGTTTTAATAACCGAAGCTTAAGTAACTTCATATATACATATATATAGGTTTTGTTTAAGTTAGACCATAACACTAGAAACTCAATCTAACACTTAAAATTAAAAAGAAGTTCAAATTTAATCCAAATTTTGACCAATTTAAAATAACTTCGTTGATTTCGAGCCTGATTTATCATCCTTAACCATGAGCATAGGTTTAGTTCATACCTAAAATGTCACCAATTAATTCTATAAGCATGAATCAATACATTTGATTTGATTTAATAATATAACTATTATAGACTTCATTTGTTGACACTTTTTCCTTAAAATATTAGTGACTGAGAAGTAATGGACACTGATAAAAAAAAGCACGAGTGACATTTGTCACTATTTTCAATTATTTTAGTTGCGAAGATGTTGTCACAATAAAATGAAGTATTGTTACGACTTTATTCATCACTACTTTATATTGTTTGTGTCGACAAACTTGCCATAAATATGTAAAGTTACTGTGATTATACTGTTTTGTCACATTCCATAGTTTTTAATATCAGTACTTTTATCACAAAAGTGTTCCATAATTGTGACCATTTTTCTAAATTAGTCACTATTTCATTAGTAACGTAGACATTTGTCACGAGAAGTGACAACTTTAAAAATTGGATACTATTAATAGTTATGACTAATATTACTGCTTTTAGTGACAACTTTTGCTTTCATTAAAAATACAATTTCTTGTAATGCCTCCCGGCTTTCATTCTGAGGTACTTGGCAAAGTTTATCGACTCTTCAAATCGCTCTATAAGCTGAAACAAGCTCCCAAATGCTAGTTTGAGCATTTTGCAAAGTATATAGGAATGAGAAATCACAACAATTATTTTTATACTAATTGCAGAAAGAGTTTTGTCAAAGCTCTTTTAAAAGTGTTTTCTTATATAAGCCTACATTATATGACTTTATGATTATGAAGAAATTTTGTCTTTGGCATTTTTAAGAAATAAAAAATAATTTATTATCATAAAATGTGTCAAAATACATGTCCAAATACTAGATTTGCTCTTTTTTTAATTTAAAATTGGTTATAGATCCATCCTAAAGGTGGGTAGCCTTAATTGACTATGTCGTTAATGGGTAATTCTCTAGTTTTAGTCTCGAGATCGGGTAATTTTACAAACACACCTGTTCTACTCAATCTATACGTGTCCTCTTTGCATAACAAACACACATAACCTACTTATATCTCACTTATACTTTTTTACACAAATACCTTTCCCCAAATCAGTTTTTGTTCCAATTACTGTGCAATAGCTTCTTTATTATGTCTGAATTAATTTGCCAAATACATAACCTCTTGACTTCATTCCAAATTGCATTCTAGGGTTTTACATTTCTCCGGTCTATCTGCTTCTTTACTCATTTGACAAACTACATTAAAAGTTAAAAAGTATAATGAGAGAGAAAACTCAACCGGAACGACCACCACATTGGTTCAAAAAGGGCATAGCAATAAAAAGAAATTCTCAGGAAATAATCCCCAAATTGTTATCAGAATCATCATCAGATGCTAACCGTAAGATTTATCAATATGTAACCAGAAAAAAAGAGGTACTCGCTTTTCCTAAGAAACCCTAAAAATGCTAAAAACAAAACACTGGCAGATTAAACTAATATATATGAGAAAACTGTCTGTCAAACCTAAGTAGATCGAAAACCATACATTATTTAATTTAAATCATTCGAGCACCGTCTCTCAAGAAAATGGCCATGTTGTGAAGGGTCACAAATACTATGATTTCTTGTCAATTGTTGTTCTTTCAAAAGAAGAATGATACGTATAAAAATATTACAACCATTTTATAGTTGTAATTGCATGTGTAGGTATTATAACAATATTTGTAATCATCATGTTAGTAACATATGAATATGAACTAGTTTTGTGTGTATATCTCTCTCTCTGTCTGAATTTCTTTGCCTTCTCTCCTCATGAATTTTTCTATCTTTTTTTTCCTTCTGTTCTTCATTTCTCTCTTCATCAAAAATTATTCATAACAAAATAGTATCAAAGTAGTCAGTTCTTGAAAAAGAATCAACGGGTGACGGTACAAGGGTTAAGGAGTTACGTAGAATTGAAGAAAACTTGAAGAACTTGATAGAAGCACAAATCAAATATGAGAAACTGTTTCTTGAATCACAAAACAGAGTATAATATATGAAGAAGGATCTGGTGGAGCTTAAACTCTGCTCGTACAATCTATACAACGACAAGGAGTGGAATCGGGAGTGACTATTATAGTTACTTCAGAACCCATGAATCAAAGGGAGCAAACCATACAAGAGAAGGACAAAATGTAATCTCCAAACTCCTTGATTCCTCATTTGCTTATACTTTTCCCTCAGAGTCCACCTCTCTCATAACTAACAGAGACGTCGCCTCTGGCAATTCCTTCGTCGCCCCCTCTCTCATGCAATCTAACTCATATGGTGGTTACTCCTTTTGATCTTATTAAGCGTAACATATAGATTGACCCTATAAAGTATAAAAGCATTGCATCTAGTTTTGGAGTTATACTAAAAGAGTAGCGTGTGAGCTTTGCAAGTGGTTGCATTGTTAGAGTTTTTTGTGTGTTTGTGTCCCATCCTGCTAATAATCTTGTCTCCTACTTCAACAATTGTTGGGTCCCGATTTTAGGATTTTATTTTATTTTTTTATTTTCTTTATTTTATTAAATTATCTAGTATGAAAATAAATTATAATTTATGAATTAGGAATTTTTGGAGTCT
>JAOSBN010000002.1:20970633-21000323 GCA_027563595.1 Erythroxylum suave | reverse complement strand
TTGATTTCGAGCCTGATTTATCATCCTTAACCATGAGCATAGGTTTAGTTCATACCTAAAATGTCACCAATTAATTTAAAATAACTTCATTGATTTCGAGCCTGATTTATCATCCTTAACCATGAGCATAGGTTTAGTTCATACCTAAAATGTCACCAATTAATTTAAAATAACTTCATTGATTTCGAGCCTGATTTATCATCCTTAACCATGAGCATAGGTTTAGTTCATACCTAAAATGTCACCAATTAATTTTATAAGCATGAATCAATACATTTGATTTGATTTAATAATATAACTATTATAGATTTCATTTGTTGACACCTTTTCCTTAAAATATTAGTGACTAAGAAGTAATAGACACTGATAAATAAAGCACGAGTGACAAATATCTCGTCACTATTTTCAATTATTTTAGTGGCGAAGATGTTGTCACAATAAAATGAAGTATTGTTACGTCTTTATTCATCACTACTTTATATTGTTTGTGTCGACAAACTTGTCGTAAATATGTAAAGTTATTGTGACTATATAGTTTTGTCACATTCAATAGTTTTTAGTATCAGTACTTTTGTCACAAAAGTGCTCCATAATTGTGACCATTTTTTTAAATTAGTCACTATTTCATTAGTAACATAGATATTTGTGATTAGAAGTGACGACTTTAAAAATTGGATACTATTAATAGTAATGACTAATATTACTGCTTTTAGTGACAACTTTTGTTTTCATTAAAAATACAATTTCTTGTACTGCCTCCCGGCTTTCATTCTGAGGTACCTGGCAAAGTTTGTCGACTCCAAAAATCGCACTATAAGCTTAAACAAGCTCCCAAAGGCTAGTTTGAGCATTTTGCAAAGTATATAGGAATGAGCAATCACAACAATTATTTTTATACTAATTGCAGAAAGAGTTTTGTCAGAGCTCTTTTAAAAGTGTTTTCTTATATAAGCCTACATTATATGACTTTATGATTATGAAGAAATTTTGTCTTTGGCATTTTTAAGAAATAAAAAAATAATTTATTATCTAAAATGTGCCAAAATACAACATGTCCAAATACAAGATTTTCTCTTTTTTTAATTTAAAATTGGTTATAGATCCACCCTAAAGGTGGGTAGCCTTAATTGATTGTGTCGTTAACGAGTAATTCTCTAGTTTTAGTCCCGAGATTGGCTAATTTTACAAACACACCCGTTCTACTCAACCTACACGTGCCCTCTTTGCATAACAAACACACGTAACCTACTTATATCTCACTTATACTTTTTTTTACACAAATACCTTTCCCCAAATCAGTTTTTGGTCCCATTAATGTGCAATAGCTTCTTTATTATATCTGAATTAATCTGTCAAATACATAGCCTCTTGACTTCATTCCAAATTGCATTCTAAGGTTTTGCATTTCTCCACTCTATCTGTTTCTTTACTCATTTGACAAACTACATCAAAAGCTAAAAAGTATAACGAGAGAGAAAACTGTACCGGAACGACCACCACATTGGTTAAAAAAGGGTACAGCAATAAAAAGAAAATCTCAAGAAATAGTCCCTAAATTGTTATTAGAATCATCATCAGATGCTAACCGTAAGATCTACCGATCTGTAACCAGAAAAAAGAGGTACTCACTTTTCCTAAGAAACCCTCAAAATGCTAAAAAACAAAACATTGGCAGATTAAACTAACAGATCTGAGAAACTATGTCTGTCAAACCTAAGTAGATCGAAACCCATAAATTATTTAATTTAAATCATTCAAGCACCGTCTCTGAAGAACATGGTCGCAT
This sequence comes from Erythroxylum suave, assembly GCA_027563595.1. Taxonomy (NCBI): domain Eukaryota; kingdom Viridiplantae; phylum Streptophyta; class Magnoliopsida; order Malpighiales; family Erythroxylaceae; genus Erythroxylum; species Erythroxylum suave. The sequence goes on along the minus strand of JAOSBN010000002.1, from coordinate 20,998,537 downwards.
TGTGAACGGTCACAAATATTGTTTTTTCTTGTCAATTGTTGCTCTTTCAAAAGAAGAATGTTACGTGTAAAAATATTACAACCATTATATAGTTGTACTTGCATGTGTAGGTAGTATAACAATATTTGTAATCATCTTGTTAGTAACATATGAATATGAACTAGTTTTGTGTATATCTCTCTCTCTCTCTCTGAATTTCTTCACCTTCTCTCCTCATGAATTCCTCTCTCTCTTTTTTCCTTCTATTCTTCATTTCTCTCTTCACCGAAAATTATTCATAACAAATAGTATCAGAGTAGTCAGTTCTCGAAAAAGAATCAACAGGTGACGGTACAAAGGTTAAGGAGTTATATAGAATTGAAGAAAACTTGAAGAACTTGGATTTAAGGTTTATTTTACCTTCTACGATAGTGGTTTGTTTCAAGGAGTTTTATTTGCTTCTCTATCGGTCTAAAATATGCTCGAGTATTGATTGGCTTTTGCTTTAAAACTAATCAATTTTGGGGCACTTTCATAATTTGAAACCAATCGATTTACTTTCAGTCAAGTCAATTGTATGAGTACATTGAGGAATAGATTCAGTTTTTACAGAAACAAGCTAGAAAGTCGAGATTTTATGTTGATAATATTGATGAGATATTGAGGATTCAGTTCTTCTCATTTCTAGACGAGTTCGAGGATGGAAGGATCCCTAATCCCGCCAAATTAAGGGTTTTCTTCATGGACAGCTTGGGAATTAAGGATGCCCTGAGTTGGTTTTTTTACTGTTTGGCTTCAAGGAGAGTGAAATGGTATTGCGATTTGGAAGTCAGAAGAAACCAAGAAGAGGTTTGATTACTCAAGAGATTGCTGAGATTTTTATATCAGTTCCAAATGAATTTAATTGTCCAATATCATTGGATTTAATGAGAGATCTAGTTATAGTTTCACTGGACAAACATATGACAAGAATTCCATATATAGCAAGATGGATGGAGAAAGGACATTGTACTTATCTTATAACCAGGAAACTGCTTGTAAATACTTGCCTTGTTCCTTAGCTGGCTTTGAGGAATTTGATCCTACAATGGTGCACTGCTCATGACATCCTCTTTGTGCCTCCTAAAAGCATGGATTCACCTTTTGATGCTTTTCCTGCTACTTTACCTACTAAAGTTGTCCTTGGAATCAATAATGCTATACTAGCAGTTCTCATCCATTAGCTAGCAAATGACTCACAAAGTGCAAAAATAGTTGCAGCCTATGAGATACATTTGTTAACAAAAACTATAAAAGAAAATCGTGTTTTCATTGTAGAAGCTAGTGCAATTACCTACCTCAGTAAATCGTTTTCGTCCTTAAACCCTTACCCAAGAGAACTCTATGATAGCAATGCTTAATCTGTCAACTTACGATAGGAACAAGAGTCAAATAATGGAGGAAGAAGGGTATTTTGGGTCAATTGTTGAGGTTTTAAGATTTGGGCTCACAATAAAGGTGAAAGAAAATGCAGCAACAATAACACTATTCAGCATTTAAGCTCTTCATGACTACAAGAAGACCATAGCAGATGAAGCAAGGGCAGTTGATGCCCTATTAGGACCCATGTTTTAGAAACCGGACCGGATATCAAACCGGTCGAAGGAAAGGTTTAAGGTTTAAAGATTCAACCATTAGTGAAATGTTGTAAAACCGATATATAATAATTAAGAAATAAAACTTGTAAGAGTAAGTAAAAATAAAATATTTATTGAAATAATAATACACTAATATCTATTATTATATAATGAACTAGTAATAAATAAATATGAGTTTAATATAAAACTTACAATAACAATAAAAATTAAAATTGTTTTTTAAACCTTAATTTTATCCTTCTTATGATTGACTAAAAAACTTCCTTGATGCTCATACTTCTGCATTAGTATGAGGGCAAGCCATTATGGTAATCTAGGATTGGACAAATGTTTAATATAAGCATTACGCAGGCATCTATGAGAGGAAAAAACATACGAGTGTGTGATGTGATGTTATAAAAAATAGAGGAGCAACAAATACTCAACATGAAGTATTCTTTTGCAATAGTTTTGGTAGTTATCAACATTCATTACATACCTTCCAATTATTGCATTTTCCCATTCCAGATTTCTCACTCTCTGTCTTCGCATGCCAACAGGTACATTCTTTTACTCCTTTTAAAAATTTCTTCAATTGTTTGAAGATGGAGACACCTACAAATTTCTTGTCATTAGTGTCTTGATGGTCTATGATCTCGTGATAATAAGTTTTTTGATCACTTGGCTCAGTTATAACTGACACTTCGGTGTTTTTGCATGGATAGTATCAATCTTTTGCGTAAATTTTTGTTTCCCACAACAAAACCAACTTGCCATTTTTTTCCAAACTGGGTCCAATTTTTTTATTGTCATGAAAATCATTTTGCCAATTATTATATTTTGTTTTCCTCCAATCCTCACTAGTGAGTGATGAAATTGAGTTTCTGTTTTAACTTTTAACCAATTAATGTAAAGCTTTTAGTTCCAAGGTAACTTAGCAAGTTAAATCAAGTTTGGTGCAAGTTTTTGTAGAGTTTCAGATCATGTACGAGTTGATTTCGCTAAGGCTAAGTTCTTAGTGGACTAAGGACTTAGTATATGTTCAAATGGACAGAGACTTAGTGTATGCCCAAATGAACAGATTATAGCTAATGGACTTAACATGGGTAAGCATTTAGATTATACCGATGTGTTATGATAGGCCTTGAACTTGCGTGACTCATCATCAACAGATAGAGATCATAGGAAAATCTTGGATGATGTGACGAATAAGATCGCAAAAGATAGACATCAGTTCTAAAGATAAAGAGCGTATAAGAGGATCATTTGAAGGTAGTAGACATCTTCGTAGGTATAGATGAATCATTCCTAGATTCCTAGATGGATGTTATCTTTTATCTTGTTAGTTGAGATGTAGCTAAATCTTATCAGATAAGTCCAATTTAGACAAAGATGTCATCTAATTGGATAATGTGATATAATCTGATAAAGATAAGATGTGATCTACGTAGTTGAGTTCTATTAAGATTCTAACTTAGCCATCAAGCTAGAGATATTTATAAATAGCTCATTTGAGCTTTGTTCGTCACATAGAGATTAAGAGAGCGTTCCTTTATATACTTTAAAAAAGTAATAAAGGTTAGCATCTGCGGTATCTCTTTCGTGCTTCAGTTGTTGCCAATAGCGTTCTAGTGCTTTCGTAGTTTTCTTACAAGAGTGTGAGAGTTAAACACTGAGAAGATCGTGAGGTGTTCGCGAACAAAGTTTTGTTAGTCAATAATCATGTGGAAAGACTGAATCTTACTTTAACAGACATAAGCGAGATTGTCGTGAAAAGAAGTAGGCACAACTTGCAGTAAAAGTCTAATGTGTAAGAAGATCTTTGTAATAGAAGTTATAGTTGTGGCTGGCTTAATAGGAATGACGTCATGTGGGACACCAAGAGGGAAAGAGATGTTGCTACATTGCTTGAGTTGTGCAGGAGTTGGGGGGTTGCAACAAAGAGGGTTATCAGAGCACTAGCATTGGATGGTTTGCTTCAGACTTTATTGTTCACAGGTGCGAAGCGATGCAAGAAGTAAGATAGTTTCAAAGATGTGAGAATTATGCCTTACACTTTGGTAAATTGCTCGTGGGATATTCATATGCTGGAAACTCTGCTCCCAATAAGGAGTTAAGCTTCATTAAGGATGTCTCAATATCTATGTCCATTTCAGTGCTAGTTTTGTAATGGTACTAACTAGCATTGTTAGATTTATACTGCTTATAGGGATCTCGCGTGTTTGGTTATACTTGTAAGTTACAAATTCTTTCATTGAATAGATCATGGAAAGGATAAAATTTTAAGTGGCAAGTAAATCAATCTTTAGTTCTTTTTAAAATTCCTAGAAGCATTGTTGATTGTTGTGAGAACAAGCAATTTGAATTTTAAAAAAATTTATTTCATCCAAAGGCGAAAGAACAACAGCAAGGAGACCAAAAAAAGGGCCATGAACCTTGCAAATTTGGTTACTTGTGTGTCAAAAAGAAAGAGACCCTTAGGGTACAATTCGATTCTTCTTCCTAAGTTTCTGAAAGTTTTGGCTTAGGGGTTTAGTTATTAGGTATGAGGATATCAAAGTCACTGACAGTCCATTCAGCAACTTGGTTAGGATCTTTGAAAATTTCGGTCCCCAAATCAATAGACATCCATCGTCTCCGTGCTGGAGGAGTTTCTGGATCCTACAAAAAAAACAGTTAAAGCTACCCGGAAGTAGATTTCAAAATTGCATGATTCTTTAAACCCTACCACTACTAGCTCAAGCCACACAGCTCTCCTTTCCCATGTCATTCAACATCCCAGTAGCAAGTCCCTTTATAAAACAAAATCAATTTTAAATTCCCCATCTTTATGTCTATATTTCATTTCTTTGAGCAAATATCAACGAGTATGAAAACAAACCTGGTAGAAGTAAAGTGAATGTGACAACTTTCCAACATCAAGTTCCCATGTCCTTGGATCACCAACCCAGCCCTCACCTTGCCTTGTAGGGTATCCATACTCACCCCAAACTGGATGAGGCAAAATTTGCAGTATCTCCTGGGGCTGAGGATTGCTATATGGATCACATAAACTATAAGGAAACTCCAAAAATTCTGCATTTCCTGGAGAGCAATAAAAATGGTAGGCTGCATATGGGAAGAGACCAGTCTCATTGCGATGGATCCTCGTTCCGTTACCAAACGTATGGTAAGGAGGACAGGCGTTGAGATTGTTGGGATGACACCATGAAGTTGTATTGACGTTTATGATCATTTCACTGTATCTTGTAACGTCTGTAGTGACATTGCCATCACAAGGTTGTCCATTGTTCTTCCAGCAGCTTCCCATGTCCATTAGATAGAACTGGCTGTTTGGACCCCCGCCTTTGAGTACGTTCAAACTGAACCTTACTTTAAAGTTGGGCGATTCTGGTATCTGCATGATTCTTCATTTGTCAAGTATAGTAACTATCTTTTAATATTTGTTCTTCTAATTGTTTTGGTTGCAAGGGGAAAAAGGCTTAATCTGATCGATTAGCTGATTTGTAATTTTTTTTTCTCATGAATCAATACTTTTAACATTTGAACTATAGGATTGACTCGAATATGTTGCAAAAGGAAAATATTTACTCACGATTTTGGACATTCCTCTTGTTGGATAATGGTATCCACCTGAGACTCCATGCGTGGCATCAGATCTCAAGTAAAGCATCAACCATGGATACTTTGTTGAAGTCCTCAAGACATTGTGGAAAACCCAACTTCCTTGTCCAACTTCCTTCTCCCAAGTCACTGAGTGGTAAGAGATGTTATTTGGCAGTCCGTTTCTCATATCAACATCCAAGTCCCAGGAACCATAAAACCTTCCTTTGAGTGTACTCCTATTAGGTCCTTGTAATGAGGTGTAGTCATGATAAATGAATGGTTGATTCATGCAACCTCGTCCAAAGCAAGGGAACCCAGTGTCAGGACCGAAAGGCCCCACTCTCTGCCCATTTTTGGGACACTTGGCTGCAAATGTGTCCATGTTGCCACTCTTGAGCATAATCATCCAAAATTGCCATGGATTTGGGGTGTTGTCAAGTTGACACTTGGAGCCTAAATAGAGTTCCTTCTCTGCAGCATAAAGGTTTTCATCAAAAAGGGACTTGGGTTGCAATCCAGGGAAAGGGTCTCCAACACCTAGCTTGTTGTCTTCTTCTGTAACTCTGTGGACCACTATGTATGGCAACACATTGCAGAGGGAGCAATTCATTTCTGTGATGGAGAGAAGTTACATTGTTTGTTAGTTCCGGAGTCTAGACTTCCAAGACAAACTAGAAATAACAATTGTATGTTCGCAATGTACATTTGATTAGACAAGTCTGTCGAATTGACTATGCTGAATTCAAGTTGCTGCATTTTGACCAAATCCATAACAAGGCACTTCGTTCTTTGCAAGAAGCCTTACCTTTTTTCTTTGAAGAAGCCTTGAATAGATCAAAACAATCTGCAAATCTAGGGCTGCCCATGTGAGGGACTTCGTCTCCAACCTCATTGCACTGGTTCCATGACTCTATAGCCAATCTTAGACCATCTCTTCTCATTCCTGGATCGCCCACTGCTGATACATACTCACTTCCAGTGGCAACACAGAATCCTACAGATGAGAAAACCAGAACAACGAGAAAACAATTTGGTTTCCTTTGGCGAGCCATGACTGACTAAAATGTCAGGTTGATTTCAGATATATAGCATGCTTTACTTTTTGAGGATTACAAATGTGAAAATTTTGACCGATTATCAATTTTTTCACTTTCCTATTGCATTGAACATACTCTTCCTTGTAGTCCTTTTAAAGTTAATGTTCTGATGGTCCTTTTTGGAGGTTCAATAGTTAAATGATAATGTTATTTTTATCCAACTATGGCTTGGTGGGTACTCATTCTGTTTCCATAGAAGCCTACTTATGCCTTTCTTAGACCAACTTTCTTACCAGAAAAGAAAAGAACATTTCAATATGCTTTTCTCATATTTATATGTCCTTGTTCTCTTGTTCACAAATTGCTAAACCATTTGATGAGAAAGAATTCAAAGCAAATCCTGATCCCGTTAAAAGAAACTAAAGCACACAAGACTGACTAACTAAAAGAAAGCATTTGACCTTGCAAACTCAACATTCAACAGTTTGCACATAGCCAGAACACAAGAACCAAGGTACAGCTGCTGCACCATTTAAAACAAATACCCAAATGGAATCTATGCTAAATTTGTCTGAGACAATGATAAATATAATTGAATTTTTAATAATGTGCTAATTATCTTCTACTTGCATTTGCTTCATCCTCAAATATAAAACCACATTTACAGAAACAGTAACTACCTTGGTCTCTCCACAAGCAAACTCTTTCGTTGTGCCAACTCTCTGATGAAGATGTAGATTCTTTGCATTCCTTTGAAACAAAGTAATGCCTCCATCACTCCTTAAGTAAGGCCAAAGTTTCTTGACCATTGTCCTTCTGGTGCAACAATCATGTGTTTTTCTCAACTTTGTAAGAGCTAAACTCATTGTACAATGTAAATCATATTTCATTTTTACCTTATTCTCCATGTACTGTGCTGGTCTTTGACTTTAAGGGAAGGTCATGTAATCTAGAAACCAAAAATAAAGCAAAAGACAAAAGAAGGCAATGATGTGATTTTGCAAACAAAAGGAAGTAAAGAGTTTCTCCTCAAACCACTAAACCCAATACCAAAAGAAAAACTAGGAGTCCCAATCGTTCAAAATGTGTCTTCATTTCAGAGCCAAGAACAGCTCATTCAGGTCATTACTCGGGGCGGACTGCCAGTGCAAGTACACTGGTAATGTTTAGGAGGTCATAAAACAATCAGACAGAGTGAAGTCAACGAACTTCATAGCAGAAGTTTCGCTGCTTTGCAAAGGTTAGGAGAGAGACATCAATTATACACGGTCCTTCCTTTACATTTTTCAAGAAGTTCGAAACAATCGGACATAGTGATAACTATAATATTAATGGAGTTAAGGTGCTCCTTCACCCAGAGGATCCAAATGGTCCCCGTTTGCAAATAAAACAGGTACAGTGGTCACAAGACTCAAGCGGGTCTTTACCTTTGAAACCAAAAAGAAAAACTGGCTCAAAGTGAGTGAGAAACTCACGTCCCTATTAATCCGCCTAACTGTCCCCTAACTGCTTCTCTGCTAGTCCCATTATCACACCTCAAATTTCATAGAATCTTTCCAGAAACTCTATCTATCACAATTCAAGTCCCATAAACACACAACAAACGGATCATACACATTGGTTGCAGAACAAGGATGAAGTTGGGGAGAAAGAAACCTACTTCTACTTTACCGTCTTCTTCCCGACCTTCTTTGATGTCTTACGTACTTCCCGCATCTTGGCTGACGAAATTCAAGCAAATTAGCTTGAACCCAGCAGAGAGATACGCTAAAGCAAAGCGAAAAGGCAAGTGGAAACCTGAGACACTGAGCTCACCACAATTGGCTGATGGAGGCAGGTTCTATGGAGATGACGGTGGACTATCTTTCGGAGAGGATGGTTTTGATGGCCAAAAGAGTAGAAACGTCTTAAATTCGGTTAGACAAAATTCAGATGACGACTCTGGTTTTGCAGCATCTAGTTGCCAGAAGTTTAGATCAAATGATGCAAGTGAGTATTATAAGGAGTTCACGAATAGTGTTTCTGGTTTAAGAAAAATAAGAGGATTGACGAGGGAAGTAGAGATTTTTCGAGAGATGGAAACAGATACAAGAGGAAAGGTGGTAGAAATTAGAACACCAAGACTGATACATGAAGTAGATAGGAAACATGGGAAAGCACGCAAAAAGGCTCTTGAAGAGAGGCAATTGGAATTTGATGAAGAGAAAGCATATGAAGTAGAATGCATATCAACGGAATCGACTGCAAAAAATGGTGACGGAAAGGGGCTGACAAGGACAAGTAACATGATTGAGAGGAAGGATGGTATTTTGCCAGCTAATTATTCTTCAAGAGAAAATTGCTATGTCTCTTCAAAAGAATTATACACCAGAGAAATTGAAGAAGACTCTACGTATGCTGCTGGAAAGGAAAGTGACGGACTTTCTATGCAAAGCTTGTGTTGCGAATGGCAAAAGTTGAAGGAGAGGAAGATAGAAGAATTGAAGTCAAGGAGTAAGGGGCAGAGAAAATCCATCTACATAAGCACGGAAATACAGAGAAAAAGTCCAAAACAGAGCAGCAAATTCAGAGTTTACTCCCCAAGAACATCAGAAATATGCAAAGTGAAAGCTCTTGAAGGCAAGAAAAAGGCCAAGTCGAGAACAAAGAAAGAAAACTCGTCAATGGGATTGGACAGTTTTGCAGTTGTAACATTGTCGTCGGATCCATATAAGGACTTCAGGGATTCAATGATAGAGATGATTCAAGAGAAGGGAATTAGCAGGCCTGAAGAGCTCGAAGAGCTCTTAGCGTGCTATCTGACGCTGAACTCTGATCGGTATCATAACCTCATTATCAAGGTGTTCAGGCAGGTACGGTTTGAACTGAAAAAGGCTTTTTTCGGCTCTGAATTGGAGACTGAACACTTCTTATCCTGACCGTTCAACGCAAAAACTTGTAACCATACCGTATAAAGAACCAAAGCGATATGCTTTCGCAAGTATTCACACTTTTAGCATTCATCTTTAGCAGTGAATTATGAATATCGGCGTGAAAGCCTCTGTTCATTCGCTTGTTCCCATTTAGCAGCGAATTTACCGCGTTGTACTGAGGTTAATAACTGTCAACAATAGCAACGTCGTAGCAAGAAACGACTCGTGATTAATTACAAGTCTATGAATGCATTCCTACAAGATGATAAGTTTTCATTACCTAACGTTGGAGTTGATAGTTATAATTTATAAACAGTATTAGTTTACACTTAATTTAATATTTCACGCTACTTCTACTAGTTCCAACGCCTGCCTTTCTCTACTCCGGCAAAAGTAGCAGAGTAGAACAGAAGGATACTTTTTATACCTAAGACTTGTATTCATCTACCGCCAAGCCAAGCACCCATTTTCATGGAACAAACTAATTTTTCTGAGAGATCAGAAAACGTAAAAGCCCCTAGATGAGTGTTGAACAATGGTTGAGACAAAAACCAAGACTCTTTCATAGATGTTTTTTTTGAGAATTTAAAAAAATTCATTCATGAAAGGAAAATTTGTGCATTTAGAAGTTTCTCCACATGGGACAGACTATAGTTACCCGTCAAAACGTCGACGTTACTTCAAAACGTCGGTATTCAAAACAATAACACCCCTTGAAGACAAACGTTGACTTTACTAATAATTAAAGACAAAGTCGTTTTGGACAATTAGGGTACAATGACCCTTCTCTTTCGTGATTTCTAGAGAGCTTTCTCGAATTGGGCGGCAATAACGAAGGCGAAAATCTCTATCAATGGAGGTGGTATGGTGTCTTCCCGAGTTTGAATCTTTGCGCTTCTCCAAGGATATCACAAGCACAAGTAGTAACTCTCGTCCATTTTGAGTTCCTTATAGCGATTAGGGTATTTCAAAAATTTTTCTTTTTGACAGATCTACTTCTGGGATTACCTCTCAGCGGTGAGACTCGAAGTGGGTTCCTCCTTTATAAATGAGTCTTCTCTGATAACTCCGATCTGTTAGTGACAGGGACTTAGTGTCAATCCTTTCCAAATAAAGCGTCTAGGAGGAATCTGGTCAGACAAACCCCTTGTTTCCACCAAGTATTTTGAGCTGGATATTCCTTTATTTCCCTGATGGTAGTTGATGTGTCTTATTATTGGATTGCTACTTATTGAACTTTTCTGTGCTGTTCTTGACCGGCCCATTGATTGTATGTGTAGTTCTATGTAGCTAGCATTTAGGGAGAAATAACGAGGACTAGACTCTCTATGTAAGAGCCATTTCTCTGCTACAGTAGAGGTTCAACTGATGTATAATCAGTTGTTCCTTTATACTAGCTAAGATGATATCAGTAAGAGAGATTAGAGAGTGTGATTACTCTCTGAATCTTTTATAATTCCTCTCATTCCAAATTTCTTAAGCACATGTAGCAACCTAGATCAATAAAATGACTCTATCATAATTAGAAATATGTAGGTGAGGTAATTCTAGTAGGATGTCAAAGAGTCTACTGTAATTGAAACCAGTGAAACAATGGGTAGAAATTTTAGACCAGATCTCATTAGAAAATCACATTTGAAAAAGGGGTGATCTTTTGTTTCATCCTTAATGTTACATAGATTATACCTTTTTGAGGAGGATAAAAACTTGAGTCCATCCATAGCACTGAGTCTGTTCAACATAGCAAGCCATAGAAAGAAGCTGGTATTAGGTCTAAGGAATTTGTTCCAAATCATGGGGTACCATTCTACCCTATTTACAGTCCCAATCCTCAGCTTTTTAGCCTCCTTTGTAGTAATATCTAGAACTGAAATGCCATTCCATAGGTATGTATCACTCTCCCCAAGACTTCTAAACTGTGGAATGGATAAGTGTCTGATTTCCTTCGGTGTTAACTTCCAAACTCCATTACTAACTATCTCATGGAGCTTTGTTTTCTTAGGGAACCTTTCCAATAAGTTTTTTACCAACTGGTTTTGAATTAAAGGACCTTGTCTTGTCCAGTTGTCATACCATAAGAAGAGCTTTTCCTCTCTCCCTATCTGACAAGTGATGTTCGGTTGCACTTCTTCCCTCATTCTTAGGATTTGGTTTAAAAACCAAGTATAATTGTCTTTGATTTTTAGATCCCAAAAATTCTCTCCTTTCAGTATGTTGATATGAATCCATTTGATCCACATTGACTGTTATCACCTAGGATTCTCTAAATCCTTTTAAGCATTAGAAGAGAGTTTTTCTTGCTAATTGACTCCAAGCCTAAACCACCTTCTTCTTTCAGTTGACAAATAGATTTCCAACTGACCTTTTATATACTGTTTACACCATTTCCTTTTCTCCACAGAAACTGCTTAATCAGCTTTTAAATTGTTTTAATAAGCTCTTTAGAGAGAAATAGATGGGAACAATAATAGGTTTGCATAGATAGCATAACCAATTTCAGAAGCTGTAACTTCCCTCCATAGGAAAGGGTTTTGTTGGTCCATGAGCCCAATAGTTTCTGGTTTTTCTCTATTAAAGGAATGCATTTACATAATCTAAGTCTTCATGAAGAAATAGGAATTCCAAAATATAGAAAAGGAAGATACTTAACTCCCATTCTTGTAGCTGGAGACAAAGCATTTGATAAATGAGAAGCACTTTGGGAGAGGATGAAATAACTTTTATTGAGGTTTATACACAGACCCAACTCCTCCTTGAAAGTGTTGAGTGTCTCCATCAGTAAGGAGACTGAGTGAACATTTTCTTTGCTAAGTAGGATTAAATCATCTACAAAACATAAACTAGTTAGAGAGAGTGTCTTTCACTTTCAGTGATATATGAAACCGGAATCTATTGAAGTTTTATGCTTCAACATTTGAGTAAGGACCTCCATGCATATAAGGAAGAGATATGGAGATAGTGGGTCTTCTTGCCTTAGTCCTTTCTTTCCTTTAAACAACTTCGTAAGGCACCTGCTGATTAATAAACCATAAGAAGCTATAGTAATGCATTCTTGAATTCACCTTTGGAAATTAGGGTAAGGAATTCATGATCTCCAAGGTTCTGAGTAGAAAACTCCAGTTAACAGGAGATCAGATGGATTTACTAACATTGAAGATGCTAGTTTCATCTTAGAGAGTAGAACAAATTTGAGATATTTTATGAATTAGTTTATAAGTTAATCACTTAGATTGCAATTTGGTGTATAATATTATTATTTTAATTAATAAAAGTTATCATCATCATCATCATCATCATCATCATCATCATTACCACCTAGTCTAAAATCTCACAACAAAGCAGGGTTTGGGGAGGTCTGATAGTACACAACCTTACTCCTACATAGTAGATAGATTGTTTCCAGTAGACCCATATGCAAATGTGATAATAAAAAAGTGATGCATGTTAAAAAGGGTAAAAAGAACAATTGAATATGTCAAAAGATGAGGTAAATGAAATGAAAATGAATTCGTTATGAAAATAAAATAAATACATATATAAATGAATAAAAATAGGAAATAGAGCTAAAGAATATATCTAATATGGAGGCCCAATCTGCTAATACCTGATAAGCTGCAAAGAACGGCTCTACTTGTCTCTAGTTAGGCTAGGAGTTTTTGTGTTACAACCTTGTGTGTATGACAATCCTACAATTTTTGACATCTTTGCTGGATCTTTCCCTTACACCTGTGCTTAAAAGACAAATAGTATGACAGAATGATTTGTTCATGACTTGCAACTAGAAAAGACAGATTGGACTTCCTATGCGGTAAATACTTTGTGCAAGCATTACAATACACAACTCCTAATAAACTTACTCGACTGTTTTGGTGTACTTTAAAGGGTTTCGCTTACCCTTATCTTATCGAGCCAGAATTTTCTATTTCTGACTGCTTCCTTGCTAAGGGCCAACTCTGTAATATCTTTCTTCACCACTTCCCTCTAGTTCTTGTATGGTCTCCCTTTTCTCCTCTTGTAGTTACTAAGGGTTATTTGCTCACATCTCCATACCGAAGCATTAGAATGCATCCTGCTCACATGCCCAAACCATTTAAACCTGGTCTCTCTCATTTTTTCAACAATACTGATCACCTGTAGTATGTCTCTTACCACACAATTTCGGACCTTATCTCTTCTGGTATTGTCAAACATCCAACGAAGCATATGTATCTCTGCTACTAAAAAATGTTGTATTTGTCGACATTTAGTGGGGCAACATTCTGCCCTATGTAACATGGTTGACTAAGTCACCATTCTATGAAACTCCCCTTTTAGCTTTAAAGGAATCTTTTTATCACATAATATCCCTGATGCGCTTCACCATGTACCCCACCTAGATCTGACACGATGAACTATATTGGCATCGATATTACCATCTCTCTGGATGATGGACCCGAGGTATATAAAACTCGATTTTTATAGTATGAAGTCAGTACTAATTGCTATTGCCACCTTATGTACCATCTGGCTTCCCAAAAAGTTGCATTTTAAATACTCCATCTTGGTTCTACTCATTCTAAAATCTTTCGACTCTAAAGTTTCTCTCCAACATTTTAACTTAGAATTGACCCCGCCCTGGTCTCATCTACTAGGATAATATCGTCCGCAAATAATATGCACTAAAGTATCTCTCTTTGAATATGTTTGGTAAGCTTATTTAACAATAATGCGAATAGAAAAGGATTTAATAAGGAGCCTTGGTGTAGACCAATACTAATAAAAAACGCTTTTGTCTCACCCCTTATCGTCCTTACACTAATCAATGCTCCTTTATACATATCTTTAATTATGCGTATATAGGTCATAGGAATTTTCTTTGCCTCCAAACACCTCCATAAGATTTCCCTTGGAACCCTATCTTACGCCTTCTCCAAATCAATAAAAATTATATGTAAATCCCGTTTTCGTTCCTTGTAGCACTCCATTAGCCTATGGAGTAGATGTATTGCTTCTGTTGTAGACCTACCAAGCATAAATCCAAATTGGTTGGCCGATATAGAAGCAACTCTCTGGACTCCCTTTTCAATTATCTTCTCCCACATCTTTATGGTATGACTTATTAATTTGATGCCTCTATAGTTATAACAATGTTAGATGTCCCCTTTGGCTTTGTATAACGTGATCAACCTACTCAATCTCCATTCATATAGTATTTTCTAGGATCACATTAAAAAGCTGAACTAACCACTCAATACCGACAATTCCTATTTGCTTCTATACCTCTATAAGGATCTCATCCGACCCTACTGCCCTTCTGCTCCCCATCTCTCTCAAAACTTTTGTAATTTCTCCCCTTGTTACCCTTTCGCATTAGGATCAGCTAGGAGAAAGCTCTAACACGGAGGGTTCGTCTAACTCTATATTGACCAAGAAGCCTTTGTTATACAAGTCATAAAAGTATCTCTACCACCTTCTCTTGATGGCATGTGTCTCTGTGAGTACCTATCCTGTTTTATCACTTACACAACAGACTTGGTTGAAATCCCTCGTCTCACGTGCCCTATATCGTGCTAACTTGAAAATTTTTTATGCTCCCTTGTACGTATCCAAATCCATGTACATAGTCTCGTATGCTTCTCCTTTAGCTGCTGAAATTGTCTTCTTTGCCTTCTATTTTGTCAGTTTGTACTTGACTTCATTAGTTTCCTACTTCGCATCTATTGTACTTGCTACTAGATCTTTGTATGCTTTCTTTTTTGCCTTTATGGTCCCCTAAACCTCTTCCGACGACCACCAGGATTCCATCCACCGCCCCTCTGCCCTTTAGAGACTCTTGGGAGTTTTGTGGCAGTTTCTCTTACTACGAGGGCTACTCCCTCCGACATCCTATTAGCATCCCCTCTCACAGCCTATGCGGCTCTATATCGAATTTAAGTCTTAAATCGTTCCACCATGTCCCCTTTTAGATTCCACAATTTAAGTTTACGACATCGGTTAGTAAATTGATATGTCCTCCATCCCTTAATTCCTAATTCCAAAGCCAACAGTTCATATGAGGTTAATAAGCATGCGGCCGGAAGCACTTTGCAATCCTTGCACCATGCTCTTGCTCTCTTCCTGACTAGGAAATAATCAATTTGCTTCTTGGTCGGGCTACTCTTAAACGTCACCAATTGCGCCTTGTTTTTCTTGAAAAAGGAATTGGCTATCACTAGCTCAAACGCCACGATCTTGTCCAATAAGGCATTTCCACTTTCATTTCTAGTGTCGTATTTGAAACCCCCATGTGTTCCTGTATATCGGTCTGAATAGCCCTTATATGCCCATTAAAATCACCTCCTACAATAACTTGTTCATTAGTAGGTATTTGTAAGAGCACTCTATCCAACGTTGCCCAAAATACACATTTTTTGTTGTTCGTCTAAACTAGCTTGAGAAGCATAAGCACATACTACATTGAGAACATTCTCGCTAATAATAATTTTAGGCACCATAATCCTATCATTTATCCCTGTGATCCCCACCACTTGGTTCATAAGTTCCTTGAACATTAGGATACTTACCCCATTCTACTTTCGTGTGTTTGCAGAGTACCATAGTTTGAATCTCCCTATCTCCTTTCCTTAGCTCCCGACCACTTAGTCTACTGAATGTGAGCTATTTGTATCCTATACTTGTCTAAAATCTCTACTAATTCTAAAGACTTCTCGGTGAGGGTCCCAGTGTTCCGAGAGTGTATTCACAATATGTCATCCCTTCTGTTACTCTCGCGTGTTGCATGCACCGAACTGCTTGCACAGATCCCATTTGCATAATTACAAGCCATTCCTCTTAGCTCGTGGCCCTCACTCCTTTCTATAGTTACTATCCTACGCGTCCTTGGGATATATAATAGATAGATAGAAAGATAGATAGATAAATGATGATGATGATGATGATGATGATCGTAGTAGTAGTAGTAATAATAATAATAATAATAATAATTATTATTATTATTATTATTATTATTATTATTATTATTATTATGATCATCATCATCATCATCATCATTATGATTATTATTAATAAATAAATAAATAAATACAAACTAAATAATGCACGATGGAGAACAACAAGAAAACAAGTAGCCTGACTGAAAATTGCATATATATAAACTCACAAAATCTGTCAAAAATTGGACGATTAAAGGTCTTGGTCCAAATATAAGCAAAGGCAAAAGAATCAACACTTGTCAAAGTTTAGGAGCCCATTGAGAAATATTCTACAGTGGCATGCAGGTGAGAGTGTTTGTAATGTCAAGTAATGAAAGAGTCTGTAGAGAGAGGTTGTTGGAAGACGTTGAAACTATCACGCTAATACACAACTTACTAAATGCCTTATCTTATAAAGGAAGACCTGTAATTAAAAAAAATGTGTGAGGTACCAACGGGTCTCTATAGGAAAAGATTGATGGCTTCTGTGGTAGTAGAAGATTTGTGAGGAGGCTTAATGCTACTACCGGAGAAAACAATTAACCACTATAGAATAAGAGACCTCGCAGCTCCGTCCTGTACAACGGTCCTGGACCATTTGGACAAAAACCCCTTACTATCTTGTTCACTAATCCAAGACACCCGGACCATGTTCATGTTTCCAGTTGAAAGTCATGGAAATATTCAAGGAAAAATGAGAAAAGGAAGAACATAATGAGTCCTGGCTACAAACCTCAAAACCTCAAAACGATGCCACGAATATACATACCATACAGAACTCATGAATAGAGAATTTAACAAAATCACAAACTGAAAGCAGATAATTGCTTGAAAAAGAAATACCACAGGAAACTATAAGAGTGGCTGGAACTGCTACCCTTTACCTTCACACACTGTTGGGAACCACTGGTGCGTCTCTTTCCACTTAGAGACCAAAGAAAGCAGTTGTTTATACTCCAACATAATGTATAGTTGTTGTGAAAATGAAGAAACATACTTGGTTCGACGAACGTGGAAGCCCACTAGCAGTGAATGCCGGTGGAGTAACGCTCTTGATGCTTCCACTGTTTCCACCGGTGACTCCTTTGGAAAGATTTGATCTTTATATTAATAGTAAAATCTTTGTAATAACTATTGAGTAATTAAAATTATGATAAAATATAATTATGAAATTCAATTTTTATTTATGTACTATTTTAAAATTATTTTTAGTTGTACTTTTATTATGACTAGATATTGATGGAATGTTAAATTCAGCACTTGTTATGTTTCTCCCTTATAAAAAAAAGTAACTGATCTCATAAATTAAAATATAACAATATTTAAACAAACTTATAGAAGCTTATTAGATAACAAATTCACTTAATTGACCCGATTATAAGAAATCAAATAAAATATTATTTATTTATACATGAATTTTCTTTATTATGGTGATTGTATAATTGATCTTTAGACTTAAGATTACCAACGTATCTCATATGTGCATTATTATATTTTAATGTTATTTATGACTTATTTTATGACGGATTGCATAGTGAGTAATGCTTAAATATAGTATGGACTATATAAAGATAATTGAGTAAGTCAACAAAGTATTCGTCATTCTAAAATAATTAAGACAATGTTCTACTCAGCTCCATTAGTAGTAATTTAAGGAATTCTTTAGTTCAAGTTAATTGAGATTTGAAATGATTTTTAAAATATCAATTATAAGTCAATTATTAATTAATAAAAAAGAATATGATTAAATTTAAAGGTATAGACATTAATTTCATACTTTATGTCTAACTAGAATATTGAATGACGAAAAGACAAAATTATATATCATAATCATGATTGAGTCAAATTACTTGAACATGCCTAATATTTAAGTGGTTATAACATATTGTCAAACATCATTTTTGATCTTTGATTATAAATTATTCAATTATAGAATTAAAAATAAATTTAAAAGAGTTTTAATTTATCTAATTCTAATTATGAATTAAATTTATAATTATTTTCAACATATTGGGAATCTAACAGGTTAGATATAAAAGAACATTTAAAAAGAGAAAATTTAATTTAAATTTAGTTAAACTTAATTGTAAAGTTTGAGAAATTTCAAGAATTAAATATGGGATTTAATTTTATTAAAATTAAATTGAATAATTAGAGTTATAGTTTAGTTATAATTAAGAACTTTGATTTTAATAAGAAAGAAACTCTCTTGCCTTTTTCTATAAATAGGAGGAAGGAATACGGGAACTAACACTCCTATCTTTTCCTCTTTAAGTGTTGAGATCCTTTTCTCTGATCTATAGAAACTATTAGGGGCTAGACATGTGGACAACTTATAATTGACACTTTGAGAGGAAATTTTGTAGGGATGCGAATTAGGTACGATATAACTTTTTTTTAATGATTTATATTTTTCAAGTTATTCAATTAATGAGATCAAATTAGAAAATTAGAAAACCTTTTGAAGGATTAACAAAGATTAGTACTTTAAGAATTTTATTACCTATAAAACTACAGGTATTGTATTAAACCTTTTATTAGATAATGAAATAAAAATAAAAAAACCACTGAATTTCTTAATGCGTTAGAACCTATAAAAGCTTTTCATGTAGTTACAAATAAATTTTATTTTTTGTTGCTCCTATGATTTGATAACGATTAGTTTCCTAATATCAGGTGGTGTTAAAACTAATAACACTACTAGTCCTTAAATCACCTAGGTCTATTTTATCCCCAACCAATGTAATAGAGGAACACCTTGGCTTTTGCTAAGTTACTTCAATCAAGCCTTGTTTAACATAAACAATAAGAAAGGAGGCAAATTTGACGATATAACAAGAGCAAAATTTATGGAGGTGTGCAATGTAATAAAATTTTAAATATATTTTGTGGATTATTGGTTAAGCAGGAGGTGCTTATATAAGTAAATTATATAACTTTGAATGATAACTCTTATTTTAGGAGGCTAGAGTGACTTATCAGTCTAGAGTGTTCTCGGATCATCCTATACCCCCTCCCCTAATATCATTATACGTTTAGAATTACTTGCAAAAGTTATGGTTTGGGATATTTAGCAAAATTATTTTACAGACTTACACCTTGCTAATAGTGAAACCCAAAGAAAATTGTTAAAATAGAATGAATAATTGCTCGAAGAAAAAGCAACAAAATTAAAAAAAAATGTTGCAATAAAGTCTTATACATTTAACCTCTAGCATTGTTGCTACGGCTGTAGTCACCTATTTACTAAATGATATTTACTAATGTACATTTAAAATATAAAATTTTTCCATTTACTCATGAGTATTCAGAATTTGTCTAGCAAAAATTAAATTACCTTCTAATCAGGTTCGAACTTTATTTATTGCTTAAATGATGTTATTTTATTCAAAATAACATCATTTTACATTAAAGTTTGGGTTTTAAGTATAATAACTCAAGCCTAATTGTGATTTGAAGTTCAGATTTTTTTGTTTGAAAATTTGAACTCTAACTAAATTTTGGTTAATTCCAATTACATGGATCAGTTAAGTCAGACCAGTTTAAACTATATTATTTTTGTTATCTTTAAAGAAATATTATAATTTGAAATAATATTTATCCTAGATAATATTTTTGGGACAAAAGCAACTATTATGTGTGTTGTGTGCTCTGCCCACAACAACCTATAAACTAAAGGCAGCAATTTGTAATTTTTAATTAAAAATAGAATGACCATGAAACAACAATGTTTTATAAAAGGGATAAGAACATCCCCAGACAATAAGAAACAACAACTTTCTAAGGTAAAGAAGACCACGAATTCGACATCATTTTATAGAAGGGGTGAGAACATCCCCCAGATAACAAGAAACATCAATGTTCCAAGGTATAGAAGAGCACGAATTCAACATCGTTTTATAGGAGGGCTAAGAATAACCCCTAATTAACGATCGCTCCTTCATATCTGAACCAATTGGGGCTGGGGCATTTTCTAAAATTTGTTTAATTCTCTCTCACTTCGCTGTATGTTTTCTTCTTCGATTGGCTCCTCGTTCTCTATTTTCGATCACTCTCCTAGGATGGCTTGTGTAACATCCCACTACTATAGAGTATATCCGAAATATTTAGAGGACATTTAGGAACATACCCTATAAAGGTGGCATGTTAGAGCAGTCACATTCACTTATATGGCATCATACATATGTAACATAAATATTTAAAGATTAAACTCCTCATTCCATTAATAAAACACAATTTACATTGTAGCATTTCGCTACATAATCCACATATATAATATCACAAAAATATCTTAGAGTTTGCTACTCTTTACAACTTTATATATGGATGAGGAACTATATAAAAGATTGTGACTGAACTCCACAATCTTAGCTGACTGATCTTTGAGCTATTTCTTGAATCCAAAACTGTATTACTAAACTTCTTCTAAAATGTCTTAGAAGCTAAGTCTACTCTCTCGTACCTGAAAGTCAACGTTGCAATTTGGATGAGTTTGGTGAACTCAGTGAGTGAACGATCATCGATGTGCTCACTTATATCAAACATAGAACAATTTAAAATTTAATTTTTGCAATTAAATCACATCGCAAATATAGAATATCACATCACTTTTCATTTCAGAACATTTTATTTCAAACATTTAAATCATGCATATCAATTTGTATATGCAATTTACATGTGACTCACTTTCATTATTACTTTATTGTGACTAAGTGCCTTTTTAACTGTTCCATATCTATTATGGATGTCGGGCTCGTTGATAACTGTCTCATATCTATTGTGGATACCAGGTCCCATATCTATTGTGGATACCAGGCTCATTTTACTAGTGAGCTTATGGCTCTTTATATACATTTTTTGAGCTTTAAGCTCTTTTTACTGGCCACTTTGGTCACAACTTCCTTTTTCTGATCATACATATCATGTAATGAAATGCATCAAGCCAAATATTACATTTTCAACATTTTCCATTCATTTCAGACACAATCACTTTTTATATTGATTGGACATAAGTTTGGCATTCAACATTTTTGTTAGAACACATATTTCTATCAGATTCACATACAATCAAAACACTTCCAATACATTCTCAATTATCGAACTCCTCGGACCATCAACATCCATAATTATCACATTCACATAAGTATCAGTTTAATAATTGAAATGTAAGTAAATACAATCAATCCTAGTGATAAACATCTAGGTTACTCACAATATGCTCCACATAGCTTTTTCCTTCATGTCCCTACAATATCTAGATTTTGGCATTCTATTTGCATTTCTAAACCATGCAATACACACACATTTACACATTACTAATTTGCTTAATCATATAAGTACTTAATCATACACATTTGTATATGTATTATGTACAATGTATGCTCACTGACTTTCTCGGGTATTTGTTCCTAAATCATAAGTATTGATCATTCAAACATTATCACTTTTATATGCCTAATTTACACTTAGGTTTACATCTCAATAACACTTTCTTATTCTAGTTTCATCACTCAATCATTCACAATGTTTGAATAATCTAGCATCATAAGATCACATAATATCCAAATCCTCATTTGATCTTACTTAATTCACATTATTCATCTCCTTTGAATCACATTAGCATTCCTAAGAACACATTTTACTTTTTATGCTAGCTTATAATCGTGGTGGACCTTCCCACGATTATGACAGAAGCTTGTGCAATAGGCTACGATCGTGGGGATTATGTCATGATCTTGACAAAACCCAAATAAATAAGCCACGATTGTGCACTGAAGGCTATGATCGTGCCCTGCCTTTCTTCCTTCATTTCTCCTGGAATTCACATGTTTATAAACATCACTTACCCTTTAATATTTCCAGAATTCATGCTCTTTTATTCAACTTTATTTCATGCTAATCTAACTACCATATTGGTTACATTAAACCTTACAAAAATCTACTCATTTTATTCATTAACCATTCACTTTATACCTTTTCATCCTATATCCAACACATCATATACATAGTTCATCATTTTCTACTTCATTTTAAGAACATTACACGCATACCTTTCTTTAGCATAAATTTCTCCTTCATTATACCTTAAATGCCAATCTATTTCATCTACATAACAACATATAACTCACATTTTTATACACCCAAAAATGGAACATAATTATCCATTCATTCATTAAATTTTCTACACTCATCATATTTCATTTTCATGATCATTCCTTCTCAACTATCATCATAAAAGCTTCTATTTAACAAAACATGAAGAACAATATGTTACTTGTTTTACTCAAAGCTTCTTCAAATCACCACAAAACCCTAGTTTTCTATGTATACACGATCATCAACTTTTAACATGGAATAGGTTGGGTCTTTTAGTGACAAGAAGAAGAGATAGCAAGGATCTTAAAATGGCTAGTTTAGGATAGCAAGAACTCAATGTGATGAGGGTGAGAGTGAGACGGTGATGAGTGAAGAAAATGAAGAAGATGAAGGTGTCGAAATTTGAGAGAATAAGAAGAAAATGAGAGCATTTAATAACAAAATGAAAGACAATAAATAAAAGATAGTCATTCGGTGGTTTTAGGTCGTGAGTGGTGAGTGGCAAGTGTTATGACGTTTGTCACTTACTACATATCACTTTATTGTGGTCCACAATCGGTCTTTTAATAACTAATCCATTTATCTCTCAATTTCCAGTCCATTTGTCACCCAATTTTCTATAACACTTGTCATTAAATCCTAATGTCACTTGCCATTTATTTTTATTACCATTTGTCACTTATTTCTACTTCCATGAATCAATTTGTCTTGTCACTTGACATTTTTTCTAATCCAAAAATACGCATAATTTATAAATCTCTCAATTATAAAAAAATAAATTGTAGATCATCGATTACAATTCATCAACCAATTTTCAAGACATAGAAATTCACAATTCACATTATGATCATTTTAAATGTCACATACCCCAGAATATGTCAATTGAGTGCATATATAGTATTTGTAACGTGTGCAAAAACCATAATTCACGTGTGTGTATGCTTATGCTAGTGATATACATGTAAATGCAATGCACCTCATAATTTACTCAATACTATCTCTCATGTACAATGGTCTAGGACCCTATGTTTTAACCTTTAGTATGGAAATGGGATATTACAATTCTTCTCCCTTAAGAAATTTCGTCTTTGCTCCTCTGTTTCCTATATAGCTTCTTCACTAGAATGATTCTTCCAAAGGACTTTCACTAATGGAATCACTCAGTTTCTCAATTGCTTACTATGATATCCCACTATCTTGACTGGTTCCTATATAACTCAGATTACTTGCAATTTTGATCTCTTGAGCTAGTAACACATGAGTCGGATCAGACTAATATCTCCTGAGAATATTTACATGAAACACATTCACTTTATCTTCCACTTGATACTTTATGTCCCTCCAGTGCTAACCCACATAAATCTTTTGTCGATCTTGTGCTACTTTAATTCTACTTCGAAAAAGTTTAACTTTATCAATAGTATCTTGAATCACTTCCAAGCCTTCAACAATTTTTAAACCCTCTTCATCCTAATACAAAGGTGAATGACACTTCTTCCATATAAAGCCACATATGGTGCCATTTTGATACTACTATGAAAATGATTATTGTAGGCAAATTCAACCAGAGCTACATACTGATCCCATGCTCCTTGAAACCCCAAAGCATAAGCTCTAAACGTATCCTCAACAGTCTTAATTGTTCTCTCACTCTATCTCTCTGTCTATGGATGAATTGTTGTACTGAAATTTAGCTTTGTACCCAATTCTATTTGTAAAGTTTTCCAAAATCTTAAGGTAAATCTAGGATCCTAATCTAATACAATAGACACTGGGATCCTATGCAATCTCACTACTTCATTCACATACTTCTGGGCTAACTGATCCAGTGAATTATTCTCTCTTACTGGTAAGAAATGAGCTGACTTTTCCAATCGAACCACAATAACCTATATAGCATCATGTTGCCTCGAAGCCCTCAACAAATCCATAATAAAATCTATAGTGATCCTTTCTCATTTTCACTCCGGAATAGGTAACGACTGTAACTTCCCAACTGGAACTTGATGTTCTGCCTTAAATTGTTGGCATGTTAAACGTTTAGCCACATATTTAGCCACTTGCTTCTTCATTCCTGGCCACCAGAATTGCTGTTTCAACGTATTATACTTCTTGTTAGTATCAGGATGCATAGCATAGGCTGCTTTGTGTGCTTCCTCCAGAATCTCTTTTGTCAATTCATCTACATCGGATAAACACGATCACAATCTCTACTTCAACCACAATGTCTCATTTCTCAATTCAAATTCAGAATTCGAATTTATTTTCAACTTATCAATAAGCTTCACAAATTCTAGATCCTTACTCTGGGCTTTTCTAATTCTCTCATGTAGCATCGGTTTAAGCTTCAATGTGGCTATCAATGCTTCATTTTGTCAAAATTCAGCTAAACATTTAATGCTCTCAAATGTATTAAATTTAGTAACCTTGATATCTAAACTTGTGCTACACTGCTATCAAATTTTCTGCTTAATGCATCTGTTACAACATTAGCTTTATCGAGATGATACTCAATTGTGCAATTATAATCCTTCAGCAATTTTATCAATCTCCGTTGTCTCATATTCAACTCTTTCTGACTCAATAGATACTCAACATTTTATGATCAGTGAATATCCTGAATGTCTCTCCATATAGATAATGTCTCCAAATCTTCAAAGCAAATACTATTGCAGCAAGCTTTAAATCATGTACTCGATAATTGAACTCCTGAGACCTTAATTGTCTAAATGCATAAGAAATCACTCTTCCATGATGCATCAGAACACATCCTAACTGCTGGTGTGAAGCATCACTATATACCACATAACCTCTAGACCCAGATGGAGCAGCTAACACCAGTGTTATAGTTAATCGATGCTTAAGTTCCTTAAAACTTCTCTGACATTCATCCATCCCTCTGAAGGATACATTCTTCCTCAGAAGTTTTGTCAAAGGGTTCAAGATTGGTGAAAACCCGTCGATAAATCTCCTTTAGTATCCAACTAATCTAAGAAAACTTTGACTCTCAGATATATTTCTTAGAGCTTCCCACTTCATTATTGCTTCAACTTTCCTTAGGTCTACCTTTATGCCCTGTACAGACACTATATGACCTAAGAATACTACTTAAACAAGCTAAAATTCACATTTACTGAACTGGACATACAATTGCTTCTCTCTTATTATCTGTAGGATTAACCTTAAATGTTCAGAATGTTCCTCCCTACTCTTCGAATACACCAAAATGTCATTAATGGACACAATCACAAAATGATCTAAGTAGGGTTGAAATATCTTATTCATCAAAGCTATAAAAGTTATTGGGGCATTAGTCAATCCAAACAGCATCACTAAAAACTCAACGTGTCCATACCTGCTCTTGAATGCACTCTTCGGTACATAAACGTCTGCTATCTTTAATTGATAGTACCTTGATATCAAGTCTAACTTAGTGAATACCTGAGCTCCCTGCAACTGTTTAAGTAAATCATCAATCCTCGACAATGGATACTCGTTCTTCTAAATCAGTTGCCTATAATTAATACATAATCTCAGAGTCTCATCTTTCTTCTTAACAAATAAAACTAGAGCTCCTCAAGGTGACATACTTGGTCTAATAAAGCCCTTATCCATCAACTCTTGTAACTGAGCCTTAAGTTCCTTTAGTTCCATATGTGCCATCCTATATAGAGGAAAGGATATAGGAGCAGTACTTGGAACTAGATTGATAGTGAACTCTTTCTCCTGATCTAGGGGTAAACCAGATAATTCCATGGGAAACACATCCAGGAAATCTCTTACTGTTTGCTCAGTATGAGTATCAAGACATAGGCTAAATAAGCCTCACATCCTCCTCGAATCAATCTCAAAACACTCATCGATGATATCAATCTGGCTAACACTACTTGACTATCACTTCGAAAGATTACTCTCGACTGATTAGGAGATTCAAAGATCACTTCCTTAGTATAACAGCTCATTACAACCCTATATGTAGTGAGTCAATCTATACCTAAGATAAGGTCTATCTCAGTTAACTGCAATACTATCAAATATGCTTCTAGCTTTGCCAATTCAACTTGAATTATACACCCCTTACGCTTCTCCTATCACTGTAGTACTACCTATCGGTGGACTCACTTCTAAATCACATTTCAACATTTCCCTATCACAATGCAGTTTAGATGCCGGGTGTGGTATGATGAATGAATGTGTGCATCCTAGATCTACTAATGCAAATGCTTTAAAATTAAAGACATTTAAATCGCATTTCAACATTTACCTATCACAATGCAGTTTAGATGCCAGATGTGGTATGATGAATAAATGTGTAGATCCTAGATCTACCAATGCAAATGCTTTAAAATTAAAGACATTTAACATACTTACTACTACATCTAGGGAGTTTTGAGCCTCCTGTCTAATGATGGCATAGATCTTGGCTTGAGACTACGACTGATTACTCTGTACTTTAGTCCTGATAGTAGGACTAGTTGAACTCACTTTGCCTCTACCTCTACCTCCACCTCTACCTTTTTGTCCAGATCCACTAGCTCTGCTATGCTAAACTATCATTTCAGTTACCGCTCCTCCTCTCACTCCAGATTGTGCTCTAAAAACTACAAGACAATCTCTGATCTGGTGTTCAAAGGAGCCACAACGAGGTAAGCTCCTGATAACTTCCAACATTCCACACTATATTTCTTCCCACAATGTTCACAATTAGGCATCTACACAGATATTGTACCTCTACCACTACCAGCCTATACAAAACTACCCCTTTGTCTAAATCCTGACTATCTCGGTCTAATCGGTGGTTGAAAAGATCTATTATGACATTTACTAAACCTTCTACCAAAATCAACTTGGGACTCATCAGGCCTCTTCATTCGAAACTCTTGTCTGTATTCTCCTTGACCATCTTTCAACAATTATTCTATTTAGATAAAGGTAGCTATCAACTCAAAAAAATTGCTCAGATTTGTAATAACTAGTCTTGTCTTTATCTCCATATTCAACCTATCTTTAAACTGTCTACACTTGTCCTCCTTAGTAGGAATCTATACAGTAGCATATCCCATCAACTCATTAAATCTTAGCTTATATTCTTTTACGGTGAGACTTCCCTACTTTAGATATAGGAATTCTTTCATCTTCCTATCCAGGTAGATCTTCAACATGTAATTCTCCTTGAAGACTTTTAGGAAGTCTTCCTACTTTAAACTACAAGGCTATGTGGTACTACCTGGAACAATCTTCCACCACTGATAAGCTGGACCTTGCAGTAGTGAGACTACATAGTCAAATATTTCATTTGACTTGCAGTCTATCTGATCGAATACTCTTTCATTCCTTTCCAACCATCCTTCAGTCTCAGCAGGGTCTTGACTTCCGTAGAAGTCCAAAACCCCTTGTTTTTTGAGTTTATCCAAAGGACATTTAGGAATATACCCTATGAAAGCGGTATGTTATAGTCGTCACATTCACTTGTATGACATCACACATATATAACACAAATATTCAAAGATTAAACTCCTCATTCCATTGATAAAACACATTTACATTGTAGCATTTTGGTACATAATCCATATATACAATCCTATTTTTGAGCCTAAAGGATTGCACCCAATCCTATTTTTCTTGTAAGTCACATAATTTTCTCTTCTATGTATGTTTACTTCTAGAACTTGCATTGCATCTTTTCGAGGTTACATAATCATACTATG
>JAOSBN010000002.1:20932107-20970533 GCA_027563595.1 Erythroxylum suave | reverse complement strand
AATTTAGTGTTTGCTCAACCCAAATCAACTTTTAATTTTCTTATCATTTTGGTTCAGATAATTAGGATTAATTTAGTTGTAAGTATTTCAGTCCTCGTGGGATATGACCTTGGAAGACTTGATGTGTAAGTACTAGGAACGACTCTGTGCACTTGTAGATTTTGTCGACCATTAAGCATATTTTTATTATTTTGTTGTTTCTTCCTCTCATTAGGAATTGATTATGTTATCTTGTGTTTATTAGATTGGGTATTTGAATGATGATGATTTTAATGCTCTATTAAATCATTTTTCATAAAAACAATCGAATGCAATACGTAATCGTTGTATTCTTGATTCATGTGTAGAAATTAATGGTTTAGAATCATTAGAGATAACATATCAAAGGTTAAATAATCCAAGCTTGTATGATTATTACCTAGATTGGTCTATTTTTCTGATTTATAAAGTATTTGTCCAGATAAACTTAGAGAGCTTGTTCTAGGTTTCCTGATAGCTAAGGTTAATTAACAAGCACTTCGTAATTAACTAGGATCTTAGGAAAAATCGAGATTAACAGAGCTTGTTGTTAATTTACGATTGATAATTGCTAAGAGAGATAAAAAGAACAAAAAATAAATGGATTATACTTAATTAGGGTATTGTTCAAGATTGAACTAAAAAATTAAATCCCTACCAAATACCCCAATTTTATCATTTTTGAATATTTCTTTAATTTGTTTTCCTTAGGTTTATTTTATTTTATTTTCTTATCGAATCCAACCACCCCCCCAATCCATGCCCGATTATCTAAACATCAATTAATTTCATTTCATAAGCTAATCAAACACTCCTTGTGAGATTGACTTGGGCTCACCATTACTATAGTAGTAGTCTAGTTATTTTATTTTGACTAGCATTATGACGCACCTGTCAATTTTGGTGCCTTTTTGGGGAGTGCGGTGTTTAGTTTTTGTTTATGATTTTAATTAATGTTTTGTATATATTTGTTCGTAATTGATTTCTTTTCAATTATTTTGTGATCTTTTCATTTTTTTATTTCGTGTTCGTGATTAAAAAAATTCAATATGGATTGAAGTCATTTTTTCTTTAATTCATATTCTCAATCCTATAACAACGTTTGGACTGATCAACCTAACTTTTGTTATAGATGGGATAATCAGCTAAATTACTTCTATGATAGTTTACTGGAAGCACAACAATTCTCATATGCAACAGAAGCTTCCTATCAAGACTTAAGTACATCTTTGGAAGAATTAGTTAATGTGTATGTCGCTAACACTTTGCAATTCCAACAGGAAACAAGTTTTAGAATCCAGAACTTGATAAGCCAGGCAGATCAATTAATGGAAGTTATCAACCGCCTAGAATCACAAAGCAAAGAGACACAACCATATCAACCTGAGGAGTACCTGATGGATATTAGCGCCAAAACCTTACAGAGTGAAGAGGAGCTTGAGAATCTTAAGTATAGTACTCAAGGCATTGCTTGTAAAGAAGAAGAAGTTGAGAAGGAGCTCGAAGCCGAAAAGAACATATCATTTAGTTCAAAGATAAGTACTGAGTTCCATTTAATTGTTAAGAATGACTCTTTACCTTTAAATAGCGGATTGGAGGAATTAAATGAGGAAGAACAAGAATAAGAGACATTTGAGATCTTTCTGGAGTGTATGAACTCAATTGAGATTAAGAATCTGAGGATGAGGAAGAACAAGAAGAAGAGACATTTGAGATCTTTCTGGAGTGTATGAACTCAGTTGAGATTAAGAATCTGAGGATAGGGATGATGATCAACTAAGACCCCATCTGGAACAACCTCGCGTGGAACTGATGCTAACTATAATACTTAAAGATCTCAATTTTGTCATGTAAAGGGAAGAAAGAGTCGAGCCAACGACGCTAAACCAAAGCACTTCTTGGGAGGCAACCCAAAGGAAGTAAATTTCTTTTCTTTTAAATTTTTGCGTTTATTTTTTATGCATATGTATTTCTTTGTTTGTTTATTTTTTCTTGTTTTTAAGTTTTCAACCAAAATGAGAGAAAGAATAAAACAAACAAAGAAACATTTGCTTATTTTCTATTACTTTTAGGATTATTTAATCATAACTAGAGAATGAATTAACTAAAGAATTTCATAGAAACTTTGACATGTACGTTTGCTCTTGTGATTGATTGACATGTGTTATCTTTAGAAGAATAGTGACTAATGGTAGACAATATCAATGAGATTTTGAGCTTTATTAGACTGACACATTAATACCTATCTCTTTGTCTTTTGATAATATGTGACCTTCATGACATGTACATCCCAATTTTGCGTTGAATTTCTATTCGAGACCATATTTTTATCACATGCATTAACATGAAAATGATTAGAGATTCTTTGTTTCATAAACTACATTAGCTAAATAACCTACCCATTATATGATTTTCCTTTTTTATAAGCCCACTTTGAGCTTTATTAGCCTTTCTTTTTGTATCAACCACATTACATGCTTTATATTTAACTAATTGTCCTGCCCAAGTCATAAAGCTAGTGGAACATTTATGATTGTTGAGTTTGTAAATGTATAAAATTCTAAGTGTGGGGGTGTACATATGTGAGGGTTGGTTAATATTGGGATGTTTTGTTATGTCTTATCATTGAAATTCATATGTTGGTGTAGTTTAATTTAATTTTATAAGGAAAAGAAAGAAAAAATATAAAAAGAAAAAAGAGAAAAGAAAAAGAAGAGAAAGAGAGAAAAGAAAAGAAAAGAAAAGAAAAAGAAAAGAATGAAAAAAATATATGTTTAAATAATTGTATCTAGGAGCAAATGCATATGTGTTGAAAAGTTGTTTATGATTAATGCATTCTCCTAAAGTTATTATGAATGGGTTATTTGAGTATATTAAATATGAGGTAGATATTGGCTTGGAAGGTTCACTCTTGTGATTTCAAGGTAATGTTGGCATAAATTATATGAGGATTCCTTCGAATTGGTATATGCTTCATGTGATTGGTGTGTGAGAGCTGAATTGAGTTGTAAAATATAAATGTTGCATTTGTTATGGCTAATGGTACCCAATTTTTGATGAGTTTTGCTTTGTTTCACTTAGTTTTAATGACTTTCATACTACTTGACCCAAATACATCTCACCTTACCTTTGCCCATATTACAACCTTGAAAAGTCATTTGATTCATGATTTTGTATGTGAATTATAGTGGGGGAGAAATGAAATTATATGCAAGGTTATTTATTATCATGATCATGAATGGTGTTGAGTATACCTATAGATATATTTTACTTAAACATAATTTCCGAGTCACCATTAGATTGCTCGGTTTCCAATGATTATGCTTGTTGATTGATCATGAGTAGAAGCATTGAATGTTGAATTCTTGTCATGATTTTTGAAAGTCATTCATCTTTGTTTATAATTATGTATTCTTGAAACATATCGGAATTGAGTAAATGTTTCAAGTCTTTGAGCTTAATTTGGATGTTTTGTTTGAGGACGGCCAAAAGCTAAGTATGGGAAATTTTGATATGTGTTTAATTTTTGATACATTTAATCACTTACACTTAGTGATTAATGATAAGAAAATACTTAAGATACCTACTTTAATTCATATATGATTTTAGGTACAATTTGGAAGGAAAGAAATTAAAGTGAGTTGAAAGCACTACATTTGGGTTGTTTTCCGAAGATTAATTTATCTTCTTAGAGCAAGAAGAAGAAAATTAAAAAACAAGAAGAAGACAAGAAAAATGAAAGCACAAAATGCAAAGAACGTGGAACGTGCATGTGGTGGAAATAAATGGACCAAAACGTATACACAATATGAAGAAAACGTAGTAGCATGAAGAGAAGCAGAAACGACAACACAGTGGAGCAGGAAACGTAGACAACGTCCGTGTTTCATACGGAACACATCTGCATTTTACGCGAATGTCTACAAAAATGTAGATGTTTCATAAGATGTAAGTTGGAAAGGGGTGAATAATATGTGTGGACGAGCAACTTAAATTGTCACATCGAGCTACAATAGAGAGGGGCTGCAAGAAAGAACCAAAAAGAAGAGAAGAGAAGAGAGGCGTGTACAGTAGCTTGGACCTTATTCTTTAATTGTCAAATCGGTGAATAGTGAGAGAGGACTAGCATACGGTAGTGAGAAGAGAGCCACAGAGAAGGGGGTTTCAATAGGGTATTTTTGTAGGGGTTGAAGCATTTTGTTTGGAGAGATCCATAGAAGGCTAAGTTTCTAATATTGGTTTGGAGGCAACATCGACGCCAACAAGCCAGGTTAAGCATTTTTTATTATTCTGTTGTTTCTTTCTCTCATTAGGAATTCATTATGGTATCTTATATTTATTAGATTGGGTATTTGAATGGCGATGATTTTAATACTCTATTGAATTGTTTTCCATGAAAACCCATTGCTAGAATTGAATGCAATAAGTAATTATTGTATTCCCGATCCATGTGTGAAAATTAATGGTTTGAAATCATTAGAGATAACATAACATAGGTTAAATAATTCGAGCTTGCGTGATTATTACTTAGATTGGTCTATTTTTCTGATTCGTAAGACGTTTGTCCAGATAAACTTAGAGAGCTTGTTTTAGGTTTCCTAATAGTTAAGGTTAATTAACGAGTACTTCTTAATTAACTAAGATTTAAGG
This sequence comes from Erythroxylum suave, assembly GCA_027563595.1. Taxonomy (NCBI): domain Eukaryota; kingdom Viridiplantae; phylum Streptophyta; class Magnoliopsida; order Malpighiales; family Erythroxylaceae; genus Erythroxylum; species Erythroxylum suave. The sequence continues at coordinate 20,965,865 of JAOSBN010000002.1, read as the reverse complement.
AAAAATCGAGATTAACAGAGCTTGTTGTTAATCTACAACCGATAATTGCTAAAAGAGATAAAAGAACAAGGAGTCAATGAATTATGCTTAATTAGGGTATAGATTGAGATTGAACCAAAGAACTGAATCCCTACCGAATTCTCCAATTTTATCATTGTTCTCATGTTTTCTTTAATTTGTTTTTATTAGGTTTATTTTATTTATTTTCTTATTAAATCCAACATATTCAGCTGCAACCTACTAAATTGCAAATATTACAATATAGTTATACTTGTTCATATACTTCATGTGGTTGATTGAGTCGTTTGAAATTTGCTCTATACTTGTGATTGAGCCTTTCAAAATTGAATTCATCCTTGTGATGAAGGTGAGTATATTTCAATTCCTATGCTTCTAGCCTTCTTAGACATCCCAAATGATTTAATTTCCTTAATTCTTATGTTCATACTTTCTTAGTTTGTTCAAAAAAAGAATTAAATTATTGTTTTATCTGTCAGGAAGTTAGAATGCATGTAGTAAACAAGTACGTTATACTTTCAAAGGACTTTGAGAAAGATTACAGAACCAATGTGAAGAAACCTGACACCAATTTCTAATTGTATAAATGATGAAGAGTTTTTGAAGAACATGTAATTTTCCTTGCAATTGTTGAGGATTTTAGAATTTGCCTTTACATTTTGTAACAATAAAAGTACATGTAATTTGCTTTTGTATTTTAAATATGTTAAATGTTGAATTTTGCAAGTCCTTATGGACTATAAATTATATATAAATGCAGTTTTTTAGCTATTGACATTTAATAGTATGTAAGCAATTAAGATGCACATTAATATCTATATATTGCTTTCAATATATATAGGGTTATTGTTACCTACATAATGACAAAAGTTTGCTTTTATGTTAAATATTATTGATAACAAAAGATAAATTGTTTCTTTTATTGTTACAAATTGTTACCTAAAAAAGTTCACTTTGTTGTCTTATCTATTTAACATTGTTGCCTAAAAAGATTGAAAGTGTTGCAATATCTATTTAACATTGTTGCTATAGTTTGAAACTAATATGTTGCCTTTGTTAAAACTTAAAGCAACATTTTTTTATTTATTGCCTCATCAAAAACTTTTATTGCCTTATACTTATTACAACGCCACTTTTTATAAGGATATGAATTGTGCTGTCTTAATGAAAAGGCAAAGATAATTGGACTTATAGCTACATTTTTGTCTGTTACCTAAAGCATTTTTGGTCGTAGTGTCACTATTAATAATTATTAAGTATACTATTGATGTACGTTAAACATACATATATTTTACTAGTATTTTGATTTATTTATATGCTTATATTACTTTGTTTACTCAACTTGTGCTACTTTTTTAAGTAATTAAGAAGATCTTGTCTTGAGATTAGAATTATTAAGAATTATAGAAGATTAAAAGTGAAAATATGAAGAAAACAAAAGTCTTGGTTGAAACAACCTAACACATGGTTGTGTACTAGCCTGTACACTTCTCGAATAACCTAGAGATGAAGAAAAAGTTAGATACATAAGTAAAGAAGAGACCATGTGGTAGAGAATTTACTAAGAATTATGTGGTCATGTATTAATCTATATGCAAATGGAGAAAAGTTATAGTGAAATCTATAGTCTTAGACATGAGTGTATCTGATCCTATTTCTATATTAAAAATATTGATAATAAGATACACAACCTATGATATGATTGTTTCAAATTCCATATCCCTCTTTAGAATAAGATAGATAACTTAGGACGCAATTATGCTTTATAATGTGTTCGCGAAGGAACGAAAATATAAAGGCAATGGAAAATCCTAATTAGGGGATTTTTCTCATTTTTCTTTTCTTTTATATTTATGGCTATCCATTAGGAAGTAAAACAACTCTCTAGAGAAAAACTTTGCATCGTTTTTAATAGAGAAGAAGACTAGAAATCATCCCAAAAAATTAAAGTTAATTGGCATATACAGTTTTTATCTATAACTCTTTCTATTTTGATGTCTTTTTTTTTATCACTTAAGTTTGTTAGTGTAAAGATGATGTATTCTCATTTACTTATATGCTTAAATATTAAGAACCTAATATTGTCTTTGTTAAGGATTGATTTAATTTTATTTGTGAAACATAGATATTTTTGTGAAATATATTTGAACTTAAAGACAATTTAACTAAAGTTAACTATTTTATCTAAAATTAATTTGCATGTAGATGATTTGACAAAACCTACATATGGGTGGATCATAGCTTAGATACTAGAAGTTACGTGGACTGCTAGAGAGAGACTTACATAAATCCTGTAGTATTAGGATCAAACCTTTCATAAAAATTCATAGAACTAATTGCATTTTTGGAGTTCTAATTAGATAGAGAGATCAACTAATCAACTTGAGAATAGATGGTTGTAACTCAAAAGAGAGTCATTTCATAATCTAGGACTTTTAGTTGGTCCAAATATTAAAAACCTTCTTACTTTAATGAATCATGACTATAAAAATGGTGCTAGATGGAGTCCTTATCCAGACCGTATTTATATATGAATTATCTATTTAATTATTTGCTTTCTTTTGTTCTTAGTAGGTTATCTAGATTTTTGTTTCATTTTGTTATTCAGCTCCATCAATAATCAACACATTTATAATCTTTAAATAGATAGTAGTCATGGAAGGTTACAACTTCTGAGTCACAAAAACAACCTCTTCGTAAAAACACAAAGGAAAGGTTGTGTACAATTGATATTCCTTCATCATATCCTTGTAGAGCGGGGAGTCTTGTGCACTAGGATTTGTGGACTTTTTGAAAAAAATAGTTAGTAGCAGGAGAGTATACTAGACCATTCAAGCTTTCTCGTAGGATGACACTTTATTCATTGTTATATCAATGTTCAACGATTGGTAAACTTGCCTTAGCTTCATCATCATCATCATCATCATCACCCAGTTTGGAATCTCACAATAATGCGAGGTCTAGGGAGGTCTGATAGTATGCATCCTTACCCTTACATAGTAGAGAGGCTGTTTCCGGTAGACCCACAGGCACATAAGATAATAATGAAAAAAAAGATGGAAATAAATAGATAATAAGAAGGATATACCTAATATGGAGCCCAGCTCTGTAAGCATACCTGATAGGCAGGAATGGAAACATCACTGCTTTACTCCCGTAAGACTAGAATTACGAGTGCTGCAACCCTGAGAGACTGATAGTGTTATGGTTACCGGCATCCGTTCTGGGCCTTTCCCCTACACCTAAGTGTAAAAGACTAGAAGTATGACAGAAGAATTGGACTACCAAATGCCACCAGACAAGACATATATGGCTATTTATGTTGTTGAAACATTGTTCGAGTGGTACCAGTAACAACTCCTGATAGACTTTCTCGACTGTCCTTGATGAACTTCAAAGGGTTTCTCGCACCTTTATCCTATTCTGCCAGAATTTTCTACTTCTGGCCGCTTCCGTAGTGAGGGCTAACTCTGTTATATCTTTCTAGACCACTTCCCTCCAGTTCTTGTATAGTCTGCCTCTTCTCCTCCTGTATCTACTAAGGATAATTTGTTCGCATCTTTTGACCGACGCATCAGAGGTTTTTCTACTCACATGCCCAAACCACCTAAGCCTGGTCTCATGCAATTTGTCAACAATACTGGCCACCCGAAGTCTGTCCCTCACAACCCGATTACGTACCTTATCTCGTCTGGTAAGTTCACATATCCATCGAACCATTCGCGTCTCGGCTGCTAACAGTTGTCTTGTATGTCAACATTTGGCAGGCCAACATTCTGCCCCATATAACATGGTAGACCTAATCACCATTTTGTAAAACTTGCCTTTAAACTTTAAAGGAGTCTTTTTATCACATAATACCCCTGAGCCGCTTCGCCATTTGCCCCACCCAGATCTGATGCGATGAACTATATCCTCATCAATATTCCCATCACTCTAGATGATGGACTCGAGGTATTTAAAACTCTGGGTTTGTGGAATGACGTTAGGCCCAATAGCTACTGTTGCTTCGTGGGCTATTTGGGATCCCGAAAAGTTGCATTCTAAATACTCTGTCTTAGTCCTGCTCAGTCTAAAACCTTTCGACTCTAATGCTTCTCTCCAGCATTCTAACTTGGACTAGACCCTTGCCCTAGTCTCATCTACCAGGACAATATCGTCCGCAAATAACATAGACCATGGTACCTCTCCTTGAATATGTTTGGTAAGTTCATCCAACACTGATGTAAAAAGAACCGGGCTTAATGTGAAGCCTTGGTATAGGCCAATACTAATCGGAAATGCTTCTGTGTCACCCCCTATCGTTCTGACATTAGTCAATGCACCGTCATACATATCTCTAATTACACGGATATAGGTCATAGGAATGTCCTTTGCTTCCAAACACCTCCATAAAATTTCCCTAGGAACCCTATCATAAGCCTTCTCCAAATCAATAAAGATCATATGTAAATCTCGTTGTCGTTCCCTATAGCATTCCATTAGCCTACGGAGTAAATGTATTGCTTCTGTCGTGGACGTACCAGGCATAAATCCAAATTGGATGGCTGATATAGAAGCAGCTCGCTGGACTCTCTTCTCAATTACCTTCTCCCACAGCTTCAGGATATGACTTATTAATTTGATGCCTCTATAGTTGTGGCAAAGTTAGATGTCCCCTTTGGCCTTGTACACTAGGATTAACCTACTCAGTCTCCATTCATCCGGCATTTTGACTGAGTCGAGGATCACATGAAACAGCTGGACTAACCACTCTATACCTATAGGTCCCATGTGTTTCCATACCTCTATAGGGATCTGATCCAGCCTTACTACCCTCCTGCCCCCCATCTCTCTCAATATCTTTAGAAGTTCTCCTCTTATCACCCGATCACATTCGGACCAGTTTGGAGAAAGCCCCGATATGTTGGGGTCACCTAATTCTATAGGGACTAAGATGCCTTCATTATACAAGCCATAAAAGTACCTCCGTCACCTACTCTGGATGGCCTATGCCTCCGTGAGACCTTGACCTGCTTCATCACGAATACAGCAGACTTGATTGAAATCTCTCATCTTATGTGCCCTATCTCGCGCCAACTTGAAAATTCTTTGAGCTCCTTTATATATGTCCAAGTCCCTGTACATACTCTCATATGCTTCCCCTTTAGCCAGGGCAATTGTCTTCCTTGCTTTCTGTTTTGCTAGGCGGTACTGTACTCTCTGAGTTTCTGGCTCTACATTTGATATACTCACAACGAGATCTTTATACGCTCTGTTTTTCGCCTTTACCGCCCCCTGCACCTCTTCCGACCACCACCATGATTCTGTCCACCCGCCCTTCTATCCTTTCGAGACGCCTAGGAGTTTCGTAGCGGATTCTCTCACTATGGGGGCTACTCCCTCCCACATCCGGTTAGCGTCCCCTCTCAAGGACAAGACCGCCCTACATTGGATTAGAATCTTAAATCGTTTTACCATTTCCCCTTTAAGATTCCACCATCTAATTCTACGAACACGCTGTGTAAATTGATGTGACCTCCATCCTTTAATTCCTAGATCCACAACCAATAATTTATGTACGATTGATAAGCATGCCGCTGGAAGCACTTTGCAATCTTTGCACCATGTTTAGTCTCTCTTCTTGACAAGAAAGTAATCAATCTGTGTCTTGGTCGTGCTACTTTAAAAAGTCACCAAGTGCGTCTTGTTTTTCTTGAAAAAAGAATTAACAATCACCAGTTCAAACACCGCGGCCATGGCCAATAAGGCATTTCCACTGTCATTTCTAGTGCTGTATCCAAAACCCCCATGGGTTCCTATATAACCATCTGCAGCAACCCCTATATGCCCATTAAAATCACCTCCTAAAATAACATGTTCAACATCAGGTATTTAGAGAAGGACACCATCCAATGCTATCTAGAATTCACGCTTTTGTTGTTCTTCTAACCTAGCTTGCGGAGCGTAAGGAAATACTACATTGAGGACCTCCGAGTTAATAACAATTTTTGCCACCATAATCCTATCATTGACCCTTGTGATCCCTACTACTTGATTTACCAGTTCCTGGACCACTAGGATACCTACCCCATTCTGCTTCCGCATAATACCAGAGTATCATAGTTTGAACCCCCTATCTCCTTTTCCTTAGCTCTCGACCACCTAGTCTCCTGGATGTACGCTATTTGTATCCTATCCCTATCTAAAATCTCGATAATTCTAAAGACTTTCCTGTGAGGGACCCAATGTTCCAAGAGCCTATACGCAATAAATCATCATCTTTTTTATTCGTTCGTGTCGAATGCCCCGAACTGCTACCCCAAATTCGAGATGCGACATTACAAGCCATTCCTCTTACTCCGAGACCCTCGCACTGACCCGAAGAACTAACCTTTCACGTCCCGAGAAGGAAATAGAGCGAGGAATATATGTATAGAAAGAGACTAGTGCAATTGTAAGAAAATAATAATAATAATAATAATAATAATATATAAATAAATGATAGGGATCACTAAAAAAAGAAATAATGAAGAAATATATATATATATATATAGATATATATATATATTTATATTTATATTTATATTTATAGAAATAAACAATAGATTTTAATCAAGCAAAATATACAGGTATAAATATATATAGAAATAACTCCAGAAATATAGATACTCTCACCCACTATCTAGACCCGTATAGTGAATGGATTGGGGCTAAACAGTAACAACTGAAGACAAATCAACGCTTCCAAACGTAAAAGAGTCCTCTAGATTAACACTAGAGGGGCGCTCCGAAGGGATAAATGCAAAGTTGAATTACAATAACTGAGCCCACTAAGAAATATAAATCAATTCGCATAATGGGTAAGCAAATAAGGGTGCGGGAGGGATAAAGAGAGCAAGATAGAAAGGAAAGTAATACGAAAAGAGACTACGTGCTACACATTAAACTAAAACAAGAAGGCTTGTAGGAGAAGTAAATGGTCTATCAACAGCTCTCTGCGAGAAAAGACAAGTTGGAGAGTGATGGAGAAAATTTTAGTAGTAGAAATAATAAAATAGCAACTACATAGGTTGGTCTTTTTACACATTAACGCAAATGTTGTAATAAGATAATTATAATTAAAATATATTTAAAATGTTGTAATAAGATAATTATAATTAAAATATATTTAAAATAAAAAATAAATGTCCCTCTAATTCCCACTTATTCTCTTTACAACTTAAGAGAGATTGTAGTCAAACAACAATTAAAGTAACAACCAAAAATGTTACAAACTAATAGAATGATGAAGAGGGAATATTAAATCAACGAGGTAGTGGCAAAGAAGATAGCACTGAGAAGTGAGCTTTTCATGCTCCATTTTATATTGGAAGAAGATTTTTACGGTGACAAATCGAAATATAAAATCTCAAAGGGAAAAAGAACTATTGTCTCATTCTCTCCGTGTATCTTACTCTTCTTCTATCACATTCCTTCAACAAAAAATTTTTCCTCCTTTTTTTTCTGTTTAATTACACCAAATCTAATTATAAATACAAAAAGCGTTAGAGTTTTAGTTTGATTAAAATTAAATATTCTAATTATTATTAAAGTCAAACTCTAATTGTAATTTAATAAAATTAAATATATAATATTTGATCCACGAAATTTGTCAAACTTAATAATTAAGTTCAAATAGTTTAAATTAAATTTTCTTTCTTTAACTGCTCTTTATTATGACCCATTAGGTTTCTAATATATCAACGGTGATTATAAATTATAATTTTAATTGATAAACAAAATTAAAAATCAAAACTCCTTTTAATTTATCTTTAGTTCTTTAATTAAACAATTTATAATCATGGATTAAGATCGATGTCTACTAGCATGTTATGACTATCAAAATATTATAAATGTGAAAGTAACTTGACTCAATCTATGCATGCATGGTTATGATATATAATTAATCATTTCGTCATCCTTACATATAGAATATGGACATAGTATCTACACTTTTTTAATTCAATTTTGTTCGTTCTTGCTAATTAGTAATTAATTTATAATTAATAGTTAAAAACTCCTTTTCAAATATCAATCTATGCCAATCAGAGAATTCCTTAAATTACTGCTATTCAAAAATAGTCAAACATTCTCTCTAATTACTTTACAATGACGAATCTTTATTGACTTAGTCAATTACGTTCATATGGTTTATATTGTATTTAAGTATTATCAACTGGACTACCTTAAATAATATAGGCCATAAGAAAAAACAAAATACAAGAATTCTCACATAAGACACTTTGACAATCTCAAATCTAAAGATTAATTATACAACTATTATAGTGAGGAAATCTACAAATAGATAAGTAACATTTTATTTAAAGTTCTCATAATTGGGTTAGTTCAACGAACTTATTATCTAATAAGTTCAACACATTTATTTAAGTATTTTGATATTTTAATTTATGAGATCATTATTTTATTTATAAGAAAGAAACATATATGAACCAATGCGTTACAGTCTAGCGAGTTTAAATTTATTTGGCCTTTTACCAAAATTGTGTTCGTGTTCCTCCCTAAGGCTGCCTCTCAATTTTTTATTTGGCCTTTTACCAAAATTGTGTTCGTGTTCCCCCCTAAGACTGCCTCTCAATTATAATTAGACGTGCTCGAGTTAATTTCTTGACCACCGATTGTACGGATTTCGGTCTATAATAACAAATTTCCCTACTTTACAAAACAGAAGAGACAGAAGCTGGAGTATCTACAGTTTATTGTCGTGCAAATCTCAAAATTAACCTAATATTGATCTCGCCAACTATAATTGGTTGGTCACAGAATAAGAATATATTGATGATTTGACCGCGAAAAAGACAATAGTTGGTCACAGAATAAGAAAATATTGATGATTTGACCGCGAAAAAGACAATTATGTAGTCGTACATGTCATATTATTACTACGGTTGCTTACATTAAATCCTTTGTTTTAAATTTGCTTTGTTAAAATATTCAAATCCTATTTTATTTACATAAATGTATTAATAAAGTATAATAAAAATATTATAATCGAAATAGAAAATTTAACCCTCCCTTGCTACAATTCCGACTTAATGTGATTTTGCCACATCATTTTCTAGTTTACAGTTATACGAGACAAATCTTAAAATGCACAGGAGATTTCACAGCCGAGTTGAACATAATTGTTCCAGTAAAAAGAAAAGAAAGAGCTTTCAAAACCAAATGTAATATAATTTTATTTTTTCACAATCTTTCAAGACAAGAAATCTTTAATATCTCCCCATTTATTTATTTGTAAGGGATAAGGGAGTGCAACAGCTGGAAGCTTTTCAGCCTAACAAACGCAAACAAACCAACCAACCGCCACTTAGACCTAAGCTTCTTTGTAGAGAGAAAATTGTGACATAGCGCCGCCTCCAAATACGATTTTGACCCATTATCTGCCAAAACATATGGACCGGGTATGCGCCTTTTGACTGTACTAAACAAGATTCAACCAAATCTAGATCTGATTATAGTTACAGCGTTTTTAATATAATAATAAATATAATATTCTTATCATGTTTAATAAAACAAAATAAAATATTTGATGTACAAAAACACAACATACATTTACTACTAGTAGCGACCAACACAAGGGTAAAGCTAAAGATTCTGATTCAGCTAAAGTCTGTGACTCAATTTTCTACGAATAGCCTTAAGTCTATGACTCAATTTTCTACGAATAACCTTCAGAGGCTACAATGGCATGGCATGATTGAACGTTCTACCAGCCAACACATTCTCTGAGGAGCGGAGTGGTCTTGCAAAGTTCAGTACCACAGCCATTCATCAAATTAGGAACAATCAATCATTTAGTTGCTATGTTAAGGGATGAATTGAAGAGCACTGTCAACATTGCCTTTATGTACCATGTACCACTGCCTGCCAGAAAACTACACCGTCAATTGTAGCAAGCTGAAAGTAGACATCCTTTTTTCCCCTTTCGTTGTTCCAAAAGTTACCCATCTTTGAATGGAGATATCCCTAGTTGATTATTGCTAATAAATTTCGCCATACATTCCTTGCTGTGCAATCTATAACAACAATATCAGCGTTCTATACCTTTAAAGAAAACGGATGAGGTAGACACCATTTCCTAACCTTAATTGGACTTGTTAATGGAAAAAATAAAAAGAAAAGACCCAAAAGGAAGTTCCATCTATTTTCCCGTTCTGCAGGCAGTTAGATTGATAAGCTAAACAATTTGCGAAACAAATCAAAGTTTCCAAGTTATAAACAGCACAATAAATTTAAATGAAGTAAACTATAAATAATCTATAGTCTATACCAAAATGAACAGCATGCATTATATGAAAAATGGGTCGATCTAACAGCTGATATTCAAAAGTGAACCATATCAAGGCAATTAATATCAAATTCCAGAAAAAAGGAAAAGACTATAAACCAAAATGTTGTTAAAAAAATGCGTAGATATCACAAGATTATGATTCAAAATTAGCTCTTTACAAATGAGTAATATTTCACCCATAGGTAATACTTTACTGGCTCCAGTTAGATAACAAACGGGAAACTGACTCATATTTTGTGTGAGAAGTCTGCACTAAGCATGTAATGGTCAAATCACCTGAAATAACAAGCACAGGGCATAGCTGAGTAAATAAGATCACATAAAAGATCAAACATCTGTACCATAAAAGACATCTTGCCTACCTTTATTACATCTGTAGTTCTGGGACATCAAAAACTGGAAAAATAAGTTAAGCAGTATTAAGTTCTCTCCGCGCAGCAAGATGCCCCATCTGTTCTGGAAGATTATTTACATTCCTTATACTCCGCCAAAATCTCCCATGATCACCAGGTTTTATTTCATTTTTCCTACTGTCACTATCCTTTCTTTCTGATTCAGCTTCTTGAGTGTTGGTTGAACCAGGATTCTCAGTCAAAAACTGTTCCCAGAATATGTCATTGACACCAACAACCATAGGAGGAGCAGTTCCAGTTGCATGTTCTTTTTCAGGTATTGATTCTCGGATAACAGCTACAGCAGGATCAGAATTCATGTCAATACCGGGGGATCTTGGTCGAACATCAATATTAGGTTGTACACAGGATACAGCTGGGCTGTCTGGGCAACTGGTAGATTCATCCAATTCTCCAATGGAATGGTTTCGAAGGTGGGGGTCACCAGCCTCAAGAGCAATATTCTCCCAAAATGCCAGGGAAGACTCCAATTGTTCGAAAAGCTCCATGTTTGATGGAGCAGCATTATCCGCATTTTCTCTAACTGGAACTTGGGATGTTGCCGTCTGATTGTCCTCCATGTTTGCCTCTTCATAGAAATAACCAATTCTGGGTAGTCTTCTCTTTCTGTCATGTCCTTCCAGTTGCGGCATGCGATCTAAGGCAAGTCCTGGTTTTTGTAAGACTCGTGATACAAAAGACAGCATATGCTGTTGTCTTTGCTCCATTTGTTGCAACCTCTCCTTTAAAACCCGCATTTGCAGTTCAACTCCTTGTCGTTCTTGGTCATGACTTTGTATCTGTGAAATAAGAAATTGTTTATCATGTTTAAGCCTCTCAATATCATCCCTGTATCTCTGCCGCTCCAGATCTGTTAATGGGTTAGACCCATGTATATTTTGCATGGAATGACTGTGAACTGGCTTTCTTCTGTGGATGTTCTTCAATAAGTGTGGTTGACGTCTTATAAATTCCTCGTTGGCAAATTCCCATTGTTCAGGATCGACTTTTCTAAAACCCTATATGAAACAGAAACAACACATTCAACGTAACCCCCAAAAGAAAAAAAAAAAAAAAGAGAACAAAAGAAAAGCAAAGGCGTACACATAATACCTTACAAAAATGTGTAAACAAGAAAATCCTATTAAATAAAAAGAAAGAAAGGTAGCAAGAGGACGATTTGACTTACATATGTGTTGAGCTGCCTGATAAAGCTTGAAAAGTTATTGTGTTTGAAAAATCTTGGGAGCAAATCCCTTGCAAAGTCTGGTGGATTCCAGACAGTAAAGCTCTTATCGTTCCCACTCCATGACACAATTGAATCTGTAGAAGGATCATCCACCATCTCGTAAGTCTTTGTGAGGAAAGGTGGCAGCGAAGTAGAGCTGGCGTGAGATTCATCCATGTTAAAATCCCAATATGTAATCAGAAGCACGCCATCAACTGCCCGTCTAATACAAAAAGAACTACCTTCGTCAAAGATCAAAGTTAGATCCTATTCTCAGTATCAAAACCCCTCATACATAAAACATCCAGACAACACTTCTATCCCCCAGGAGAATTCCACAATCCCTGAATTCCCCGAAAAACCCAAATTTCAAAACTTGAAATTCACACTCAAACTTCAACCTTTAGATCAAACTCGAAAAAGAAAAACCCAATAAAATCCTCTTGCTCTCCCAGAATTCCAAACAAGACCAGTAGTATATCTCCTAGAGCTGAATACCAAAGAGTCAACGAACCCTCCTCTAAATCCCAAACTAGACAATAATTTGATTGAAGGAAGTTCTATTATCCTTCAATCTCTTAGAATCACGACACCCATGACTGAAGATTTCGTCCAAAACCCCCAAAGGACCCAAAAAATCAACCCAAAACAACAAAAATCAAGAGGAGCCACTTGCCAGTTGTCAATCAAAACCACCCCCAAAAAGTAAATACAGGAGAGAAAACTGGATTTTCATTTCATAATTATCAAAAGCAAGAGTTGAGTGCTGCCGTAATTATATCCAAAACAACAAAATCCCAAGTACTTGAATATATGTTAGCAGTTGGAATTTCCCTCAGAAACACCGCAACCCTACCTATTTGACAATTCATGATTCATCCTCCTTTTTCTCGTCTATAAAGTAGAAAACAGGCATGAGAAAAGTCTTAAGGTTCTGTTTACAACAAAACAAGAAAAAAAGAAAAGCGGGATAAGCCGGAGACAGAGCACCAACCGACAGTGAGTAAAAATCCAATAACCATAATAACTAACAATTTTTTATTTTTTATTTTTTACATATGTACATAATATAAATAGGCTGTAGGAGGTTAGTCCTTGGCTGTGATGAAGAGATAACATTCAACCTTTCTATTGCTGATCTTCCCCCTTTTCTTTTCTTTATTAACGAATACAACTATTTAGCAAAAATACATTAGTTAATAGTTATACCTTAATCCCAGTCCACCGTACGCAGAGTTTACTCTGATAAAGAATAAGATGAGATCGTATTGTAACTTTTATAAAAAATAAAATCAAACAAAATAGGATTATATTTATAAAAAAAATAAAATGAGACGTAATAAGATCAAGTTCACTCTTAATACTTGCTAAGAGTAAAAGGAAATTTTTTCTTTACATTTTTTTAATTTGATTTTTTGAGTTGTTTTTTCCTCTTAATGTTATATCACAATGAGAGGTTTAAGATAAGTTCTCTTTAATACTAAAAATATAATTTTAACATATTCATATTTATATACCCTTGATTTATAAAGACCTTTTTTTTAATTGCCAAAGTGTTATAAAATCTAACCCTGATAACAAGAAGGTCCAACTTAGATCTCTGGTACTCATCTAAATTAGACGATAAGAGAAAGGATGTCTAATTATTTCTAATGACATGAGGTTAAAATGTAAAAATTGCAAAATATTAATTGTTTGTTGGTTAGTTGTGCCAATATCAATGGATTTTTGTATGCAAAGAATGCACTAACCTTAGTCAGACGGGGAAGTTTCACTAATTAATAATAAAATCAAGAGTAATGTGGAGTGAAGCAAGTGTCTTTCTTCGGAGTCTGTCGTGGTGGTTAGGAAGGGATTAAGACTTTAGAATGAACTAACTACTTTGAAACAACGATGTTTTCTTGCTCCCCCGTCATTTGAAGTGGTGGCGGCCGCTTCCTTAGGCGGACAGTCGTTGGCTAGTCAATTTACATGGGTACTATATCAATTTGCACTAATGGATTGTATCTATTTCCGAGGTATAACCACCACTCACTCACACAAATCAAGTAACATAAGAAAACATACCATATAGGCGTGCACAAATCAAGTAAAATAAGAAAACATACCATATGGTCACGCCTGAGGAAGGCTCAGTAGCCTCATGCCTATTATTTAGGTTAGTTTGGCTCATATAAGGAATCTTAACAACCCTCTTTTGCAACTGCAAGGTTTAGCGCGCCAGTTTCCTTTTTTCCTATTTATATCTCGGGATGGCTACAACCTGAAAATATTTTACATAATCTGAATTTGTGAAAGGATGGTATAGAACCAGAAGATGCATTTGGAAAAAATCCAGCCCTTGGTCTGATGCTTGACACATTTATATCTGTTATTGAGCATCTTATGAATAAGAATGACGGGCTTATAGCTGCTAAAGGACAATATTGAGGCTGGTATCTAATTTTCAAATACTTTCTCTTAAATTTGCACTTTGTTAAGACCAGTGACTCCAATGCTCCACAATCGAAGCCCAACATAAGTCCAATAAGCACAACGAAATCAGTCCAGAAAACCATTTCAATGCAGCAAAACAGTACAACGCAAAACAACAAAATATAATCAATCACATCATTTGTATTTCATTCTTTTTTTACAACTTTTGTTAGAGTTTGTTTTAGGTTGTTAGGAAATTTGTTACGATTCCAAATTTACCTGTACAAATTGTATATAAACCCCATAAAGAAATGGAATACGTCAGAAACATATACCTAAATACTCTTTGTCTCTATTTCTACATGGTATCAGAGCTCAAGCTCTTGATACAAAAACCATAATTTACCCAAAATGGCTAACAAAATTGAAGAAAATTCGAGTGCTATCCAAACACAACCTGAAACAAATGAAGATGAGTTAGATTCATATGAAGTAACTGCACCAGAAACCCCATGAGCTATTCCAGTAACAACGCTACTGGATGAGACAAACTACCTCTGATGGAGCAGAGCAATGATTATAGCCTTAAACGCAAAGGACAAGATTGGGTTCGTGAATGGTTGTTTCAAGAAACCAGAAAACAATCCAAGCTTACTGAAGAAGTAAAGAGCAATAGATAATATGGTAATTTCGTGGCTTTTGAATTCATTGGTTAAAGAACTAGCAAAATCCTTTCTAGTTGTCACCATTGCTAGAGATTTGTGGGAAGAACTTAGATCTAGGTATGGTGAGAGTAACGAGCCTCAAATTTATCAATTAATGTAAGAGATTAACAATCTGTAGTAGGGTAATGAGTCTGTTACAAGCTATTTAACCAAATTAAAACGGCTATGGGATGACCTAAGATGCGTTATGCCTTTTAGGAGTTGCTCATATGAGGTTGGTAGGCATAATATTACTGTCCAAGATAACACTAAACTAGTCCGATTTTTTATGGGACTTAGAGAGGAATATGGTAAGTAGTGAGCCAAATAATGCTCAATGATCCTTTACCATTTGTGAACAATACATATTATATGATTCTTACAGTTGAGAAGCATAGAAACGTTGTTGGCTTACCAGGAAGTGAAATAGGGAAGATGAATGTGGCACTTATAGTGAAACCAACAGGGAACAGAAAGGTAGAGACCAGAGAGGGGCCTTGATGAATAAAAGGAGTTTTGCAAAGAAAGACGACAATTTCTGTACTTACTACCATGAGAAGAGACACACAGTGGATACGTGTTTCAAGATTCATGGAGAACCTGAATGGTTCAAAGAACTAAAAGAAAAGCATGCAAGGGAGATAGGAAGCTATGATGGAGCTGGAGCTGAAAGTCCAATTAACATTGGACAGGTAAGCTTGAGTGGTGAAAACACTGAACAGGAAACAGAATTGAATGTTTTGAGCAGACAGGTACAGGATTTGATGTGTTTAGTCAAAGGAAAAGGCTTAAACGAGGCTTATCACATAGCATTCAATAGCTACGCAGGTCGAACTTTAAGCTTAATGATAATGTTAGCTTCAAGTATAACAACGATTCAGGAATAGTGAATTTAAGCGCGTCAACTTATATGACTCATAACCATACCCTACTTAGAAACACTGAAAATTCCTCAATTATTAGTGTTGTAATGTTGCCTGATGGTTCTGTTAGACCATTTGATCAAATTGGCAGCATAGAGTTAACAGACACTATACACCTAGAAGATGTCTTATATATCCCCACTTTCCACCACAATCTTCTATCCATCTGTCAACTTGCTAGGAACAATAATTTAGCTGTTATATTCATATCAAGCAAGGTTGTGTTGCAAGACCTACAGACTAACTTCATCGTGGCAAGCTGCGAAGAAATTGGTGGCATCTACAAACTCGAACCTCGTCATTTTCTAGTGCCAAATGCAAAGAAAGGTCCATTTCTGAAATTCTAACTCGATGAACATTTTGTTTGTAACACTATTGATACATTTAGTTTATGGCATTTTCGACTCGGTTATGTATCCCCCAAAGTTCTAGGACACTTAAATTTCTGCAATTTTAAGCCTACAAATAATTTCTTCTGCGAAACTTGTCCTTTAGCAAAATAGATAAGAAAACCATTTGGAAAACATGTAATTTCTATAACCAGGCCTTTTGAATTGATCCGCATGGATCTTGGGGCCCATATGAAATACCAGCCCTTGACGGATCTACTTCCTCCGTAACCATTGTGGATGACTTTAGTAGGGCAACATGGACTTTCCTTTTAAGCAGTAAAGCCCAAGTCCACAAAATCATTAGCACCTTTATTAAAATGATTGAAACTCAGTTCAATCAAAAAATTACGAAAATTCGAATGGACAATGACACTGAATTTGTTAATCATTCCAATAGACAATTATTTGAGTCGAAAGGAATTGTTCACCAAAAAATATGCATTTATATACCACAACAAAACGGGATCGTAGAACGAAAACACAAATATCTTCTTCAAAGAACTCGGGCCCTTATATTTAAAGTCAATCTACTAAAGCAATTTTGGGGGGATGTGATCTTAACCTCAACACATATCATCAATCAATTACCTACGAAATTTTTATCTTGGGAAACATCATATGAAAAGTTATACCTCAAAAAATCTATTATGACCATTTTCGAACTTTTGTTTGCCTATGTTACGCAACAAATACAAAACCTCATAAGGAAAAAATAGAATCTAGGGCCACGAAATGTCTGTTTTTGGGATATGTGACCAATAGGAAGGCTTATAAAATTTTCATAATTAATACGCAACAAATAATTTATAGTCAAGATGTTGTGTTTCATAAGCTTCTATTCTCGTTCCAAAAACCAGAAAACCCAAAACAAAACAAACGCATCTTTGGACTTCAGGATCCAAATATTACATTCAACCCAAAAGAACAAAAAGACCTGAAAACACCAAACGTAACTGAAATCATCATACCAACAAGACCTGACACCCCAAATCATGAACTTTCTCCATCTACCTAAATTACCGACCAAATCATCCCTCTATCCCTACCAACACAACCGAAAAACACACCTCCATTACATCAAACCACCAGGATAAGCATGAGAACACGAAAAAGACCCACAGACTTAGATGATTATGTCACCACCATATCAAAAGCCTCCTTCACCAATGCCACGATGAAGGGTTTCAAAGACACAACCCAAATCACCTTCTCAAAACACCACACAATACTACTAGCAAACCTATCCACTAACCATGAACTTTCGAGAATGCAAAGCAAGATCCATCATGACTAGAGCCAATGCAAGTCGAAATTGAGGTCCTCAAAAATAACGAAACCTGGGTTCCAACCTTATTACCACCCAGGAAGAACCCTTTGACGACGAAATGGGTATATACGATCAAACGCAAACAAGATGATACTATAAATCGACGGAAAGCAAGACTTGTGGTCAAAAGATCTAAACAAACACAAGGTGTGGATTACTTTGATGTGTTTGCTCCAATTGCAAAAATTACAACCATCCACAAATTACTGGCAGTCGCAATGACAAAGACATGGCCTGTCCACTGCTGTAACATAAATAATGTGTACTTGCACGGGCACATAGAGGAGGAGACTTACATCACACCATCGCAAGGGTACACCAAAGTACAACTAGGAGAGGTTTTATGATTACAAACGTCGTTATATGGCTTAAAGCAAGCAAGGAGACAGTGGAACAAAGAGATTAAATCCAAATTGATGAATTTTGGATTCAATTAAACCGAATCAGATCACTGTCTTTTCACCAAAGATACTGATGATCAATTCATTGCCCTAATTATTTATGTCTATAATGTCCTGATTACAAAGGATTTATTAGATACTGCCTTTACAATTAAAGATGTAGGTACTGTGAAATATTTTGTTGGAGTGGTGATAGCTAGATCACAAACCGGATATTCCTATGGTTCAAGGTGCCAAACTCGATGTTGATGATAGTTCATTGATAATTAATCCTGAGAAATACAAATGAGTTGTGGGACAACTCCTATACTTGAATTTTACGAGACCCGATATCGCTTTGTCACTCAACTACCCAGTCAATTCACTACTGCTCCTCGTGAAACACGTTGGAAGGCACTATAGCACATCCTGCGTTACTTAGCTGGAATAGTTTCAAAGGCATTAGTGTATTACAATACTGTAAATTCATCCCTCCATCATTATTTTAATGTTGACTGGGCAGCTTGTAAGTTCACAAGAAAATCCTTAACTAGGTTTCGCATTTTCTATGGTCCATCTCTAATATCTTGGAAAACCAAGAAACAACAAACAATGAGCAGATCATCCATTGAAGCTGAATACCAGAGTATGAAAAGTACCTACTGTGAAATAAAATGGTTGAGTTACATTTTAAGAGACCTGCACATCCCTGTTTCTCTTCCCATTCCACTCTGATGTGACAATATGGCAACTGTTCACATCTCCAACAATCTAGTTTTTCACGAATGCACCAAGCATTTAGACATTGACTGCCATCTCGTTCGCAACACTGTCCACGATGGTTTTCTTAGCCCAAGTCACCTATCCTCCAAGTCCCAACTAGCAGATGCCTTCACTAAAGCTCTACCTAAACACTCATTGTCCAAAATTCTTGTTAAATTGGGATTACATACCATCCAACTTAAGGAGGGGCTATTAAGACCAAGGACTCCAATTCTCTATAATTGAAGCCCAACATGAGTCTAATAAGCAAAACAAAATCATTCCAGAAAACTATTTTAAGGCAGCAAAATAGTACAACACATAATAACAAAATGTAATCATTCACGTCATTTTTATTTAATTCTTTTTACAAATTTTGTCAAAGTTTGTTTTACGTTGTTAGAAGTTTGTTATGATTCCAAATTCACCTGTACATATTGTATGTAAACCCCATAGAGAAATGGAATATGTTAGAAACATATACCCAAATTATCTTTGTCTCTGTTTCTACACACTTAGAACCATCACGAAGCTTGTGTCAAGACAAACAAGTGTATGTGTGCTTATTAAAGAATAAATTCACCAAATTGAACAAATTATGAGGATTTTAAATGGAATATTATTTATATGCCTAAAGACCCTAATTATGAGGGTTATATAATTAATCCTTAGACTTGAGATTGACAAAGTATCTCTTATGAGAATTAATTTATTTTGATACAACTTATTACATATTCTATTTAGAATGCCTCAGTCGATAGTACTTGGATATTTTATAAATCATATGGAGATATTTGAGTAATTAAATAAAGGATTCTTCACTATAAAGTAATTAGAGAGATCTTGATTAATATTGATTTAAGAAAATCTTTGGCATAGTGAATTAAGATTTGAAAAGGTATTTTCAAATATCAATTATTAATCAATTATTAATTAGTAAGAATGAATGTGATTGGATTTAAAAGAGTAGATACTAAATTTATATTCTATGTTTGATTAGAATATTCGATGATAAAAGGATTAAATTACACATCATAACCATACATGGACAAGTTAAGACAAATCACTTTGACATTCCTAATATTGGGATGATCATGATATATTGCTAGGCGTTATTTTGATATCTTATTATAAATTTTTTAATTAGAGAATTAAAGATAACTTTAAAAAAGTTTAAAATTTTCTAATTATAATTATGAATTAGATTTATAATTTATAATCATTACTAGTATATTAGGAACCTGATGAGTTATATATAAAAATTAGTAAAAATTAGAAATTTAATTTAAATTAAGTTGGACATAATTATAAGTTTGAGAATCTCTATAAATTAAATATACAATATTTGATTATAATTAAAATTAAATTATAATTATAATTAGGGAAGTTTAATTTTAATAAAATGAAACTCTTTTGTCTTTCTTTATAAATAAGAGGAAGGTATAAAGAAGCTAGCACTCATGCCTTCACCGATCAAAAGTTGAGTACTTTTATTTGCTCTATAAATACTATCATAAGCTAGACATTTAGACAATTTTTCGTTGACACTTCGTGAAGAAGTTTTTGTATGAATTCGAATTACGTACGATTCAATTACCTTTTATGATTCATGTTTTTCAAGTTGTTCAATTATTAAGATCTAATCCAAAAACTGTGAAATTTTATTTCATTTTCATTGTGTCGTGATTAGATTAAGGTTAGTTTTCCAAAAGTGGTATTAAATCCTCCTTTAATTATTTAACTTAATTAAAGTTGCTTGATTTATATCGATTTAATAAAATTAAGGCCTCAAGAAAAATATTAATGCAAAAGTTGCATATTTATGATATTGTCTTGCATGTCATGCCTTTTTCTATGTATTTACCTAATTCAGATTCAAGAGTTTAATTAAGGTTTTTGGTTTTTAAATCTAATTGATTCTTTTCACACAGGTTTTTAAATAAAAAATATGACTTAAGCCTCCCCTTTAAAGCTTTTGAAATATTTATATGATAGTTAAGTGAAACTATGTAAAACCATTGCTTCAAGGTGTCATGCTTCCCCTGCTTTAAAGTATTTGAAAACATGGTTAAGAATGTGTGTAGGTTGTTTTGGTTACTAAAAAAACTTAGTTGCATACCCCTTAACTTTAGGTTTTTGGAAATTTGATTGAATGTGATTTTTAGGTTATAAGTTTGTTACACGTTTTGTATATGTCTTCATCATTGCTTTAGGTTTTTGGAAATTTGATTGAATGTGATATTCAAGTTTTAGGTTTGTCATGAATGTTATATGTATCTTCACCAATGGGGATGTTCACTACTAGTAAAGTTGCATCGTCTATTGCCAAAGGTGATGCAGCTAGTGGCATTAATTGCATTAACAAGGGAGATAACCCTTGAAGGAAGGGGCAATCTACCGAGGAGCCCCTTGCACGATGAAGATGCAGCCAGGAGGAGCACAGGTAGCGATGGATGACTAAAACAGAAGCAGGCGGCGACAATAGAAGTAAAGGTTGGTGGCCAAAGTCTGAAAACCCTATCTCATGTAAAATAATGTCGTAAAATAGGGATGACAATTTTGGCTCGGGTCGTGTTTTGGCCAGGATTGGGAGGGCCACGGGCCAACCATGGTCTGCCCGGCCGGCCTGCGGCCCACAATGACCGTGTCTGGGCCTAACTCGGCCCGTTGACATGTTTACTGTAAAGGGGATCAACATTTGATGGTTAAATATAACTAGTGTGTATGCATCACGTGCTACTCAACACTACATAGTGTGCATCATATAAAAGTTCTGTTACGTGTAATGGACATGCCGAATAGTCCCGACTTCATATTTTAGGCCTTCCTTTTAATTAAATTAGTTTAATTGAGATTGAATTGATTTAAATTGCTAATAATTATATAAAAAGTATTTTCAATTATTTGAAAATTTATTTTCAAAAGGATTAATTTATTAGGAATAGTTTTGGAATTTAGTTTAGTTTTTCAATAGTTAAATTATTAAATTAAATTACTTACCAAATTAAAATTTAAAACAAGCAAAAGTTTTTAAGGATTTGCTTTTATAATTTGATCAGATTATAAATAGCTAATATAATGAGATTATAGTGATTTTAATGGGACTTATATTTTTGAAAATTTAAATCTCTCAATTAAATATTCAGTATATGATAAGAATGTGGTTGTTGCCTTTTGTTGTTTAATAATAAAATCATAGTTCTATTTATTATAAGATTTATTGAGCAAACCCAAGGTCCCTTTTAACTCAAATATGTTTTGTTTAAAATTAATGGGTCCTACTTAACTAAATTTGTATGATTTAAATTAGCAAATTCATGACCATATGAATTTAGAGTTATAGTTAGGAATAATACATAGTATTAGAATTGAAGTTTATTTGGGTAATTTTTGTCTTTCATTTCACATATTTTATAGTTTTTTTTTCAAAAGGTTCACATATATCATAGTTAATAGTTTTTATTTCCTTCTTTAATTTCAATTTATTTCTCTTTCATTTATCAGTCATAATTAGCATTTTCTTATTTACAGGTTCGACTAATTTTGTATATATAAATTTAATTTTGTAAATTATTGATGAAATCTGGTTTCAATATTTCTATAATAAGGATATTGTTATTAATCTCTATTCTCTTTAGAGAAAAGTGGATCATTGTCAGTCTTTTATGTTTTAGAATTACTTAAAAAATCAAAAATAAATTTTCAGTGTGATAGCTTTTATCATAAAAGTTTACTCTTCATTTTTTTATTTGTAATATGGGATATTAAATTTGACTCTTGTTTTTTATTTGTTGTAGATATATAATACCATTGATATATCTTTGTGATAAATGGTCGAGTTATTGTTATTATGCTGCGCCTACTTGCTTTTTTCAGTTTTATACATGTGTTTTTATTTTTTTTAGTTCAATTATGTTATGATTATTTTATATGGTTTTGTCTAAAAAGCATTTGTTTAGAAGTGAACAAAAAAAGAAGAAGAGTAGAATAGTTAGTATCCTAAAAAGGAGTTATCAATGAATTTGTTAAAAGAGTGGCTCTTTTAGTAAGAATTATGAGAAATTATGTAAAGATAGTTTTGGACAACTTAATAAAATTTTAAGTGACGAGATCCATAGTCATGAGAATGTTAGAATGTTAGCAATTTGAGTAAATATAAACATTCATCAAATGCATCTAATTTAGAAAATGTAAGGGTAGATAAACACCCAATCCCTCTATTGAATATTTATGATCCTAAAAATTGGATAATCTTGACAATAAAATAAGGAACATTTTAATTAAAAAAAGGCCTATACGAGAATTGAATCTTGTGTTCTCTTTAGATGATACATACATATTATTGATTCAATGGGCCCCATATTTTTTTACTTTTTACTGGGCTTATAAAAATGTTAGAAATGGCTCTAGATCGAACACCTTGTTTCTCTTATATATACACCTCAAAGGGTAGCCATATACATATAAATTATACAAAATAACTATAACTCTTTTACACCAAACTTTTGGACTTTTGCTTGTCAACAAGCAGTTTATCTCATAAACAGATTGCCAATTCCAAATTTGAAGAATAAATCTCCTTATTAAATACTATTAGTGAAACCCAACATTATAATTTTATGAGAACCTTTCTTTGTTTACATTTATTACCCATGGCTTTACCAATATACTACCATTAAATTAGAACCAAGGTTTAAACCATATATTTATATTGGTCTCTTAAACATATCACAACAGTTGTGTTTTAACCCTTTTCATCAAAAAATTTTTCTTTCAAGTGATGTTTTATTTTTTTGAAATCTAATTTATATTTAAAAATATTTTATATTTCTAATTAAACTTGAGATAATATACCAAATCAACCTTCGAGTTCATTATAAAATCCTTAAGGACTTTAACAATGTATTATTTAAAAATGAAGTAGAAGGTAATTTTAGGTCTAACTCCTACACCACTGATTTAAGTGATTGTGCATAACAAACTGAGGAAACATGTGTAAAGATGGAAGGAAGATACTTTACCTAGTGCAATAGCCAAAATTGCCAATATATGTTGAGGAAAAAGCTAAATTATGCAATAATGAATAGAGAATGGCCAAACAAGTTCCTATAGAGTATAATTACCTTCGAAGCCCTTAGAACCTTAGATCATTTACCAATTATTAGTCAAAAAATAGATAAAAGAGGCAAGAAGAACTACCCCTTCAATTTTGATAATTTTCTTATAAAAGAAGAGGGATTCAACGAAGCCATTAACAAAAGTCTTCAATAGGGGATTAAAGGCAACTAGCAATATCAATTAGTTAAAAAATTGGAACTTATCAAGAATGAGATGGATACCTCTAAAATGGTTAGAAGTGTTAAATCCATGCTTCTACAAATACATTGTACCTTATATCTAAATCCCTTAAATGCCCATCAAAAGGAGAAAGAGAGAATTACAATGCATGAATACAGAAAGGTGGTATCCATTCACAACTCCATACTAAATCAAAGAGTAAGATTGAAGCGGAACTTACAGGGTGGCAAAAACATAAAATGTCTTACCAATACCTTCAATGCTAGGACGCAGGCAAACTTTAGTTCTAAGCTGATTAGGCTAGACAGGGAACTAATTATCTCTTAAAATGAATTAAAGGAGGAGGCTTATAGATACTTCAAGAATATCCTTGGAACTTAGCAGGCCATCAACTCTTCAACATCTATTTTAAGCTTCTTCATACATAAACCTTCACAAATGAGATGAAAGACAGCTTAAGAAAAATTGTAATTACTCAAAAAATTGAGCGGAAAGTTTTTAAGCTTAATTCCATGAAGGTTCTAGGGCCAGATGGATTTAATGGATTCTTTTTCCATAAAACTTGGAGCTCTACCAAGCATACAATTATCAAAGAAGTCAAAAGAATTATTTTCCAATGGTAAATTGTTGAAAGAAATTAATAAGACTCATCATATATGTCTATTGCATAAATCCAACACCCCCAACTTTCTTAAAGATTATAGACCCATTTTATACGATAATTTCATTTATAAAATCATTTCTAGAGTTATTGCGACAAGTATTAAGCTAGCTTTCCATTCCTACAATGCCTTCATGGAAGGGAGGAGAATTGGAGATAACATTCTAATGACCCAAAAGTTGTTCAAGAGCTATGGTAGAAGGAGAGCCCTAAAAGATTGCCATTTTAAGATTGATTTTAACAAGGCTTTTGATAGTGTAAATTGGACTTTCATTTTACAACTCTTAAAAACATTTGACTTCCTTGTAAAATTCTCAAGCTGGACTGAGGAATGTATAACCTCAACTTCATCTAGTATCCTGGTGAATGGAGAACTAACAAAAGTATTCCAGTGAAGGAAAGGGCTAAAGTAAGGTGATCCACTCTCCCCCTACACTTTTCATAGTACATATGGAAGCATTCTCCAGGTTGCTCAGGTCCAATATTAGCAGAAGCTCTAACTTTGCATACCATAGCAAATGTAGAAGAGTAAAATTGGTGGATATGAAATTTGCAAATGACCTTTTAATATTTTTCAAATCCAATGTTCAAACTGTCAACGTCTTAACTGACACTCTTAATACATTCAATAACTCAAGGCTCATGAATAATGAGGGGAAACCCAGCTAATTATGCCTATGAGTGCTAAGGAAAAAGTAAGCAAGCTCTTAAATATCACATTATTCACAGTATCCATCCTAACAATTAAATGTATTGGTCTCCCTATCTTTAACAAAAAGCTAAGAGTAAGGGAATGTTAACCCAAGAAAGACAAGATACAAAAAAAAGGCTAAACCATTGGAGAAATAAAGATTTATCATATGGAGGAAAGTTAAAATTGATCAAATTAGTCCTAAGTTCTCTATACATTTACTGGTCAACTTATATGTTGCTTTTTAAAGGAGTAATCAAGTTTATAGAAAAATGATAAGGAAGTTCTTATAGAGTGGAAGAACATAGAGGAACTGATGGCTAATGTTAAATGGCAAGATATATTTCTACCTTACAATGAAGGAGGGCTAGGCATCCAAGCTATAAAAACCAATAACCAGATAAAAATAGCTAAAAGACTATAGATGATAATCAATAGGGAAAAAACCTTAGGGTCTAAATAGGTACACATATATGTGTTAAAAGGTCAAAGTTTATTGGAGCTCAAAGAGTGCCAAAATCACTCTAATTTTATATCTCAGATCTGTAGGATAAGGGACACTTTGGCCTGATAATATGCATAATAGGCAATAAGAAAAGAGCTTAAATCTTCTTCAATAATTGGCTAAAGAATATACCACTTTTCTTATCCAACTTAAGAGTTCTTTATGAAAGAAGATTTCAAATGAATGTAAAAGTGCATGAATGGATATTAGGGAACCAATGGTAATCCATCCACAAGAGATAACCTCAATTCTACCAGGTTACAATGCTTACCAATAAACTGAAGATAGATATATCTGGAAAGCTGACTTAAGTGACAATTTCTCTAACAACTCTTGTAGAGAATTCCTGAGAAGGAAGGAAAGAGAAGTGAGATGGGATAAACTAGTGTTGAGCAAACATTAGTCCCCCAAGATATCCTTTATGCTATGTTTATGCTTGAGGATTAGACTTGCAATAAAAAACAGATTGAGTTTCCTTAATATTCAGGGAACTTGTGTGTTTTACAGGCTTCAAACTAAATCCATATCACATTTATTCTTTGAATGTTTAGCTAGATTTGAGAAACATTACATGTGTTCCCAGCTCTAGACCAAAAACTTCTTTACTTTCAAGATATATTAGAATGACTAGAAGGAGACAACTATTTTACCAAGAACATGAAACTACAGGCAGTCAACTCCATATAAATTTGTATGTATGCCATATAGAAACAAAGGAATGCTATAATCTTCAAAGTTGAGCAAACAACTAAGAAGGATGCACTGATGATTTCCTTAACCAAAAGCAGAGAGCTAGAATTACAAGTAAACAAAAGGGCCACTCTAATTGAACGCTAAACACAATGTTGCAGTCTAGTTTTCAGCTTGCTCTTTTGTTCTGTACATTTGTTTAAGCTAGTCGATAGCTTTAGTTTTCATTGTAAGGCTTTGTAACCTTTTGATTAGATATAATATATTTAACTTTTTAACTAAAAAAAACTCCTACTCCTCCATTTGATTTCATAAAAAAATTTATGACTACTCCATCTATGTGGCTCAATCGACAAGTTTACTCTCATTATGCTAACTTAACAATGTCGGCTATTCAAGTAACACTTATTTTACTACCACTTCATATAATAGTATATAATACTATTATATAATATAAATAATAAATAATAAACAATGTACCTCGGATCGCTTAAGGAATAGTTCGAGGGATGCATCAAGATAAAGATCAAGCTTCGAAATAAGGTACGAATTAAATTTCCGCTTTATTATAATTTGTGTTAATCATTTTATAGAATTAAATAGATCTTGGTTTTCGAGAAATCAAAAGTTACGAAAAAGTTTCGTGATTATTCCGCTGCGATCAGGGTCGGATCTCGACCCGGTTTCCCAACAATAATAGTAAATAATACATTAGACATTCCATCTGTTCCAAACACACAAACATCAACTGCCCCTAGCCCACCTGATAACTAACCAACCCTCTTTCTAGGCCAACCACGTCAATCTCGCATCACAACTCATTCCTAAACAACTTTAATAAACTAAAATTTATTTTTATCTCCACTCTCCATACCATTTACTCATAAACAAGCACAAAAATATATTTACTCGTAAACAAGCACAAAAATATAAAAAATTTCCAATGCACTTTCGAAGAACCAAATATAGGAATTAGTACTCAAAAGAGAAATCTCATATTGTCATTAAATGTAATTGGCTATCGTGAATCAAGTATAAGCTATTGACAGGTACAAGGCACATCTCATTGCAAAATGATTTACATAGAGACTTAGTATTGACATCCAGCCTTATAGTCAAACCTATTACAATCCAATTAATACTCTGGTTAACTCTTAGAAAATAATTGGATTGTGTATCACTTAAATATCAATAATGTATTCCTTTAAGGATACTTAGAGGGGAAAGTTCTCATGAGACACGATCCAACTATCTTTTAATGGTATAAATTATGACTTATCTTGTTATTTTATGAAAAATTAATATATATTTTGTTTTCTTTGAATTGTATAAATCTCCTGAAATAAAGAGTAGCAATCTTCTTTTCAAATGTCATCTTTTTTACATTTTCGCTCATTCATATTCTTAATTCCTGTTTGATAAAGTCATTTTGTCCTCAATTCACATATTAATTAGTCTGTGTAAATACTAAGAGAAATTCAATTATCAAATTATTTTGGTAAATATATAGTAAGTAGCAGCAAAAAAATAAAATAAAGAATCGCTGGCAACGAATTAGATCCGTAAATTGGTCAAAGTCAAATACAAATGTGCAAAACCAAACCGAACCGAATGAAACTGCCCTTACAATAGTATTATTAAAATTTCCATGTTACAATGACGATACTTACACGACGTCGTTTCTTTTGCCAAGGTGCGACTCCCTCCTCTTTTCCTCTTATAAAAGGCGTGAACACGTGCCAGCGTCGTGATCTGGGAATACAACCTTTTTTTTTGTGGCGTTTCCGTAATTACATGTTCTTCCAAGGCCTTTTTCCTTACCTGCTTGTATTTATCTCACCTTCTCCAACTCACCCCGCTCTAGCTAGTGGGAGCTCTCTCCTCCCTAAACCCGACGAATCACACCGAAAAAGAAAAGCCGCCAGTTTTAAATTTCACCAGGTTCACTCCGTTTGTTC
This sequence comes from Erythroxylum suave, assembly GCA_027563595.1. NCBI lineage: Eukaryota > Viridiplantae > Streptophyta > Magnoliopsida > Malpighiales > Erythroxylaceae > Erythroxylum > Erythroxylum suave. Next base: position 20,937,188 of record JAOSBN010000002.1, on the reverse strand, counting down.
CCCAAGAAAATTTCCGGCGAAAACATCATTGCGAAAGCAAGAGTTCTTTGAGAACTGAGATAGCTGAGAGAAAAAATGTCGTCGGGGACAAGAATGCCGACATGGAAGGAGAGGGAGAACAACAAGAAAAGAGAAAGGAGGAGGAGAGCGATCGCCGCAAAAATCTTCACCGGACTAAGAATTTATGGTAACTACAAGCTCCCCAAGCACTGCGACAATAATGAAGTCCTCAAAGCCCTTTGCAGCGATGCTGGTTGGACCGTTGAAGAAGATGGCACCACCTATAGAAAGGTAACTCTTAAACAACAACTTGTGGCTAATCTGGATTTTACTTGTGAAAGGAGTTGCATGTTGGAGCATAATGTGCACTTTAGCTCTCTATTTTGTACGACGATAACTTGCGCGGGTGGTTTCTGGTTATCGGTTTTTAATTAGATCTATATCTGATTGGTCCAAGAGTTGGCGCCGCACCTGATTTTGTCTTATTTTTAAGTGCACTGGTTGTATGAGAGATAATAGCGAGAGTCGTGATGGAAAGTTGAGATTGTCCTAGTATAATCTACTTTTTCCCTGTTTGTGGCCTTTTACTTTTAAGATGCACGGAAGCATCGGATCAAAAGATTCGGTATGCTTCGATCTATTAGCAGGAACATGGTGGACAGGGGACTCCGAGAAAGAGCAGAGTAAGCCTGGTCAGCATGTTCTGCACCAAATTGTCCTTCCCCTGTGAACAATATGACTCGTCGAGATTCCGTTTGATCCAAGGGCGTTTTCATCATCCAATCGTCTTTGATTTTTAATGCAACTGATTGTCTAATTTTGCATTTTTTAGTGAACCCAAATCTCCCTTTAGTTCGTTTTCATTTTAACTCGAAGGTCATTTGGGGCATTTCATGTTTCCCTCTTGCGTGAGACGACTTGGTTTACTGGGTAGTCGGTGTTGACCTAGACCTAATTTGTTGCTTAATAAATGTTTGGTGTTGGAAGGTTGAAAAGGACTGTCTTCATTTTTCTCTCATTTTCTTTTTTCTTTTTCTGGGCTTTGAATGGGGAAGGGAGATATCAAATCCTTGGATACCCTTTTCGTGGAATGTTTAGTTTAGGGATATTTTAAGGGTATAAAGCGTGTTAAGACATTAGAGTGGTTAGGGGGTGTCTTTGTGTTTGATTATTGTAATGGGAACATGTGGGGGAAGATAGCGTGTCGTGGTGCAGTACACTGATAACTTCATCTTTTGACATTAATTTGTCTTTAACAAAGTTTTTGTCGGGTCGCAATTACTCTAGTGCCCTTCTGTCTTCTTTTCTCCACTTGTTTTCAACCTTTGTGGCGGAAGATTCCTAGTTATTGCTTGGTAAAGTAGGGAATATTGGTAGCTTAGCTATTAATGATATTCGTCTTATGAGAGGTGGGCTGGAGTCCTACCAAACTTGGAATGAGATCTGGGTAGGAATCAACTATTAATAACATGTCTGAAAATGAAATGCAGCTAAACTTTGATAACGTCTTGTTCATCTTCTATTGCCAAAAGATAAGATCAAATAAATTCAAGTGGACACGTTTATAGTGGACACAATTGCTGCCCATGGCATTTCACCAGACAACAATTTGTCATGTGAACTAGGCATCCTATTAACAAACCTGTCAATCCCCATTTCTTACTCACCTAGTCTGACTTCTGTGCCATCAGACTGGTTCCAAGTTTCAGAGCTTGCCATTTGCGCATGAAAAATTATTTTAAGTCTTAGATATAGACATCTTTTCTCACCTCTTTTAATTTTTTCCTTGGTTTGAATCAACTGATAAATGTGGTGATGAAGTTAGATGAAGCCGATGCATTATCAATGGTTGGAGATTTCTTTTCCACACGTGGGAGACTGATTTGTTATCATCTTTAGGCCATGACTTAGGACACAGGAAGGGCTTGGAATTAAACCCCTGAGCTCAAGCCTTGAGGCTACTTGAGTTATCACGTGGGCTAGTATCTCTAGTAATTCTAGAGAGACAGATAGTTGATTCTGCAAATAGAGGCGTTTATACATGAAGATATAACTCATTTCTTAATTGCACTGAGGAGTTAAGAGATTACTGGGTAATGCTTCCATGTTGGAAATTTTATGTTAATTGCTGCAGTGGCGGTCTGGCACTCTGAAAGACCTCCTTCAAATCTTTTGATTGTGATCAGGGTGATACTTAACTCTTTAAGTTCGATTAGCTTGAAGGATAGAGTAGTTTTTGTTATTACAAACCTAGCTCCTAAATGCTGAATGTTGTTATAGAATCTTTCATGAGAAATTCAAATGATGTACATGAATTTGAGCTTTAGAGACTGAGGGACTTGAAGTATTATTCAAGTGATTGTAAGATGTGAAGTAACCATAATCTTCAAACTGGCCAGATACATCTTGTGAGGCAAACTGTTGCTTTTTTCATTTTGTTATCTGCGTTATGTCACGTACCAGGATATCTGCCTGCTAAACATATACAATTTGTGAATGATTTTCCTTGTCCCTTGATTTGTTTGTATTACTATAGGGATGCAAGCCTGTGGAACGTATGGACATTGTCGGAGGGTCTACATCAGCTAGTCCATGCTCATCATATCAACCTAGTCCCTGTGTGTCCTATAACCCAAGTCCTGCTTCATCTTCTTTTCCCAGTCCTGTATCGTCTCGTTATGTTGCCAATGCCAGTTGCAATGCTGATGCCAATTCCCTTATCCCCTGGTTGAAAACGCTCTCATCTAGTTCTTCATCGGCCTCATCTAAGCACCCGCATCATATTTATATTCACAGTGGCTCCATAAGCGCTCCAGTCACCCCTCCCTTGAACTCTCCAACTTCCCGAACTCCCCGTACTAAAAATGACTGGGATGAACCAGCTGCTACCCCATCATGGCTGGGACAGAATAATTCTTTCTTGCCTTCATCAATGCCTTCCTCTACTCCACCAAGTCCTGGACGTCAGGTCCTGCCAGATTCTGGATGGTTTGCTGGTATCCAGATTCCTCAAAGTGGACCATCGTCACCAACATTTAGCCTTGTCTCTCGAAACCCGTTTGGCTTCCGAGAGGATGCATTGTCAGGTGCAGGTTCACGCATGTGGACTCCAGGGCAAAGTGGGACATGTTCTCCTGCAGTTCCTGCTGGGATTGATCAGACTGCTGATGTTCCAATGGCAGATAGTATTGCAGCTGAATTTGCGTTTGGTTGTAATGCAACAGGCGTAGTAAAACCGTGGGAAGGAGAAATAATACATGAAGAATGTGTATCGGATGATCTTGAGCTCACGCTTGGCAATTCTAAGACCAGGTAAATTGGTTATAGATCTAAGAATTAAGCTGTAGCAGGGTCTTTGAAGCTCATATTTTGTCTCCAGATTTGATTGAAGTTGGAATGATTTTCTTTCCTTATATAGGTAGAGAGAATGGATAGACGAGGCTTAAGTGAGACTTAGCCATGGATCTGTTAATATGGCTTCTTCCTTCCCTCCATGCCTTCACGTGAATGACTGCATATTCTGCATGTTTTGATTGGCGTCTGTAGGAGCACCTGTTCATTCTTTTTCCGTTTTCCCCCATTGCTTTCAACAAAGAACCTCAAATTTAGATTAGATATAGTTCTTGGCAGTGACTTCGCCCCCTCACTCCAAACCATCTGTTGCTTTTTTCCTTTTAAATCTTTCCAGAAGAGTTCATTTATAGCTTGATACTCTTTATGGCGTAGAATTTGTGATTGGAATGGCATTTGGATTTCAAGAGCACCACTTCCTGTTTCATCATCTGATTATTGTTATATTCTTTGTGATTATTACTTTCCCAATCTGTTACCATTGCCTTTGCACACCAATAGTCCTTGTTTACAGTTGCTTGCCTCGAATAATTTCAATACTGAGGAGATGAAAAGCCTAAAAAATATTGCAGAAGATAGGTAAATTTGGTGATGTAGAAATGGAAAATTTGCAAATTGGTGTTGTCATGGGCTTATGTTGCGAGGTATTAGTTAAAGGAGAAGTAGAAATGGGAACAAGCACCAAACTCTAGACAAGGTCAAACGATTCTTTCCGTTTTTCACTCGATTGGTATCGCCCTTTTGTTGGAAAAGGAAGAAAGCAGAAAGGAAAAAGTTTGAATTTGGAAAGAGCATCCGAGTAAATTGCGGTCATTTAAGAAAACACCACTTCTGTCGATGGTTCCACTTCCCACCCCTTTCTCCCTTAGAAACCGGCGCAATTAAAGATCTATGGGTAACACTTTTGAATTCCACAACTCGAACCAATCACCTCTCTCCGAGACCCAGAGAGCCCAGTTAAGAATTGCTGCAGCAGCATGGTTTTTAGGCAACGTGCTGACGAGTATATCTGATGGGGTGGGTTATTGATCGGTAGCCAGACCCTGGACTGCTCTTTTGAGCGATTAGTGACAATACTCCCTTCAAGTGAACAGCCAACAAATTCTTCTGCAGAAAATGTAATGCAATTATCGATATGTAGGCAGTTCTAAGACGTTCAGGTGGACCTCATGATGAGCTTCATTTGAAAACTTCTTAGGAATTCCAAATGAAAAACATGGAATCGTAAAATATACAGGAAATGGTCTCAAGCCGTAAAGTGTCACGGCAGCTATGGTTGCAGCGACACCTTAGCGATTTTAAAACAAAAGGAAATTGCACAAACCACTAAAGTTACAAATACTATATCAGATTTTGATTAAAAGTATTTTAAATTTTTATTTATTAAAATTAATATAAAATATTTTATTATTAGACATAATAGCTTTTATCTAAAATATTTTTGTGTTTGAAAATATTTAAATATAAAATTATTTTTAAAATTTAGTCCTTTAAATTTTTTAATTTATAACTCTAATATGATATTTTTATATTTTTCAGTACTTTGGCTTCTAACTCTTTATTGACCATTATGTTAATTAATATAAATTATTAGTGATCTAATGATAATATTTAAATTATGTGCACGAGAAATGTGGGCAATTTATAGGTTGAATCGGTATAAATTATCTTTCCCTCATGTTCCGCTAGAGTGGGACCCCCTGAATCTAGGGCCACTTGGCTTTCCAATC
>JAOSBN010000002.1:20866896-20932007 GCA_027563595.1 Erythroxylum suave | reverse complement strand
ACTTTCGAGCAGCGAAGGAAACTAAGGCAAACTCCTCTAATTCTTCGAAGGGCAATGGCCATGCTCAACAGGAGAATGCCGAGGGGAAGAAGAAGAAGAAATCCAAAAAGGGAGACTTCGATGGGAATAGCAAGCAAGATAGTGGCTCGGAGAGTGGGGAGACGTCCTCTAGAAAGGCCAAGTTTGCTTGTTATCTATACGGTGGACCACATTTTGCGAGAGAGTGTCCGAGGAAGGAGAAGCTAAACGCCCTGATAGCCGAAGAAGAGAAAGGATCTTCGGAGGATGCGACGATAAATCCAATTGTGTTGTTAAATGCGGTTAGTAAAGAACCTAATCCTTATGATGAACTAATGTATGTGGGGATACAGGTCAATGGGATAGAGGTGACCGCATTGGTAGATACGGGGGCATCACATTCCTTCGTGGCGGAAAGGATGGTGCGTAAATTGGGGCTTAGAGTGTCTACGACCCCAATGAAGTTGAGAACCCCTACGAGTAAGGCACGAGCGGTGATGGGAGCTGCCTACAACGTCCCAATGAGCATAGGGAGTTGGGGTGCCAAGATGAATTGCCTAGTTGTATCACTTGAGGATTTCGAAATGATATTGGGGATGGACTTCCTCAAGGCAGCAAAGATGGTGCTGTACCCAAGTTTGGGAGGTATGATGGTTATGAATGATGAAAAATCTTTCTTTGTTAATTGTTGTAGATTCATTGGTGGAACGAAGGAGACTACAGCATCGGTAGCCCAAGTGTCAGCTATGGTCCTTGAAAAGGATCCAAACTATGCTCGAGGAAGCTTGAAACAAAAGGCGGGTAAGGAGCATATCTTTGCTAAGATCGCGGAGGATCAAGGTGACAGAGAAAGCTCAGCGGATGGAGCTCTTCTCAGCATGTCTCTGGTGGGCGAGATGAGCCTGAAGAAGGTGAGTCCAAGTAAAGGCAAAGACAACCCCGATGGATTGGGAAGATGGTATGTGGGTGAAGTGCCAATGGATGTGAAGGCTTGTGACAGTCTTCGAGAGCTAATCGAGGAGTCTTTGAAGAAACCACTCATGGGGGAGTGCCAACAAACTAATTCGAAGAGGGCGTCGAATCCATCTGGTGGGGGTGGTTTGTTAGACCCCTAAACTTCGAAGCATAGCTCAGCGACCTTCTGGAGGAGCCTTAGGGGGGAGGTTCGCTGGATTCGCGCATGAGGGAGGCATGCGAAAACTCTAAGGCAAACATGGGCGAGTGAGATCGGACTTGGTACGAATTTTGGTAGAGTCTCGGATCTTGTGGAGATTGACTCGGCCCAGGCTAAGGTCTTGACGAACTAAGAACTTAGCACATGCTCGGATGGACAGACCACGACTAACGGGCTTGTTGTGGGGAGCGTTGGCTCAGGCTGGGATGCTACGCGGGCTTCAGCGAGATCACATTGCATCATCAACGGATAGAGATTGCGGGGAGATCTTAGATGATGTGGCGATGACAAAGAATTAGAGTTACAGTGGGATTCAACATCTGAAGATAGCCGAGATCTTCGCGGATAAGGATGCTAGTTTCCCAGTGGGATGTAAACTCTATCTTTTTGTTATCTTGTGGATTCTATCTTATCAGTTAGAGTCCTATTTAGATGGGGGTGTCATCTAATTAGTCCGTGTGATGTAATCTGATAGAGATAGACGTGATCTTAGCTCGATCCTAAGTAGATCAGTTCGAGTGAGATTAGGTAGTTCAGATTCACTGGGATTCTGAATAGAGGCCTATATATAGCTCATTCGAGCTTTGCTCTCAACTCAGTGAGGGGATTCAGAGAGAGAGCATTCATTGTATTCTTTTGAAGGAAAGTATATAAAGGTTGGTTTAAGCCGTATCTCTGTTGTTTTACTTATTGCCTATCTTTCTTATTGGTTTCTTAAGCATTGTTTCTTCGAGTGTGCGAGCGAAACACTTCGAGTGTTTGTTGAGGGCTGAGTCTTGCTTAAAGCGGGCTAAGTGAGACTGCCGTACAAGGTGTTGGCGATAGAATTCGAGGAAAGTTCGAGTCCCAAGCAAACCTTTGTATCACCTACCACAAAACGTATATTGATCTAGTTAATGTATTCTTGCTCTTTGTTAACTTGGGTGTTATGCTGTGTTGAAAGTGGAGGAGAGCAGTGAATAAGATTCAAGGACTTTACTTTTTCTTTCAATTTTATTGATTTTTGTCTTACAATAATCTACGAGGAACCATAACTTTCAATCAATTTCCATTACCTTTAGAAGGATTCTTCTAAATCTCATTGTTTATACACACTTCAATTTTATGAAATTTTATTTTAATTGATTGAGGTATATTGATGTTGTTAATTTAATGTTATTGTTAGTTATACAAATTTCAACATTTGGTATTCAATATCCTTTCCATTTGCTTTAAAGTTATTTTTTCTCTTTTTTTAAAATAATTTTTGTGATCTTTGAAGTCGTATTCTGATATCCATTTTCGAAAACTCTTATTGATAATGAATAAACTGTTTTTTAGGGCATAAACAACTTTTGTATCATTCAAACAATTATTTACATACCTTTTGGAAAAGATTTTTGAATAAAAAATAGGAAAAAATCAATTTTTTAAAAAACTCCTTAGGTATGAAACTTTTAGCTTTTTGATCTCTTTTTTAGGTAAATTTTTGTTCAAAATAATGTCATAAATCACTTAATTTTTGGAAGAGGAAGAAAAAATTGTTTAAGATTGCCAGAAATGGCTCCTTCGAGAATGACATATCACCTAGTTAGGTCGCTGGTTATAGACAAGTTGTATGACCTATCTAGAGCTTGACAATAAAGTATTTACAATTATGTCAGTATTAAATATTTATAATTTTGTCATTACTAAATATTTACAATTCTACGACTAATGAGGATTTACAATTCTATAATTACTGAATATTTATAACTTTTCCCCTGTTTGTATATTAATAGTTTTTGTTAATCAAAGAAAAAAAATTGTCGTTATTATTTTTTTGAAACGAGTGTCTTGGTATGCTTTATTTATTACAATTTTCCTGAGTTGAATATTTTATTTATTCACATGATAAGTATGATATATTTTAGATAACTTTACATGTCTTTTATGACTACTTGTCATTTGTTTAATATAGAATTTTGATTATGTTAAATTTTTTATGATACTTTGGATATAATTGAATATTGTGTGCTTATTACATTTCGTAAGCCTAGGCATTATAATGTTTTTATTGATATTATTTTCTTTCAATAATAATCAAAATTTATGCTAAGATTCATATGAGCAGTGAAACTATCCTATCTATAGTAAGTTCATTGTTTGGTGGGATGCTAATCCATTGAATATTATGAATTAATACAATTTTACCATCGTAAATTGAATGACACATTTGATTGTGACATTTAATATTGCTTTTACATATGAATGAGTCAATTTCTTATGCTCAGTAGACTCTAACATTCAATAACCACTTTTATGGATCATTTAAGGATGTTGAAGAAAGAGTGAAAAACATGATCTTGTATTATAAGTGTATTATTATTGCTCTTATTATTTTTCTTTAGCTTTGAGCAATCCTTAATTCTCTGTCATCTTGAAGTTTAATAAGACTAATCACAAATAATAAGTTGACTCTCTCATAATAAATTCAGCGATTTTGAATTGGACCTGGTTTTGAGAGATGACTCTCTTAATAAACCCATTATTGAGAGTTTTGCTAATCATAAAAAGTTTTATAATGATCGAGAATACTCAAATCGATTATGATGGTCATGAGTTATCAACTGAAGGAGTTTATACATGATAGCATCCAAAATATTGAGAGTGCTAGGGAATTTTTTGAAGTCATTGACAAGAAATATAAGATATTCTCTAAGAATGAGAAAAATGAGCTCTTAAACACTATGCATACCATTATTTATGATGGTGTTAGTGAGATTATAAAGTGATAAGTGCTAGTTACACTATGTTTCATGATTTTAAGAATGTTTTATTTTTATTTTGATGGCTCCTATATGATTTGGTATTTAATTTTCCTTGTATTTTGATTTTAGGTTTTGTTCTAGCTCTCAAATATAGAAAAAATTGAACTTGAGTTAAAGCTAATTTGGAGAAGTTTTGACATAATTTTGGAGGAACATAACATTAACATGGACCCATTTTCTTAAATATGACAATAACAGAGTACAATGTCCCACCTTTATTCCACCCTAGTGTGTTATGTTTATCAGAGAGTTTGCCATATGATCAAACACACCTGAAGTAGTTACTCGTATTCTTCAACATGCATATATGTGTGTCTATATTCATACCTTCAAGACTCGTATTCTCAAGATGAACCTTCAAACATATGATTTAAGGTGTTACTAATGCAATATGGGCTAAACATAGGCAAGACCTACCAATGTTTTGGATCCATATTGTAGTGATTTGTTACAAAAATTTTAGAAAGAGGTGTTAAGCAACACAACACCAACATTATCCCCTACTAAACCCATGTTAGTAGTATCTTTTACACAAATTTTGGGGTTTATGGTATAAAAAGGACAAAGAGGGCCATATTTAAAAGGAAGAGAAAAAAAGAGCCAAATTAGAGCGTCTTAGAACAAGATAGTAGGAACTTTGGAGAAAGAACGAGATTCCCTCAAGATTTAATCATAAAATTCAACATTTCTAGATTCACAAGAATGAGCTCTTGTGTTTTGTTTTGTTCCTTGTTTATTATTGGTTTTTATTCTACTATGAACTAAATCTCTCGTTAAGGTTAAGGATACAACTTTTGTGGGATATTTCAATTATTAATACGTGATTATCTATTACTTGGATTTGTTCTATTTAATCTTGATTCTTTAATTTATGTCTGACCATCATGGATTTAATCTTAGAGATTGTATGAAGGACTAAAAGGGGAATTATAACTCACACGTTAGGAAAATAAACATTTTAGATTTAAAGATAAGGATATCTTAGACTATTGTAGTAACTAATATAGCTACTCTAAATGAATTTGATTAGGTTAATCGTGCATTGAGAGGTGGTAATTACTTAATTAGATATACATGTGTAACTGAGAGATAGAGAGAATGTATACCTTAGGTTAATAGATATTTCAACAGTTCTAAATAATTTTTCTTGATAATTGATATTCCTCATATGTGAACCTTAAAACCTCCAAGTTCAATATTGTCATTCTTCTTCGTCTTGGATTAGGCTTGCTTGGTTTCCTATAACAAACCAAGTTCTCATTCAATAGGAAATTCAATTTAAGCACCCATAGAACCAAAAACATGAAATTGACCCTAGAATACTTAAACCCATACATTTCCCAAGTTCTTTAAACCAAAACCCCTCCAAAACTCTGAGAGATTAAAAATCGACTTACCTTGAATCTTCACCAACTAGTGAAATTCTTACAGAAAGCTCTTTCCTTCCTCTTTATTTTTCCCCACTTGAGCAATCTCAGATTCTCTCTTTAAGATTAGGAAAATTCGTGGCCTAGTTCAAAGCCTTCTTCTTTCTAACTTCACCGAAACCTCTCTTCTTCTTTCTCTCTCCTTTACTTTTTGATTTTCTCTCCTTCTTTCCTTCATTCACGTTTTTGATCTTCTTATTTACTAGACAATCTTTTCCTCTTCCCATTCTACCCTTAATGGGTGAGAGAAGTCCACCTTACCCTTCCTTTAATGCCTTAATGCTTCTAACCTTAGGTAATCTTCCCAAATTACCCTTATGCATTCTTAATTCTTCAATTTAACTCACGTCATACTATAACTTAATCTTAATTCTTCCATTTAATACTTCAAATTTCCATCCATCCGTGAAATAAATCCTCCTAAACTTGACATAATAGTTAAACTTCAATTAAAAATGATTTACCCATCAAGAACACAAAATTCATTCAATTTATGCTTCCTAAAATAAAAATTCGGGGCCCAACATTTCTCCTCTTCTTAAAAGAATTTTGTCCTAGAAATTATTACCTGAGTCATTGAAAAGATGTGGATACTTCCCCTTCATAGCCTCTAGTGGCTCCCATGTCGCCTCCTCTATCAAATGGTTTCTCCACAGGACTTTGACCAATTTTACAACCTTGTTCCTCAAAACTTTTTCCTTCGAGTCTAATATCTCCACTGGTTGCTCCTCATAGGTCAAATCTTCCCTCAATTGAACCTCCGATGATTGAACTATTTGCAAAGGATTGGATCGATACCTTCTCAACATCGATACATGGAAGACATTGTGAATCTTAGACAATTCCAGTGACAAAGCTAATTTGTAGGCTAAAGGCCCATTCCTCTTAAGGATCTCATAAGGGCCTATATATCTCAGACTAAGCTTGCCCTTCTTACCAAATCTCAAGACCCCTTTCCATGGATAAGCTCTAAGAAGCACCTTGTCTCCAACTTCAAACTCCATCTCTTTTCTACTTGCATATGCACAACTCTTCATTCTGTCCTGAGCTGCTTTAATCCTCTGTTTTATCAATTTAATCTTATCAACTGTGACTTGCACCAACTCAGGTCCTAAAAGTCTCCTTTCACCTTCCTCATCCTAACAAATAGGAGTTCAGCACGTCCTATCATACAGAGCTTCATAAGGTGCCATTTGAATTCTCGAATGATAGGAATTATTGTAAACAAACTCAATTAAAGGAAAATGATCATCCCATGAGCCTTTAAAATCCATAACACAAGCTCTCAACATTGCCTCTAAAGTCTATATTGCTCTCTCCGATTTTCAATCAGTTTGTTGATGGAAAGCTGTACTAAAGTGCAACTTAGTTCCCAAAGCCTCCTATAAGCTCTCCCAAAATCTGGAGGTGAACCTGAGATCTCTATCTGAAACTATGGAGTTTGGAATTCCATGTAGCCTGATTATTTCATCCATATATTTCTTGGCCAAAGCATTCAAAGAATCTGTCTGCTTAATTGGCAAGAAATGTGCTGACTTGGTTAGCCTATCCACAATCACCCATATTGCATCATGTTTCCTACTAGTTCTCAATAATCGCATCAAGAAATCCATCGAAATCTTCTCCCACTTTCATTCCGGAATAGACAAAGGCCGAAGTTTGCCTGAAGGTGCTTGGTACTCAGCCTTGACTTGCTGACACATTAAGCATTTCTTAGTATACTCCGCAATATCCTTCTTCATTCCTTTCCACCAGAAATGCTCCTTCAAATCTCTATACATTCTTATACTCCCCAGGTGTATTGCATAAGAAGCATTGTGCACCTCATCAAGAATTTCATCCTTCAGCTCTTACATGTCTAGAATATATAGTCTATTCCCCACCACCATCAATCCATCTTCCCTTACCTCTCATTCAGAAGGTTTACCACTTTTAATCTCTTCTCAAAGCTTGCTTAAATACTCATCTTGTTCCTGTAATTCCTTAATATTCTCATTTAACACTGGCCTTACCCTAAAGTTAGCCAATATATACCCAAATTCAGCTTGTCTCAATATCAGCCGAAGTTTGGCTAATTCCTTCAACAAAAGAAGGTGCACTGTCTCCACATGTGCCATAGTCGACTTCCTACGCAGGGCATCCGCTACTACATTAGCTTTCCCTGGGTGGTAGTCTATCGTCAAGTCATAGTCCTTCAACAACTCTAACCATCTTCTTTGTCTCAAGTTCAACTCCCTCTGACTCATCAAATACTTAAGGCTCTTATGGTCTGTAAATACCCTAGTAGCGACTCCATAAAGATAATGTCTCCATATCTTCAATGCAAAAATTATGGCAACCAACTCCAAGTCATGGGTAGGATAGTTCATCTCATAAGGCTTTAATTGCCTAGAAGCATAAGCGATCACCTTATCTCCTTGCATCAACACACAGTCCAATTCCTTCCTTGAGGCATCACTATATACCACATACCCATCATTACCTGAAGGCAAAGTCAAAATTGGTGCACTCGTCAATCTATACTTAAGCTCCTCAAAACCCTTCTAACATTCATCTGTCCACACAAACTTCTGATTCTTTCTTGTCAATTTGGAAAGTGGAGCAGCTATCATGGAAAAGCCCTCCACAAACCTTCTATAATATCCGGCTAAACCCAAGAAACTCCTCACTTCTACCACCTTCTTAGATGCTTCCCATTTCACAACTGCTTCTATCTTCCTCAAATCTTCATGTACTCTGTGCTCTGAAATCACATGCCCTAGAAATACTACTTCCTTTAGCCAAAATTCGCATTTATCGAATTTGGCATATAGCTCATTCTTCCTCAATGTCTCTAAGGCAATACTCAAATGCTCTTCATGCTCCTTATCACTCTTGGAATAAACCAATATGTCATCAATAAAGACAATGATAAATTGGTCTAAGAAAGACTTAAAGACTCTATTCATTAATTCCATAAAGGCTGCAGGTGCATTGGTTAACCCAAAAGGCATGACCAAGAACTCAAAGTAGCCATATAGTGTCCTGAAAGCAGTCTTTGGCACATCAGTCTCCTTTATCCTCAACTGGTGATAACCCGACCTTAAGTCTATCTTAGAAAAGACTCTCGCCCCTTGCAACTAATCAAACAAATCATCTATGCATGGAAGTGGATATTTGTTCCTTATGGTGACATGATTGAGCTTCCTATAATCCACACACATCCTCAACGATTCATCTTTTTTCTTCACAAAAAGGACTTGAGCTCCCCAATGTGAAGAGCTCGACCTAATGTAACCCTTCTCCAACAATTCTTCCAATTGCTCCTTAAGCTCCTTCAACTCAGTCGGAGCCATTCTATAAGGCAGAATTGATATTGGCATTGTGCCCGGAAGAAGTTCAATGGGAAATTCAATTTCCCTAGGTGGTGGTAGTCCTGGTAATTCTTCGAGAAAGACATCTGGGAATTCCATGACCACTAGTATATCTTCTAACTTCTTCTAATCTGCCCTCATGTCTACCACATAAGCAAAATATGCTTCACACCCTTTTCTCATCATTTTCTCTGCAGTCAAAACCGAAACAATTCTAGGCGGGCTTGCTTTGCTGTCTCCCACAAACACCACCTTCTTACCATTGTCCAATTTGAACTCCACAACCTTTTGTCTACAATCTAAGTTGGCATTATATTTCTCCAAGGTGTCCATACCCAAAATCACATCTAATCCTCCCATCCTCAATGGCATTAGATCCACCACTAATTGTTCTCCCCCAATACTTATCTCACAATTTTTATAGACTTAGCTAATCACAATATAATGGTCGTTTGGAGTACTCATCATTAAAGAAGTACCCAACCGGCTTAGATTTCTACCACGCACAATTCTACTTGATCACACAAATGAATGGGTAGAGCCCAGATCAATTAAAACGACAATATCATCCTCAAATAATTTAATCATACCAGTCACAACTTTCGGAGCTGTCTCTGCTTCCTCCCGTGTCATTGCAAATACCTTAGCTGGAGCTTGCCCCCTTGGGTCTCCCTGGAAGATCCACCCTCTTAGCTGCATCAGAACTGCCCATTTCAGTTGTAGCCTTGTGTCCCCCAGTCTCAGTTCTCCTTGAAGCTTGCCTCTGACTCTTCTTTTGTCTTGGATTCTGAGGGCACTCTCTTGCCATATGCCCTTTTTCCCCACAATTGAAACAAGCTCCTGTCAGTCGGTAGCACTCTCCTCTATGAAACCTCCCACAGTACTCACATTTGGGAATAGGTGGCTTATCCCTATCTCCCCTCCTACTGCCTCCAGCCGTTGAGGCTTGATGCGAGCCAATTCTCAATGGTCTAGGCCTGTTTGCACCACTGCTCCTCTTCTCAAACTGCATAGGAAAGCTCCTGGCACTCCTTTCTAGCATAGGAGTACTGCCTTCCCTCTTGAACTGTTCTCTCCTCTTTCTCTTCTTGTTCACAGCACTCTTTATATTCTTTATATTTTCAACCCTCAGTGCCGCTTCAACCAGCCGTTGAAAATTACAGAAATTTTTCACTACTACTTTTTCTCTGATGGCTAGGTGCAATCCTGATTCAAACCGACAACATTTAGCTGCCTCAGTCATAATCATCTCAGCTGCATACCAAGACAATTGTGTAAACCGTCACTCATATTCGCTCACTGTCATCTTCCTCTGGGTGAGATTCAGAAACTCCCTTTGCTTCTGCTAAATGTACACCTCAGATAGATACTTCTTCTTAAAAGCAGCTAAGAAGTCCTTTCATGCCAACACTGGAGGTCTCATCTAGCTCCCTGGAGCACTTTCCCACTAGTACAACGCATCCCCTTGAAGCAAATTGGCAGCATACACGACCTTCTCGTCATCCTCACACTCCATCTGATCCAGTATCCTATCAGTCTTTCTAAACCAATTCTCAGCTTCCCCGGGATCAGTGGTCCCATAAAAGTCCACTGCTCCATACTTCCTCAATTTGTCGAACTGTTTCCCCTTCTTAACTAGGACCAGAGCAGAAGATTGTGGCATCTGTCTCATAGCTTGGACAAACGCCTGGGTAAAGGCATGAAACATTCTCGGATCTAATGGAGGCACTTGCTCCGGTAGAACAGACGACTCCTGGGTTGGGAACTGAGAGGGCTCATTACTGTGCCCTACAAAAGCCTCAGCATTTCCTGGGACTACAGACTCATCGGTACTCTCTTCTCTTGGTGGAGAGTCAGATGCAACTGATCCTTGCAGAACTCCTCGTGTCCTTCTACAAGGTGGCATTCTACTCCTTCAAATATAAACATTATGGATTAGCTTACAATTCATTTTAATCTTATTTCCTACCTATATGCATATCACTTAATGCACTTAATGCAATTCACAATGCAACAAATAATCACATAGCATAACAATTTGTCCTACTATGCATTTTATGCCTAGGAAAAACCTAAGCTCTGATATCATAAGATGTCGGACCCCGTTCCGAAGCCCGACTATCAAATTCGGATATAAACCAATATACACAACCCTTGCATTTAAAACTAACCCCCCCCCCCTTTTGGGCTCATCTCCATTCCAGCTTAAATATGTCAAAGGGTTACGTTGGTGGGTCCACAATTTGCATATGTACATGCCTAAGGTCAATTAGCCTAACTTCTTAACTTCTCCTTCTGTGTTGGGCCCATCGTCTGTAACTGGCCCATCGTCTGGGTTTAACTATCTTATCGTCTGGCTTCAGGTCAATTAGCCTAACTTATTAACTTCTCCTTCTGTAACTGGCCCATTCTCTGGATTTGACCCCCTATCGTCTACGTTTTTATCATTTGGGTTTGACTTTCTATCGTCTGGGTTTGACCTGCTATTGTTTGTGTTTTATCGTCTGGGTTTTCTTGCGTCTGTGTTGTGACATCAGCACAGATGATACATTTCGTCTGTGTTTTTCTTTGCATCTGTGTTGTGACGTCAGCACAGACGATACACTTCGTCTGTGTTTTCCTTTGAGTTCAGAACACAATCTCTCAAATTCTAACATGCTATTCCAATACAAACCATAACAGAATCCTACATAGAAAGGAATTCAATTTCACTTTCTCATTTTTAAACACAGTGAGAGTTTGTTACATGTCAACATACACATCAACTTAAAACAAAATACTTCAGGATGCTCAATGTTGATATGCTTATAAAGCTATCCAAAATCACTAACTTAGTACAAAAGATTTATATCTATCTTAGAGTTTCGAATGCCTTACAAGGATCACTGGTCTTCTCGATTTGCACCTAAGGAGGGAAAATTGGGGGTTGAGCTACACAACTCAATGACTAAAATACTTATAGCCATTGACAATGAGCCACACATTCAAGCATAATTACATGTATACATATATTCATATAAGCATACACTATTCGGTAATCACCATACCAAGTCACATTTCACAATTATATTCATTTTCACATAGGACACACTTGATGAAAATTAGCATCATCACTTAACATATCAAAAATATAAGTGTACAAACAATTGACTCAAGGGTTACGTGAACAAAATAGAGAAACCAAAGTTTACTCCATGAACAAAACGAGTCTATTTTCGGATCTCGAGGGCCACAACCAGGAAGCCAGGAGAAGGCTTTACGTCGACATGCATGTGACTACGAAACGGTTTCTCTCTCGCCCAAACATAATCGATTTATGCACAATTTAGTCAATCACAATTTGCACTCTCGTGCTTCTTTTATTTTATTATTTTTCTTATATTTCATGCTTTTTCTTCTTTTCATTCAATTCCAATTGTTATAACCGTTTTCAAGGTATAACATCATCACAATGTAATCATGTAATTTCAAATATTCACAATTATTACAATTTCCAATATAACAATTTCATGCAAAACACATACACACACCTAGGCAAGAATTTGCCCAATTACACAATAACCATAAATATTTTACCCACCTAATTCGCTTGACACTCCCAGTTCAATGTTGTCTTTCTTCTTCGTCTTGGATCGGGCTTGCTTGATTTCCTATAACAAACCAAGTTCTCATTCAATAGGAAATTCAATTTGAGCACCCATAGAACCAAAAACATAAAATTGACCCTAAAATACTTAAACCCATACATTTCTCAAGTTGTTTGAACTAAAACCCCTCCAAAACTCCAAGAGATTAAAAACCGACCAACTAGTGAAATTCTTGGCTCTACAGAAAGCTCTTCCCTTCCTCTTTCTTTTTCCCCTTTTGAGTAATCTCAAATTCTCTCTTTAAGACTAGAAAAATTTGTGACCTAGTTCAAAGCCTTCTTCTTTCTAACGTCATCGAAACCTCTCTTCTTCTTTCTCTCTCCTTTACTTTTTGATTTTCTCTCCTTCTTTCCTTTATTCACATTTTTGATCTTCTTATTTACTAGACAATCTTTTCCTCTTCCCATTCTACCCATAATGGGTGAGAGAAGTCTACCTTACCCTTCCTTTAATGCCTTAATGCTTCTAACCTTAGGTAATCTTCCCAAATTACCCTTATGCATTCTTAATTCTTCAATTTAACTTACACCATACTATAACTTAATCTTAATTCTTCCATTTAATACTTCAAATTTCCATCCATCCACGAAATAAATCCTCCTAAACTTGACATAATAGTTAAACTCCAATTAAAAATGATTTACCAATCAAGAACACAAAATTCATTCAATTCATACTTACTAAAATAAAAATTTGGGGCCTAACAGAAGCAATAACCCTCAAAACTTGAATAAATTCCTAGATATTTTAAGAAGTTGCACATTAACATCCCATTTGTTGAAGTATTAGCTTAACTACAATCCTATACAAAGTTTTTGAAAGAAATAATCTCCAATAAAAACAAACTTGAGGAGTATTAGATAATATATTCAATTAAAAAGTATGATGCATATTTATAAAACAAACTACTTCTAAAGTTAAAGGATCCAGCGAGTCTTATTATTCTATGTCATTTTGGTGCTTTTATCATTTATAAATGCTTTACATGATCTAAGTGCAAGTATTAACCTTACGCTTTCATTACTTTTCAAGAAGTTTGGAGTAAGAGAGTTTAATCCTAACTGCGTCACTCTAACTAGCTAATAGGTATATTAGGTATCCAATTGGGGTAGTAGAAGATATATTCGTTAAAGTAAGAAAATTAATTTTTCATGTAAACTTTTTGGTAATGGACATAAAGAATGACATTGAGGTTCCCATCATCTTAGGGAAGTCATTTATGGCTACTAGAGGGGCACTGATTGATGTACCCAATGGTAGGTTAACAATGAGGGTGGGAAATGAGGAATTCAACATTTTCAAGGCCTTAAAATGGCATGTCTTTAGTGACACTTATTATAGGATGGAGATTATTAATTCTATGATGTATGACCCTTTAAAAACATGTTTAGCTTTAGGACTTAATGAGAAAGTGGAGGATCTTAACTTTGTTGAGTGTGCTTTTAGGTTGAAGGAGAAGGATATAGAAGCCAACTTTCTTGGGTTTTCGAGGACTTAGGAGAAAGATAGCCTAAAACCCTACCACCTACCTAACAATTACCTTCTCACTTACATTATGCATATTTAGGAGAAAATAGTATTTATCATATTATTATTCCTTCTTCTCTAACTTTTATGAAAGAAGATAAGATGGTTATAAAAACTAAGGAGCTCTTGGATTCACAACTTAAGGTATCACTAACTTAACACGAGATAAACATAAAACTATGTCCTAAACTCATATTGAAGATGATTTATTAAATAAATTTCTTAAAAATTAAGCTTATATCAATATTGCCTTAATTTAGATTTATGTTAGTAGTATATTTTACAAAAGTTCTAGGTTTTTATGGTATAAAAAGGATAAAGAGGCCAAGAGTCAAAGAGAGAGGGAAAAGGGACTAAATTATGCATCTTGGGATAAAATAGGAGAAACTTCGAAGAAAAAAAGGAGATTCTATCCATATTCAATAAAAAAAACATCAAGATTTCAAGATCTATGAGAATGAGCTCTTGTGTTTTATTTCTTTTTTCTAGAAATGATAAATTGAATTAAGCCTTAGAAGGCAATCAAAGTGTACAAGTTCATATGAACTAGGAGATAAAGAAGTACAATGTGAGAAAATCATTAATGATTAAGGGTTTGCTTTAGGAGATTGTATAATGCTACCCTTAGTGAACTGCAATTTACACATTTCCAATTGCTATTGAGATATTCGATATCCTGAAATTTTTGTTTGTAGATGTTGATGTGGTTTTTAATGTGTTGTAGCAGTTAGTTGTAGAAGTGTTCTTTGCTTAAGCTCTTATCCTAGAAAATTCTATTATTTCTCTCATCTCAGATAGTTGAGACCAAGAATGACAATGTACACCACTTAATTGTTTCGTTTGATTATCTAATAATAGGGCACCAATTCGCCAATTCTTCAAGTTGTTCCAACCATTTGGAATGTTAAAAATATGACATTTATGCAAGATCTCCATATTTCTGTAAAAAAGACAAATTGCAAGTATAAATGATCTATACTCTCTTTATCCTTTTTACAGAGGATACACCGATTTGTAAGATCAGATGCTTAGCTAGCTTATCCACAATTGGTAGTTTATTCTTCATTGCTAGCTATAATGTGATGGAGGCTCAAGGTTGTTGGTGATTGTGTCCAAATTCCCTTGAAGGACCTTCTTGTAGGGTTGATTGGTAAATATGCCATTACTAGTGTGTTTCCTAATGAGGCTATCATTTTTTGTGTTGATAGAGGATTGGAAATTTTTTTAGTTTAAAGAGTTGGGGATTATGTTTGTCGGAAGATATCTTTGATGGGGAGTGCTTCAGCAACTGAACATTCTTATTAGACTAGTGGTCTGAGGGCTGATGCAATTCCTAATTTCTCCAAAGGAACAGTTGATAGTCAGTTATCTTGCTAGAAGCTTGTTGATTTCCCATTTCCAATAAGGCAGATGAAATTGGATATGAATTTTTCTCTCTTCTTCAAGATGGCTTTAATTGTTGATGAAGCATAGGTTTTTATATCCAAGTTCCAAATGCTTTTTTTAAATGAAGAAATTGTGAATCTAGTTACATTATAAAGTCTACTTATTAGTTAAAAGCTTCCATAGCCTTTTGGTGAGAACAACAATGTCCATTATTTTGAGAGCACAATTGTCCTTTGGGACAAATAAAAGTATTATCTTCCTTGTTTATTGTTGGATTTTTTGTTTTATTATGAATTAAATCCCTAGTTAAGGTTAAGGATGTAACTTATATGGGATATTTCAATAATTAGTGTATAACTAGTTATTGCTTAGATTGAATTTATTCCTTTTTATCTTGATTCTTGAATTTATGTCTAACCATCATAGATTTAATCTTAAGGATTATATGAAAGACTTAAAGGATAAGTATAATCCATGTATTGGGAGAACAAATGCTCAAGATCTAGAGATAGAGATGTCGTAGGCTATTATGATAACTAATGAACTAACTAATTTTAATAAATTTCATTAGGTTAATTGTACATTAAGATATACACTAAAAATAACCAATTTATTAGTTAAGCATTCGTCATGGTAAATTTCTTTATCTATTTTCTCTTATGTTTAGTTGACCAAATATGTATTTGAATTAACCCTTATTAATCAATAACTTGGATACGATCTCAGATTTAATTAATTAATAGCTTTACGAATCAAGAAAATCAACGAACTAGCCAACATACGAATCAAGAAAATCGATGAACTAGCCAACATACATATGATGTATATTTAGCCTAGACAATTACTTTTCCTACAATTATGTCCCTAACGTAGTAAACAAAAATCCTAGTTGCAACTTTTGATTAAAAGAATTGAACGTCAATCTGTTTAATCTAGTGATTGATTGAATAAAATCACAAACTAGTTACGCACCTAGCTATAAAATCAAACAATCAAATAATGACCTAGAAAAATAATTAATACTTGACTAATAAATCAATTGAAATAAAAAACAAAAGTCTCACAACGTTCAGAGTTCAATAACTAGGATTTCGTAAACCAAGAAATAAAAGTTTAGTTACCCAACATCAGAATTCTTCCTCACTACTTGGGATTGTCACTGGCGTTCTTTTCTCTCCCTTTCATGCTGCTCTTCTCTCTGCTGTAATCCCCTCTTCTCTATTCACTCTCCTCCTCTCTTTGTTTTGTCGTAACTCTTTTCTTTTGTTTCTTTTGCCACCCTTCTCTCTTCTATCGCCACGTCACTCTCTTCTTTATTTCTTTCTTACCACTCTTCACTTCTGCCACCCACTTACTATTGTTTGATGTGACAAATAAAGCTTGTGTCTACCTTACTATTCACTTCTTTAAAACCTACACATATCCCCCCTCCAACGACAACGTTTGGGCTGAGTGGTTTTATGAATTAATTCTTAGTCCAAAGGTACTGTTCACGCCCTTTTAAACCCACACTTCTTTGTTTCTACTTTTCACTACTATGCTACGTCGTTTTCTTTATAATTCCAACCTACTGTGTTTTATGCTTCTAGTTGTTGCATGAGGCCATGTCTAATTAGGTTCAACGCCTAGTTAAGCTCTTTTTATCCCAAAATCATCGCAGCTATTTCTATTTAGTTCCAAAATACACCTTGACATAAAACATGATTAATTTTCATTAAGTATAACTTCAAACCTCAAGAACAAAGAAAATTAACACACAAAAAGATAGAAAAAAAAGACACTAACAAACTCCCCCATACCTAATCTTTTGCTCGCCCTCAAGCAAAGTAAACACAACCATCAAATTCTATTAATTCATTTTCGAAGAAACCAAATGCATGCGATCATTCAAACTTTGGCCAATCGAATGTCAAGCTACTACACACGTCATAATTAGTTTTCATCAGTGCATATAAACAAACTCAAATTATGAAACTATCATTCAAAGATAAGTATAAACTCACAATGAATTTTCCTCACGGAATTCACTCATTTCACTTAAGTGTTTATAGATTGTGTTTCACTCAAAACTCCCAATAGGAAATCACACTACCATAGGCTTGCAAATACACCAATTCTCTTCTACAGTGATTACATGCTAAAATAAATCAAAAGGGCTTTATTTGAGATTGTAATGGGGCTAAGGTTAAGGTAAGTCAAAAGGATTTTTGAGGGGTTCTTCACAAGTAGTCATAAAGCACTAAATATACAAAGGGACTAAAAAAAAAAGTACTTATGAGAATGACCTATAATATGTACTAATTCAATACAATTTAGTCTCTAATATGTACAAAAAAATATCTATATTTATACAAAAAAAGTACCAAAAAGTTGAACATAGTCTCCAATATGAGTATGTCCTATAAAGTGTAATAATTTGTAAATTTATACTCTACAGTTTTTAAACATAAGTGTGGCCTATACTATGTCTTAATTAGGAAGTTCATCAGGGGATTCACAATCTTTAACTATAGGTTTAACTTAGACTTTGTCTTGATTTAAAAGTTAACAAGAGATCCATAGTCTTTAATTACGAATGTATCCCAAACTGTGCTTTATAATGTTAAAATATCTATATTTGATACAAATTAGCCCTAATTTGTGGCTCAATCCATGCCCAATTGAAATCCTTGTTTTTATTTAAGTATTGAAATCCTAACTTTGTAATTTAGTATTGAAGGTCTATTTCTTTTTCAGTTAGATATATCATATCATTATCATAAGTATAAAAGTTTTCTCTTTGGTTCTTCAAACAACTTTTCAAACTTATTAAGTTACTTCACTATAAGAAATTATTAATTAGTGATGGAAAATTACCGAAAGAAATGAAACGTTAGCCAATTACTGACAGAATATTATGTTTCGTCGATAAAATTATTGGGAGAATTTTCATTTTGTGACTAAAAAAATCCATTGGTAAATATGAAAGGAAATTATCTTTAAAAAATTTTCAATTGAATATAACAATGGGAGAAAATTCCCGTCGGTAAAGAAGGTGGGAATACTTGGTGGAATAAATAAGTTTAGGATTTACTGATGAAATAATTTCTGTAGATAAATTTTAGAGTAAACGTCATTGTTTGCTTTAGCTTCAATGTTTTTAATAAAACAAAAATGACGTTGTTTGGTTTAACACCAAAAGACGTTGTATTTGTTTAACCTAAAACTACCACATCCCCCTTCCCCCTTCCTCCTTCTCCATCACGTTTGCCTTTTTTCTCTCTTCTGTCATCGTTGTCATCATCGTCCCATCGTGTGTCCTTGTCATCCCACCGTCCTCATCGTCCCACTACGCGACCTCATCGTCCCACTGCGTATCCTCACCTCTGTAGCTACTGAAGCCCCCCTTCTCTGTCTAAAATCACATTGCTTATTTATATAATTTCATGTTTGGGTCTAAATCTTTTATTTTGTTTATCAAAAGAAAATGTCGACATTGTCAGCATGGGTGGCATGCTTCTTGTGCTTGGTTGGGTGCTTTGCCATTATTTTTCTCAATTAGAACATAGCTACTATAAACTAGTGGTAAGATGAAAGATTTTTCAAACTTTATTAGTCATTCGAATTTTCTTTGGATTAAACAAAGTGGAACTTCTTTTCCTTTGATTCAAGCTCTGTTAGCGAGCAGAGAAGAAAAACTCTCATCAATGATTACATTCTAATTAAGATAACATGTTGCAGAGAAGAAAAACTCTCGTCAATGTTTACATGCAAATTTAGACAATATCGTCAGAAATGCTCTAAGAATGAGTTTTAATTTGATTATGCTCTGTTTCATAATACTTTCCGTGCAATGGTTGAACCTTGAGATAGTGAACTATAATTTTTGTCTATCTATCAATAATTTACAATTTATGGTTTTCATTGAAACAGATACTGAACTACAAACTTTGACTTTAAAATAAGTTCAACTATATATATAAATAAACAGTGTGATGTTTTTAATTAATTTATTCATTGTATTAAAACATTTTATGCCGATTGTAGTCCTTTCAAATAGTGATGCATTCCCACCAGTCAACTAATTAGCATCATATGTTTTTGTTTTAGCTTAAATAATAGATTTTCTCTGTATTGCATTATATATCAAAACTTAGATTGCCTTATTTTCTGATTTGCTTGCTTTAATAAATTAAAAATATAACAAAACTATTGAATAAGTGTATTATATTAAATATGAAATATTCTTTTTCCCAGGCCCTATTTTGTGTTGGAGAGCGTCACTTATCCTTTTTCTTTGTAGTCTATAGTTGTCCGTCCATCTAAGTAAGTCGTCCAACTAATGTCTACCATATATATTACTTTAATAATATAATTCTAATGCGATTGGGTTTTGTGTGAATGCAAAGGAGGTCTTGATTTTGTATTGTTGTTTAGAATATTATTATAATCAATGAGGAGTTTTTATGTTCTTCTTTAATAGCCTAAGGATTTATGTTTGGGTTTCATTTAAATCAGTGATGAGTAGATGTATGATTACATAAATATTTACTTATGTGGAATGAGTTTGAGATCTTATGGATGATTTGAGGCATAATAAATTCCTAGGATGGTATATAGGCTGGAAACTTGTGATACAGCTCCCATGAGACTTATCGATGAAAAATTTCACGAGCCTAGGAGTCACAGCGAGAACTTGCTTTCTTGATTCACAAGTGTAAACAATATCACGTACCATAGTATTAAAATCAATTGTATGTAGTTAATTCAATTGATTAATACTTAGGGGATATTGTGTAAAGTAAAGGTTAATTGTTTTGTAAACTTAGGGGATATGA
Source organism: Erythroxylum suave (assembly GCA_027563595.1). Lineage (NCBI taxonomy): Eukaryota > Viridiplantae > Streptophyta > Magnoliopsida > Malpighiales > Erythroxylaceae > Erythroxylum > Erythroxylum suave. The sequence continues at coordinate 20,911,869 of JAOSBN010000002.1, read as the reverse complement.
AGGATACTAACTATGAAATCAATTTTTTAAATTAACAATTTTTGCACAAATGAGTAATATTGATAGATCTTGGATGTGTAGACAATTAACACTTGATGGTTTCATTAATCCTAAGTTTGATGAGGAAGTTGAAGCCTTTATTCATTATGCACATTCTTAACTTGCATATATGGATGACGAAAAGATCAAATGTCCATGTAAAAAGTGCAAACATATTTGTATCCTTCCTATTAATGAAGTGAATGGCCATTTGTTGAGAAAAAGGTTTGTTCTAAATTATTTTGACTGGACACGACATGGGGAGCCATTGATTTGTAACACCTTAAGGGGTAATGACATAAACTCGTTAGTAAATATGGATGAGTTTGAAGGGGTGATTAGATTTAGAACAAATAATGTGGGTGCAACTGTAAATCCTTACATGCAAATGGTTTATGATGTAGCCGATTATACCTTTCAAGAAAATATAGAAAATCTTGAAGAAGAACCAAACCCATATGTAAAACAATTTTTTGACTTACTACACTCAGGTAACCAAAAAACTATGGCCAAATTGTGAGACGATGACTTAATTGTCTTCAATTGCTCGAATATTAAATATAAAGTCTGAAGGGCATATTTCTGATCATAATTTTGATAAAATTCTTAGATGGTATAATGAATCATTATCTCTTAATTATACAACGGTTAATAGTTTTTAAAATATGAAAAAACTTATTAGGGGTCTTGATTTGCCTGTTGAAAAAATTAATTGTTGCAAATTAGGATGTATGCTGTATTGGGGAGATGATGTATAATTATAAGAGTGCAAATTTTGTGGTCAATCTAGGTTCAAGCCTAGAAAGTGTTATATGAAACTGAAATTGGTACCCTGGAAGCGGATTTATTATTTCTCCTTAACTATGAGACTTCAAAGATTATATGCTTCTGATGTTACCACATCTGACATGAGACGACATAATGAGCACAAACAAGAAGATGGAATAATGAGTCATCCATTGGATGCACTGGCATAGAAACATTCCAATAACACACATTATGAGTTTGTAATTGAAAGATGAAATATTAGGTTGGAATTATCGACGGATGGATTCCAACCTTTGGTCAATTCGACTAACAATATTCATCATGGCTAATTATAATTACTCCTTATAATTTGCCTCCATAGATGTGTATAAATGAGGAATATATGTTCTTGACAGTGATTGTACCAGGGCCTACAAATCCAAAGCATAAAATTGATGTATTCTTACAACCGTTGGTATCTGAATTGCAATATCTTTGAAAATATTGCGTCTCTGAAACAAAATTTTGTGTTTAGAGTAGCTTTTATGTAGGCAATTAGTAATTTTTCAGCGTATTCTAAGTTATCTAGATGGAGGACAACAGGAAAATTGGCTTGTCCTTATTGTGGCAATGATTCTGATGTGTTTTATCTTCCAAACGGGGGGCAAAACATGTTAGTTTGATAACCGCAGGAAATTTCTTCTTCCAAAACATCCATTTAGACGCAATAAACAAAATTTCATTAAGAATAAAATGGTACAAATACCTCCTCCCCCTTACAAAGCTGGTGAAGAGATATTCCAGGAGATTGATGAATTAGGGTTGTTGAAAGTTACAAAACTTCAAGCTGATGAAGTTAATACAAGCATTATTAAAACTTTGTTTGGAGAAAACGAAGCATCTTTTGGTATTTGCCATATTGGAAAACTAATTTGATACATCATAATCTAGACGTGATGCATATTGAAAAAAATATTTTTGACAATTTATTCAATACTATAATGAACATTAAAGGGAGGATAAAAGACAATGCAAAATCACGAGTTGAACTTTTTTTGTAGAAGGAATGAGTTAGATAAAGATCTTCGCACTGGTAAATATCTAAAAGCATGTTACATTTTGGACAAAAAACAAAAGGAAATGTTGTGTAAATGGTTGAAAAGTCTAAAGTTATTTTATGGTTATGTTTCAAACTTGGCAAGGTGTGTGGACATGAGGAAATACAAATTATTTGGGATGAAAGTCATGATTGTCATGTGTTTATGCAAAGGCTAATTCCAATTTCATTTGGGGAGTTACTACCCAATAAGGTTTGAGAAATTATAATAGAATTAGGTTTGCTTTTCAAAAGCTTAACATCATCTGAAATAAAAGTTTGTTGAAATTAAAAACTAGAAAGGAAAATTCCAGTAATTTTGTGCAAATTTTCAAGAAATTTTCCTCCAAGCTTCTTTGACTATAAGGAGCATGCACATGAAGCTAAACTTGCTGGTTTAGTTCAATATCGATGGATGTATTCATTTGAGAGGTAATTATAGTAAATATTTAAATTAAGGTAATAACATGTTTCAATAACAAAATTATAATAACCCTATTCGCTAATGTAGTTATTTACATCACTTGAAGAAAAATATAAAAAACAAGGCTAAAGTTGAAGGTTCGATATGTAATGCTTATTTAGTTGAGGAAGCAAGTACAATTATTTTGAGTCACATGTGCATACAAGAGAACGAAAAGTTCCTTATAATGACGATGGGGGAGGAACGGATAATGCTAATGGTAACTTATTCATTTTCACATATCTTGGATGAACATATGGACTTTCAATAAGAAGAATGTTAACAGAGGAAGGAATAGAGGTTACCCATGTTCACATTTTATTGAACTGTCAAGAGATTCAACCTTTCATGCTCTAAGTTGAAGTTGATTAGTTGGGTTTTGAAATTTAGTGTTATTTATAACTGAAATACACAATAATTTTTTTAAATTATACGAGGAATAGTTATGCAAGCTAATACCTAAGAAAACATAAGATGATGTTGATAAAGAAGTTGGAAGAAACTTTCCTTGATGGGTCGAGAAATATGTAAGTTTTCACTTATAGTTATTGAAATGATTGAATTATAATATTAAAGTGTTCAAATAACGTTATACTATTTAATATGATAATTTCTTTTCTGCAGGCTATAGAAAATCTAATAGAGAATGAGTTTATATATAGAGAACAAGTTCATATGTGATCTTGCAGAAAAACCTTTACAAACTGTTAAATCGCATCCAGTGTATTTCGTTAATAGATACAAATATAATACAAAATATTATGGTCATAGCATGACAAAAATAAATAGTGGGGTTTGCATACAAGGAGAATTGATAGATTTCTATGGTAAAATTATTGAGATACTTGAAATTGAGTACCCTGCATTGCCAATAAAGCAGAATGTGATTGGTTTGATCCAGCTCTTAATGTTGGTACAAAAGTGCATAACCGATACAATCTTGTTGAAATCAACTAGCGAAGAAGATTTAGACTATTTGAACCTTTCGTGTTGGCGATGCAAATGATCTAGGTGTATTATGCCCTTTTTTCCAGCTTATGATGAGATAAGTCAAATTGGTTAGCCGTTTGCAAAGTTAAACCTAGAGGTGTTTTTGAATCAAATGGAAAAGGAGAAAAGACAATTGAAAGTAAGGCGTTTCAGGAAGATGTTTATGAAATAAATGCATCTGTTACATATGATGAGAATGAACCTTTGAACAATCCAAATAATGAATATGTTAAAATTTAATTTGGATAAGATGAAGAGGGCGAGAGATTTGAAGAGGAGCCTGAGTTTGATTCTAATTCTTCAAAAACAGAAGATGATGATGATTTTGATTTACAATTAAGTACTGATAGCGATTAATTTATATTTGCAATATAATATTATATTCAACAAATCAATTATTGAATTAACAATATATTTTTATATATTGAATTGAAATTGTTATATTTTTGGAATATTCAATAAAATATGAATTTCAGATTAAAATATGTCACCAAAAAGAAAACAGGATATGATGCGATTAAGGTTCAGACATCGATTTGGAGCCAGTCACTTTCCAATTGAAGCATCACATTCTACAGTTGCAACAGAAACATATGTTGTATTCCAACTACTACACATACAGATGAAGCATCACCTTCCGTAATTACTGCTACATCATCCAATAGCTATACACCATCCACCACCCCTATGTCAATAGAGATATCAGGGGTAAACGTTGCAAATGAAGGAGGCGACCTCTAGCTTGGAGCTAAGGGAGTAGATGGAAGAACTTATATCATAATCACAATTGTTAACAATTTGTAAGTGAAAATACATTAAACACCATATGTTTATAATTAAGATATAGGTTTGAATTTTAAAATGATATAAATTGTTTTTATATTAGGTTGATTTCGTCTAGACCATGCTTAAGAAATATGACATTCAAGTTTAAGGAAAAAATTGATCTTGAGGGTTATATAAGGAAAAATATCTCTCAAGTGACAAAGATTTTTATTATTAGGAGTTTGAGGTACAAAAAAATATTTTTAATTAATTTTCATACGTTAATTAAATAAATATTGTAGGTTATAAGTACTTATCATATGTTTTTTCTTTTTTCAGAAATAATTTTTTTGGGATTCTAAATTTAATGCGGTTATTTATAAAGTATAGGAGAGCCAGGCTCGCATACATTATAGAGACTTTGTTGGTGAGATGCACAAGACGGGTGTACGACCTCGTTATATTTATGAAGAAATATGAAGTCGTTGGCAGCAATATACCTGAGTCAATGTCCATTTTAGAACGTAATTCTATCAACAGACATAGAAGACTAGGGCAAAGAGTCTTCCCGTATACACTGGAGGATCTATTACCTACCACAAACATGCAAAGATACTTGTAAGTATGTGCACTTTACACTTATATTTTGATTTTTTTACTTTCATGTATTTCAATTTAATTTGATGTGTGAATTTTGAAATGAAAATATATGTATTATGGAGAATGATAATGTTATAAATGTCTAATACCATATTGGCTGTGTTGTTGAGTTACTTTCTTTGTTTAACAGGGGTAAATATCATAAAAATGGAGAAAATTCTATTGAAATTTTTGTAAATTGTAGTTTACTTATAACATTTTATTCTGATGTTGGAAATGTCTATAGGCAAGAAGCCTACTCCTCATCAGCTCTTTTTGCACACTCACACTAGGAAACTTGATGTTGTGACCTTCGTCAATACCAGATGTAAATAACTAAATGTATGTGAAATTTATGCTTAATAATTATCATTTATTAACATAAACATTGCCTTCTAATAGGACCAAATACAACAAAGTATACAGCAGTCTCAGCATTTTGAAGATGTTGATGAGAGTCAAACATATCTTCATGCAGTGGGTGGTAGGGACCATCATGGAAGGATCTTTGGCCTAGGTTCATTTGTGAACACATGTTATTCGTAATCCTCCACATCCAGTACAGTAACATCTAGTAGGCGGTCTGCATCTAATGAAGTTCGTGAGCTTCGGAGCATAGTACAGGCATTGGCAACTCAGTTGTAACAGTCGACGGAGTATATAGCTTAACTTTGTAATGAGATGGATGAGTTGAAGGAAAAGGGCAACACCTCATCGTAACATTTAGAGCTTCGACATTCACCAAATGAATATTGTAGTTATAGTCATTTTGTATGAATTAAATACTTATTGTTGTAGATAATAAAATTTTTTATTATCAATTAAGATAATTTTTACTTTATATCATCTATCAACTTTTTGTTTTAACAAATTAAATGTAGAAACAAATCAAAATATTAAAAAACAATATCAATAAATTTAATGATGGAAAAATAAAATTCATCGATAAAATGTAGTGAATTTGTGACGAACTATCAAAATTCGTTGATAAAATGCTATGAATTTACATACAGACAATTAAGATCCATTGATAAAATTAGTCGTGAATTTACCAACAGATTTGGGAAATCCATTAGTAAAGTTACAAACGGAGGAGCCTTGTTCGTCACTACATTTACCAACCAAGAAAAATCTTCCATCTTTAAATTTACAGACAGAACGAAAATTACCGTCTCTAAATATAGCGATAGAACAGAAAATATTCGTTGGTAACTTAGCGACGAAAACTTTGAACTATGTCGCCAATTATTACCTATGGCCGTTTCTTTGACGACTCATTCTGTTAGTAAATTCTGTCACTAACGTAGCTTGCCGATAGAAAACCTTCACATTCTGTTGATAATTTCCGTCGTTTAACCTTTTTTCTTGTAGTGCTTGCTTGTGGTGTTCAACTCATCTTATAATCTTAGTACTATTTCTTCATAACAACCGATCAAGATTCTTTTATACTCTTGGTTCATGTTTTAATATAATCATGAGGTCAACATTCTATCTTTAAATTTGGTTTTAGCTTCTTTAGGGCTTGATTATTAACCAAGTGTGTCCAGATTCAAGGTTTCATCACTAGGGTTGCCACAATTTGGTATTAGAGTTTTAGTTCTAAAATTAAGTTACATCGATCTTTTATTTGTTCTTGTTGCTTGTTCTTGTTTTTCTTGATTCCCTCTTTATTTCTCTTTTACATTCTTTTTTCTTTTTCTTGCATCCATTAATTCCTCCATTATTTCCATTCTACATTTTTCTTCACATCTTCATTTATGTTCAAATATGTTTATGGAGTATATAAACAATTATTAGGAAAAAAAATTTTCTATTGTTATGCTTTCCCAACTTTTTTGTAAAATTATAATTTAATTATAGTAACTATAAATTTTGTTGAAAATGTTCTTAACGTATTTGAAATTTAATATTATTGTCCACGTAAAACTTTGACTAAACTTTATATTCTATTGCAATTATTTGTAATCTTTTTAATTCTTTTGTTTTGTTTTTATTGTTGGCTTCTTATTTGTCCTTGCTTTCACTAAGATTTAAGATTGAGTTTTGGTTAGTTTGATAAAGATCAAAGGAGAAAAAGAGGGTTAAAGGTACGAGTATGTTAATAACATCAATAAAGAAAACCTGGAAATTTAAAAGAAAACATAATTAAATCAAGTGATATTAAATAATAAAAACAAACGAGGGAGTGCTGTAAGGTTATTTCTAACATTCTTTGAAGGCTAAAGCATGTTTAATTCGGACATAGTTATGCTTTAAGTTATATAACAATATTTTAAATGTAAGCATATGATGTTTGGTAATGTTAGAGATTGATTGGAGTCATAAGATACTAACAAAGTTGATTTTTAAAGGGTACAACCACCACAAATTCCTAATACACATTAACAAAAAAGGTGAGTGCTTTAAGATGATTTCTATGATGGAGAAGGGAGAGATGATTTACTCAATGATTACTAATCATTAAGAAATAATATAAGCAAATTTGCACATGAAGGTATTGGTAAGATAAAGACCATAAAAGGAAGCCTAGATAAGGTAACAACCTTGTGACATTAAAATAAACATTCCTTCATTCTAAGGGAGAAATGACTCTCAGGTCTACGTGAAATGGAAAATGAAGACGGAGTTGATTTTTTACTACCACCATTACATTAAAGACAAAAAGGTAAAACTCACTATTATTAAGCTTACTCACTGTACTATTATTTGGTTGGATCAATTTGTGGTAAATAGGCAAATGAGTTACAAGAGGTTTATAGGTAATTTGGAGGTTATGAATGCGATCATAATGAGGAACTTTGTCCCTAATCACCAATGTAGGGATTTGTTATAAAAGTTTCAATATCTTAATCAAGGGTCCAAGATTGTATAGGAGTATCACAAGAAGATAGAGATTGTCATAATTCAAACTAATGTAGAGGAGGATCGGGAAGCCACCATAACTAGGTTTCTAAATAAGTTTGAATAGTAATATTGCTATTATGGTAAAATTGTAACATTATATGGCCATAAGTATGAAAAGGAGACTAAAAAGAAAGCACAATTGTTCACAATAGAATTCTAGTTCATCTTTGTAAGAAATCAAGCTAGAAAGGGGGAACAAGACTGTTCTTAAAGTGAAAAATGAACCACCTAAAGAAAGAGGAAAAGCGCCTAGCAAAGTGAAGGTAAATTTGAAACTCAAACTTGTAGTCATGATATATTAAGTGCTTTCATTATTTTGGAATGGGGAATATAACTTCAGTATGTCATAACAAATAGACAACAATCATGAGAAATGATGGGGAGAATGAGATCTAATTTGAGAGTGACAAGGATTTTATGCCGCTTTTAGAAGATTGGGATGATGATGATGATAATGATGTTTAGTATCTAATGGATAAGAAGGCCCTTATTATTAGGCGTGCTCTAAATTTTCAAGTACAAAAAATGTTTTTTTAGAAATTAAGTCAAATAAAATGATATTAGTGAGCAACCAGAGAACATTTTCCTTATAACATGTCACATTAATAATAAAGTAGGTAGCATGATAGAGATAGTTGCATAAATGTAAGCACTACTTTGGTTAAGAAGTTGAGCTTACTTGCTATGAAACATCATCTACCATATAAGGTTATAGTTGGATAAAGACCAATAAACAAGTGTTGGTTTCATTCTTAATTGGAAGATATTGTGATAAGTTGTTGTATGATGTGGTGCATATGCATGTTGGTTATATTCTCTTTAGGAATTTTGATAGAGGGGTCATAAAAGACGGGACAAATAGTTATTCTTTTGTCATACATCATAAACCCATCTCTATTGTACCATTAACATGTGTTTACATATTTACTTTGGGAATAAAAATAGTCGAATATTCAATATCCAATATCAATATTTAATTTATATTTTCAAGTTTGCTTTTCAAGAAATTTATATTGACTTCTTAATATATTTAAAGTGGGAGAAGGAAAACTCATATACCCACTTAATAGTGAATACTCTTTTTCTTTTTATTCATTGGGAAGCAGAAACTACTTTTTTCTTTTTCTTTTGTTAAATTTTTGCGATAATAGTCAGAAGGCGATCAGAACTTGCTTCCTACTCAGTAGCTGACGGAAGTAGAACTGATAGTATAGTATTGTGAAATAATAACTTGTCTAGGGTTTTTTTACACACGAAATTAAAACATTGGTGTTGATTTGACCTTTTGAGCAAAAAGGGAACAGCCGGGGACAGGAAAGCCAAACTCCGCACTCACTCTTCTCAGCCTCTCTTCCTTGGTACGATTTTTCTTTTTCTTATGCTTTTTCTTCTCCATCTAGTCTCTTCTGATTGCCGAATCTACGCTGTTTCTCCCACTTCAGCCTTATTACTACATTTCCTGTTTCTCCTTCGAATCCACGCTATTTCCTCTTCGAATCGAGATTTCAACTTTGTATAGAATGTCTGTATCTTGTTGAATGTTGTCATGAACCTTTAGTATACTAGTTTGTGGCTTAAGTTAATTATTCTGCTGTTTAGTCTCAAATATCCTCTGTTATAATTAAAACTCTTTTTTGGTTCTCCAGATTGTTTGGAGCGTTAATTAAGGTTTCCCAAATGGCTGGTGGTTCGTGTCTCGTCTTCTATTCAATGCGTGTATTGGAAATCGCGAGCTTTATCTAAATGGGTGTATTTCTAATGATCTGTCCTCTCTCATGCTAGGTGGGAAAAAAAAGGAGGTGAAGAAAGAGACGGGGTTAGGACTTTCCTTCAAAAAAGAAGACAACTTTGGAGAATGGTATTCTGAGGTATAAATTAATTATGTCATCTTTGCAGTCCTTCATTCTTTACTTTCTAATTTTTCAGTGCTTCATCTATCTAAAATTTGGAATTTAGGGATACATCCTGTTGTTGGAAGTGGGTATGTTGAAAGAGGTTCTTGTTTTCTGCCCCCGTTTTTTCCTCGTGAAATAGAGTCTTATTATCTGACAGCAGAATGGGTCTTATTGCTCCTATTGCTTGGTTTAGTGTGTTATAGGATATTTGCTGTGAAATTGTACTAAACACGATGAACAATACTTGGTTCGAACTCCTTCTATGATGTACTTCCCTGATCTTCTGGTATATGACATTTTGCAATGTTCTACAGTTGTTAATTAGCTTTATTTTTGCTCTTTTAGGTGGTTGTCAATGGCGAGATGATTGAGTACTATGATATATCTGGTTGTTACATCCTGAGGCCATGGGCAATGTCAATTTGGGAGACCATGCAAGTAAGTTCACACTTTGTCCGAGTATTTTAACATTTTATTTCTGATTTTGTTATTCTCCATGCCATTAGATCTCTTTTGGTTGATTTTCTGATATGGTTTGGATGTTTTGTAATACGTCAGTTCAATGATGCTTGAGTGATCAGATACTTACACTGGTTTTTCTGTATTTAAAAATCTACTGACTGTTTTCTTTCTTTTCTTAGCAATTTCATGGTTTTCTGTTGGAGCTTATAATAATTGTGCATTAACTAGTGGTGGAGATAATTTACTTTTCCTGTTATGTCAATATGCAGACATTCTTTGATGCAGAAATCAAGAAAATGAGGATTAAAAACTGCTACTTTCCCCTCTTTGTGTCATCCAGTGTTTTGGAAAAGGAGAAAGATCACGTTGAAGGCTTTGCTCCAGAGGTTAGAAATAATTGTTATTTTCTTGACACATTTTGTTTTGGAAGCTTTCTTTTGTGAACTGTTCAAGGATGCTTCAGTAGTTGAGAGTTACCTTGTTACTATCCTCGGATCGTTTTGAGTTGTGTGCGGTGGACTAATTACATTTAACATAGGCATTTAGAGAGGGAAATAGCTCATAGGAGTAGAACTGTAGAAACAGAGTTCTTCTGATACTTTTTTTTTCCCCAAATATGTTGGTATTGATGTTCAATGTTAGATTAAGGGTTAATTTTTACTTGTGGGAGTAGAATCTTTGTTTAGACTATGCTAGCAATGTAGCCATCTTTATTTATTCCTGACCTTTTTGTCTGCAATCTGAAAATTGTGCATTTTTTAATAAAATCCGTATAGAAGTTTGGAACTTTATTTACACCCAAAAATAGAAGAGAAGATACAAAATGTGTGTCATGGTTGTTGAAAGGGTGTTGCTTTGTTGATGTACTTATAGCATTCACTACCATATGTGAAGTTGTCCACCTCCATGGCACACAAATGGGAACTGAAATATTTTGACAACTTTATGGCTTGCTCTTTCTTCAATTTAGGTCGCTTGGGTGACAAAATCTGGGAAATCTGATTTGGAAATTCCTATTGCGATTCGTCCAACTAGTGAGACAGTCATGTACCCCTATTTCTCTAAGTGGATAAGGGGACACCGTGACTTACCTTTGAAACTTAACCAGTGGTGCAATGTTGTTCGTTGGGAGTTCAGCAATCCTACTCCATTTATTAGGTATGATATTTTTGAAATCAGGTCATACTGAACTTCTGTTTTATATTTTCCCATATGCTTTTGGTTTAAGAAATATTTTTTACGTTTTATCTTTTGGGAAATGCTTTTTTCTAAACGTTTATAGCCATTATGTACTAGGTATCATTTTGTCATGAGGATGCTTGGATTGATAGTTGATTTTGATCTTATTGAAGTAAATATATTTTGAACTTTTCTGATGAGATATAATAACCACTGGTTGCTCTCAATGGTGCACATTTTCCTTATGTTTGGTTTAGTTGTTCCATTACTTTTTTACAAGATATTCTGCAAATATCTTGATATATGCCTCGTCCCCCTTCCTTATTCGTGTGCTTGTAAAACTTCACAACATACTTTGCCTTTTCAGGAGCCGTGAGTTCCTTTGGCAGGAAGGGCATACTGCTTTTGCAACAAAGGGAGAAGCTGATGAAGAGGTATATGACTCAGGCATTCAGCTCATTCCTTTTGTACTGGTGACTATATTTTCTGTCTTGTTGTATTCAACTTACAAAGTTCCTAACAAAAATCAGTTCACTAATTTTAGAAGAGCCTATCACTTGATAAATTAAGCTAGTTCTTTTATTTATCTCGACACATTGAAGTAAATCATAGAATTGCATATATTTTCAGTCCTTTTTAGCCAATTACTTTCATCGGATATCATTTCTACTTCCCAGTTTTTGTTAAAAATGTATTTTTGCTTTATTTGTTTAATTGAGTTTCCATTTTTGGTTTTCATTTTTATGTTTCATTGAGTTCCACGAAATTAAAAAAAGTTCTTCAGGAATTCCCGAGATCTATTTTGTTCTCATTATATTCGTTCTTGCCTCAAAATTGATTTTCAACCACAGCTTCTGTTGATTGTGAATTATAGTTCTTATCAAAGCATAATAATCATGTTCTTCAATCGACCACCTGGTGAAACTTTATTAGGGAGCATAAACTATTTTCTTGTTAATAGGAAGACTCAAACAATCATACTTAAAACACTTTGTTTTCACTATTACCCAAGATTACAAAAACCAAAATGATTTTAACAGTTTGTTTCTTTTCACCACAAACCAGTTTGTCAGTCTAACTGTTTATGCGCTAACTTGTCAGTGTTTACTTCTATATATTGTAGATGATATATCTGGATTTGGATTAGTCAACATTCAGATTTTTTTGTCTTACATCTTATATTTCTATCTGATTTAAAATCATTCCTATGTAAAAGGTGCTTCAAATATTGGAGCTATATAGACGCATATACGAAGAATTCTTGGCTATTCCTGTTATAAAGGGTAAGAAAAGTGAGATGGAAAAGTTTGCTGGTGGACTTTACACAACAAGTGTTGAGGTATTTAATGTACTTATGAATTAGATTGGACTTAGAGATTTATGGTCCATTTGTATATTGATGCAATTGATGTAATGCTAGGCATTTATTCCCAACACTGGACGTGGAATACAAGGTGCAACTTCTCATTGTCTGGGGCAGAATTTTGCAAAAATGTTTGAGATAAACTTTGAAAATGAGAAGGGAGAGAAGGGCATGGTCTGGCAGAACTCGTGGGCATATAGCACCAGAACAGTAAGTTCTTGATTTCTTTTGACTCGGGGTTAGAAGTGTCATTATGATCCAGGACTTGTCTTATTGTAATTAATAAGTCAGTTTTCTCCATTTAACTTTATTGGTTCATATTTGTTTTTGGGCCAAATTTATAAGTACCTGCAGACACTGTTAGATTTGCTTAGATGTACATTATTGATTAATGCATCTTTGGGGAAAACAGTTGAATAATTATGTTTGTGACAACTTAGCATTGCATTGCTGCTTCCATCTTCTCTAATTTTTTTTTATAAATTCTGGTAGATTGGGGTAATGGTGATGGTTCATGGAGATGATAAGGGTTTAGTGCTGCCACCTAAAATAGCGTCGGTACAAGTCATTGTGGTTCCTGTGCCTTACAAAGATGCTGATACTCGCGGAATCTTTGATGCATGTGCTGATACTGTGGATGCATTGTCTAAGTCTGGTATTCGTGCTGAGGCAGATTTCAGAGAAAATTATTCACCTGGTTGGAAGTATTCTCACTGGGAGATGAAAGGTGTTCCTTTAAGGATTGAAATAGGACCAAAAGACTTGGCAAATAATCAGGTGAGGAAACCCGTATTTTTCTGTCCTCTATTACAGCTTGTTTGGTGGTAATTTGATGGTGGAACCTGATTTGATTGTAAAATTAGAATCCGTTATAGAACTAATTTAGTAACTTTATTCTTGTATGGTTTAAATTTTGATTTAAGAGAAGTAAATTGTTGTCTTGTTGGATAAGTGATAGACTCAACTGGTTCTGATGCATTTCCTGCTATATTTTTAAATATAGTTAATATTGGGATGAGGGGTTTTGGAGACCTATTGTGTGTATGTGAGTCAGACTGCATGAATTAATTTCTTGCAAGTCTGGTTGATATCCATTCATCTAACTGAATAGACAACATCCTAATCCAAATAAAGAAAGCCAAATAAACAAAGAGGACGAACAACATTCAACCATTTGACTACCTATATTTTGTATGCTTTAACACTTGTTTTCTCTTATATAAAAGGACTATGTAATGCCATCTATAATATAATTTCTTTTTTACAGGTACGAGTTGTTCGCCGTGATAATGGAGCAAAAGTGGATATAAGTAGGGTTAGTTTGGTTGAGCAAGTGAAAGATTTGTTGGATAATGTACAACAAAGCTTATTCAATACCGCCAAAGAAAAGCGAGATGCTTGTATTCAAGTTGTGAAAACTTGGGATGAGTTCAAGGAGGCTCTTAGCCAAAGGAAAATGATCTTAGCTCCTTGGTGTGATGAAGAGGTAAGATAAGTAATGAATTCTACATTTTGTTTAAGTTGTTGAAATCCTTCTGCTACCAAAATTCTTTGTTTAATGGTTCTTTTGATTTGTATTCTCAAAGTTCTTTTTGCAATGTGTTTTGATAAATGACACTCTTTTTTAATGCAACGGAGGGAAAATCATTGCTGAAATGTTGTTTTGTTTTTATTTTCTATTTCACTGTTATAGATACTGAGTTTCAGAACTATGAACGCCAGTTGATTGATCTGCAGTGAGCTTATATGAGAGAAAACCAACTAATTTGCTAGATATTTATTCTTACATTTCTGTTTGGTGTGATGCACCGAACTTTTTATTTATTTACTTTTTTGTTTTGTTTTATTGATTCTAATGTTAATTGCTATTCTGCAATTGATCTTGTGTAGGCATGAAGCTGGTAACAAACTTTATTGGGTGTTAACTTTGTGCTCATTGAACTCCTATTGTCATGTTGCAGGAGGTGGAAAAGGATGTGAAGGAGCGGACAAAAGGTGAAATGGGTGCAGCCAAGTCCCTTTGCAGCCCATTTGATCAGCCAGAGCTCCCTGACGGTATGTGAAGCTCAATCTTATAGAAATTGGTGCTCATGATTTGCTGAAAGTTCAGTCTCATTGTTCCTTCAATTTTGCGCATTTTATTTCATCTGGCTTTTGCAGTTGTCTAAGTTCCAACTTGATATTTAGGCATAAATGTCAAATAGTAATGAGTATGTAACTTATTGTACACCTTGACTTTTTCCCTGTACTGCCGACAGTAGCTTGCCTTTAACATCAAAACACTTGCTATGCTAAATATTTTCAGGTACAAAATGCTTTGCATCAGGAAAGCCTGCAAAAAAATGGACATATTGGGGTAGGAGCTACTAGGAGGTTGAGTGGCAATATCCTTCCTGGTCTTGTGCATGCACTTTATTGCAGATGCTTGTATACAATTAATCCCAGAAAAAATTTTGGGGCATACAGATTTTTTACTCGATTGAAACTGTAATTGTTCGTTAATTTTGATTTTATGCTATCTTATGTTATTCCACTGATTTGAGATTTTGTTTTTCTCTCAGAATTATATCATCGATGATAGATGCCATAATTTCAATTATGCTGGACAATCTTTTATTTCAGATATTTGTATAAGAAGTATTTAGTTGTTTCATTTCATTTTTTGTGTAATGCTTAAACTCTTATTGGTTAAAATTACACGAAAAAGAGTATAGATGCCTTTGAGGTATATTAACGTCTCTTTGCATTTAACCATAATTTTTAAACCTTTCAGTGTTTGATGGGTTTCATTTAGTTCCTGTCATAAGTCTGGGTTCTGAAAGTTTTTAATTTTGGAGTCCGGACGTCAGAGCAGTCATACTAGCATGCTTATCCATTGGATTTCAGATTTTAACTAGTTAATTGTCTTGCAATGGTCTGCAGGTCTTTATAGATATTGGTTGGAAGCTTTTGCAATAGATGTCAGTAGAAGAGGAAATAGAGAAATAGATAGATGAACCTAGGCAGAGAATGCTAGAATTTCGGACTTTATTGATAGGAAAATAAGTTAGGATTACCCCATGCCCCTCATACCTCACTCGTAACCTATTATACCCAACACCTTTGGTGAATCCTAACCATCGTGCCACCTCACTCCTTTAGGTGCTACTAGCATTCTAACAAAAAACAGTCTTCAGCTTGTCGTAAAGCTAACTGTTGGCACCTTTTTCCTTTCATATTGAGTGCGAGTTGGAGGCTTAACAATATCGCCCCTATGTAAGGTGGGAAATTGTTGGGCAATTGTATCATAAGGCACTCATGATGCTTCAAGTTCGAAAAGATCTTTCCACTTAACAAAAATCTTAGTTGCAACATTTGATTTTCACTCTCAATTGTATTTAATGGGGCATATATTTTGTTTTTGTCTTATTTTAGCTCTCCTATGAAGAAGAAACAAATTCTAAGTTGGAGCCAAGTTGAAGAAGCTTTGACATGATTCTAGATGATCATGAATATAACATGGATCCATTTTCAAAACACGATTCAAATATGGTCCAATGCTTCGTCATTTTCTTTTTCTTTGAGAAGTTCATACCAAAATCAGAGCATAAACATGGACCCCTTGCTCCTAGCCTTCGTACATGTATGCCCAAGATGAATCCTTAGATATGAGAAGAACATGAAGTTTTTAAGCTATGTTTGGTTGGGGATTTATCAATTGAATGAAATGAAATGAAATATTATTCTATCATTTAAGGGGAGAGTTTATAATGGAATGGAAATGAAATGAGATGGAAGAGGAGAGTTTTATTACATTCCATTTTATCCTAAACAGTAAAAATTAAAAGCCTTTGATTTGGGAGGTTTAGGATAGAATGTAAAATGATAATCAATTTTATACTATATTATATTATAAACCCTTTATCTAAACAACATTTCATTATTACATTATGAATCATTCCATTCTTCCATCCTTGCTAAACAATAATTTTCTAATATTATATTCATTTACTTTCCATTCCATTCTATTCGATTCTATTAAAAATCTTACGTCAAACCAAACATAACTTTAGGGATTGGACAAAGGAGGATGATTGAAAGCAATCATAAGGGGCTACAATCATCTTTAGATAAGAACAAAGCAATTTTGGAGACAAAAAAGACAATTTCATTGAGATTTAACAAAAAGAACATCAAGAATTCAAGATTCACTAAAATGAATTCTTTTATCTTGTTTTCTTCCGTTATTATTATTGGGTTCCTTATTCTTACCATGAACTAAATTGGGATAGATGTAGATGTGATGAACCTTAGAGCTATTATTTTTGATTGATTATTTGATTTAATGAAAGACTTAAAGTTATCTTTTGAATTACCTATTGTGATTAAATCGAAATTTGTTAGCATTTTGATTCAATTTTATATTCATGTCTAGATATTAAAAATTCATATGTATGAACAGATTATAATATGAATAATAAGATTTACACAGAGTTACAACCACACAAAATTTTCATGTTAAAGTCAAATATATCATAGAAACTCACATAATAAGTTGATGTGTTCTTAGGAGTTTCAATAGAAAGATATTTTAATTAATCAACTTAAAAAATAAAAAATTTAATAAATAATATGGTTATAATTTTGAAAATTTTGTTGGCCTTAAGAAATTAGGATTAATCATTTAACTAAGATAAGTTTAAGCATATAAAGGTTTTAGGGAAATTTTTATCTAGATCTTGTATATATTTGACTGCTTTGTTCTTATCTATTGCATTAGTTATTTCATATTCAAACTTTTAGTTTAGTTGATTGTATCTTCAAAATGAATCATTCATTTTTATTAGATTAGATGATAGAAAGATGATTAGTACTTAAAGTCTTTGTGGGATCAAACTCATCTTTACTAAACTATATCAAGAGATCGATATATGCACTAGCATAGTAATCTTTAATATTGTTTTGATTAGATATACATGTGTCACCCAACTATCATCTCTTACATTGGTTATTGGTAAAAACATTAACATATTATTAGATATACTCCAATATTTTATGTTGCATGTTATGTAGATTGTTCTATTTTATCTTGTACATTAATAATGTGTATATTAAGGTTCAATACTTTTTACGATTTCAATGTAGAAAATAATAATTTTTTTATCATATACATTATCATGATATTAGAGTTAACTCAAAAATATATTCATTAGCACTTATCATTTTTTTCTTAACCTACACTGCCACACTAAGTCAAGAACAATAATAAAAGCTTAACTACCAATACCATAAACACTAGTATCAGCAAAGTCAAAGAATCATCATTTAATTAACACACTTAATGGTAAAAATATAATTCTCCTATTCTACCATTCAACCAAATCATAGACTTTCTAATAACACCTTAATATTTAACGAATTATGTTATAATCAAGTCTAAGTTTAATTATTTCTGATCTTAATGGTTATGTTGATGCACCACCAACATACAACTCAAATATAAAATTTTCTTCTTCAGAACACATCAATGCTTCTTCCTCACTGCCTCACTCTCTAACTTAATTGCGCTCTTTTCTCTTAGTTGTATCAATGCTTGAGATCTCTAGGTTATCCTTGAGAGGCATTTTATACGACAATAAACCTTCTAATGCTTCCTCCTTCGAAGAAAACTATATAACCTTAAGAAAGGTGCAATCTCCATCACTGATTTTCTATATGTCATCTCTACCATTATTGACGAGCTTCTGAGCATTGTGAAGTCAATCTTATTCTTTTACCTTAAACATCTTTCATGTGGAGTATGAGCTATTCATTAATACTGTTGAACACTGTAACTCTATTATCTTATTTTTTTTGAACTCTAAATTAAGCTTCTAAGTGGCTTCTTTAATACCATTCACATCATGCCCCTGAAACAATGTTAGCTGCCTCTTACTATAGTGGTAAACCTTTACATAATGCTAGTAGGAGAGGAGACTCTTGCCTCTCATAAGGGAGGAATCCTTAATCCAATGGGCATTCTTTTAATCACTACCGAGTCATGATCTCTCATGGGCCATTGGGCCTAATATCCACATCTGCACTCCTTTGTGGTCCCTTAACTTCTTTTTCCAATCCAGTGTAAATCAATCCTAAATCACCCTTCACATGTCCAACTATAATAGCCAAGATCAATATCCAAATCAAGATGCAAACCACCTTTCATCAGTCTGATTGCATTAAACCACCGTGATAATGTCAAATTTATCATAAATAGGGACATATTATTGTATAATATTGTTTAAGGTACTCGAAATTTTGGTATCATCAATTTTAGCCCTAACTTAAACCCAATAAACTTACCATAACTTTCTCTACCATGAATGTCTAGACTAATATGAATACTCGATAATTTAATTCTATTGGTGTTATTGAATAGTCAACTAACATTGATGTCACTGCTCACATTACAATCAATCCTTAATTTGTGGAATTTGAAACTCTATATTAGGGTTCAAACTAAGTGATTGTTAGTAATACACAAGCCCTCCTTGTTTCCTTTAATGGTAGTTTAACATTTTCTATCCATACTCGTTTGCTTCACTTTAATGATATTTTAACTTACTCCCCCAAACTTTCTCCTTTGATACCTACAACAAGTCCACATGCAGTAATTTAATAATCAACACAAATAATGTCCAAATCCTTCCCAAACATTAACATACAACCAAGCAAAAAGTATGTACGTCAAAATACATGAAAAGCATGCAAACCTAAGCTTTAAAAACTTCATTTATAACCTAACATACAATTTATCATATACAATCACATAAACATGCAAGTTAGATGAAAATAACACAAAACCTAGGCTAAACATCCTAGTATGTATCATAAACATACACATTATCACATAAAATGAATTACACAATCATATAACAAATATCACTTATCAACTCCCCCACACTTACACTTTTGCTCGTCCTCAAGTAAAATCAAACACAAAACAACACAATACACATACAAATTTACACAAGCATGCACACATACAACATAAAAATTAATGGTTCAATGGCCTCAACCTTATGGAATTAACTTGTTCTTAAACAACAATTATTCAACAAGTTTCAATATATCAACCAATTCCATCATATTTAAGCACTTTAATATAAGCATAATTATTGTCCAAAATATAAACAACTTAGTCTTACACCTATGAGACTTACAAACATGTGTTTACCATTATTGATAAATAAAAAAAGTTAACTATCACTAATTCTTCTTCCATTAAAATTATTGCTATTTTTTCAAGATCAGTAGGTTTTTGACTTACCTTCTAAAAGGTAAGGTAAGTCGAAGAATATGTCTAAGTCTAGAGATGCCAACAAAACTAAAACATGTAACTACTGTACCAAACTTAGTCATACAGAAGAGAGACCAAAAGAAACAAGATATCTAAAAGGATGAAGCTAACAATATCACAACAGTCATGACATCAAGCACAAATGATGAAGGATCGCTGATCTATATGACTAGTAAGCGTCACCATATCCAAATGGCTTGTTGATATGGAAAACCATAGCTTTGTTAATATCGTCGATGAATGTGATATACAAGTAAAATTGAGTGTCTTTTGACATTGAGAGGTGTATAAAATATAAGCTTACATCTCAATTTATTATCTATAAATGTGTTTAAGAAAGAGAGATACCAACATACTTTTGCATATGGCAAGTGGAATCTGTCTAAATGAGCATCGATGGTTAGCCATGGTAGATTGGGTTGCACTCGAATAAGACACACTTGAAGGTGTGTGTTAAGGAATTGAATGTTATTCAAGAATATATTTCACCAAATTTGTGTCACTAGAGATTGGAATACAATAACAAGAAGGGGATTAAGTTGTTAGTTGGAAAATCACTTATCCCTAGTTATTGATCCTTTAGGGGTTAAGGTCAATATTAATTTAAATGTAAGTGCACAATGTACCTATAGCTAGCACAAGCAAGTAAGGGTTGATCTCATAAAGACGATAATTACTATTAGTTAACTTTTTCTATTATCTAGCCTAATAATCAAAATTTGGTTTTCATTTAAAAATAATACTAAACAAATAAACTAAGATACGATTAAACAATTTGAACTATAGATAAGTAAAACACGAAGAAAAATCAATATCAAATAGTAGCAATTAGGTGATGAATGCCCTATCTTTGAAATATTAACCTTTTATCATAAAATTATATTATTGATTATTGGATCGTGGAAATTCCTATCTTATGTTAACAACTCTCTTGAGACTATTAATAACTAATCCATTACTTGATTAACAAAAATCTTTCTAGTTAAATCCCATAAGATTGCATTAGTGATTTATGAATTCTACTATTAAGTTTGACCCTTATCCATATGATTTATGTCATCCTATCTTTAGGTTTGCTTGCAACTCCTTCCAATTATAGTATATTTATTCATCTAATAGGATTTTTCAATCTTAATTATATGAAATCAAATCATGTACTAATATTCCAGATATATTAGCACAAGAGTAAAACACATAATTGAATCATAATAATTAATTAATATTATTGATTAAAATTAAAATTAAAATATTGTTAAACCGAACTAGGGCACTAAACATGTTTAGTTACTAATCATAGAAAACAAAACCAAAGATAAACATTTAAAAAAACTAATAGAAAACAAAGGAATCATAATTCTAAATCTCCCTTTTTGTTATATTGAATCTTCTTGCAAATTTGGATTTGATGGAGCTATCTATTGAATCTTGTGATGTTAAATTTGTATTTTTCTCGTCCTTTGATCAAAATCGCCACCTTATTATGTGTTTTACATCTCAAAACTGCTTAGCAATTTAGCTCTCCCTTGTCTGCCTCTGCTCACATCCTTTTATAGTAAAAATTAGCGTTTTTAGAACATACACTGTCACTTACTTGACCATGTAGCTCCAAAAATACCTAAATTATGACTTCATATGTTCTTAGAGACTCACACAACCACATACATGACTATGTATCTCCAAATAGCTTTAAATCTTCGTTTTATGCCATGATTTTATTTGAATTCTACTCCTTTTTGTCCATGAAGGCAATTATCAGCTATAAATCCCCATGGAGCAAATTAAGTACCAAACATACAATAAGACTATAAATATCAAGCAAAAAACATAAAGTATGGGTGTATAATTATAGTCAAATGTGCATCTATCAAACATCCCCACACTTAAGTTTTTGCTTGGCCTCAAGTAAACCATAATCTAAATTATCAACTTTACAAACATCTATCCCTCTTTAACCTTAACCTATCCATACATACTTTAAATGATAAAATCATATTGATCTAATTAACATACAATTAGATTCAAGTTATTCTAAAACTAACTTCACAAGTCAATATCACTAGTAATCAAATCAATAATCTTTTTGAAATCAAAAGAATTAATCTTTCCATCCTCACCAAGGTTTCATTCAATGCGTTTAAGTGTTTAGCTTAAAAAGTATGGGAACTCTCCAATTAACACATAAAAGAACTCTCAACCTTACGCTTGCAATATTATCACATCTCCACCACTTATAAGTATATTAGAAACAAAAATCAAAGGTCTTTATAAGGGTTTAATGGAGCTTAGGTAAGATATGATTGGGATAATATAAAGGTTGCTAAAATTGAAAGACATTTACAATAGACAACATTACAAGAAACTTGTTCTTTCACAAAAATAGGCCCTTCATAATGTGAGTCCATTAGTACTATCATTCAAACACTTTTCTTTTGTTTTTTTCTTTTCCATTTTTTATGCCCGTAATATACTTTTTTCTACAAT
Organism: Erythroxylum suave; assembly: GCA_027563595.1. NCBI lineage: Eukaryota > Viridiplantae > Streptophyta > Magnoliopsida > Malpighiales > Erythroxylaceae > Erythroxylum > Erythroxylum suave. The sequence continues at coordinate 20,889,528 of JAOSBN010000002.1, read as the reverse complement.
ATCGAGCATTCATCATGTTCCAAAATTGAAGAAATGTTGGACCTTTCAAATTTCAAATTTCAAATAATCAAGTAATTATAAATATTTTCAAAGTTCAAATTAATAAAAGCGCAAAATTGATTATTCCTAAGGGATAAAGTATAGTAGGTAATTTTCAAAGAAATAGGCTTAAACAACTGTTGAATGTAAGTGTCTTTATCACTTTAATGCTTCTAATTTAACAATTTGTAGTCTCAATATGCAAAATAAAAGCAAGTTATAGAATTCTTCAACTATGCATGATAACGCATATGAAATAAATAAAAGAGCTTCAAATATTTGAATATTTTGCTTTTAGGCTCAAAAGCTCACAAAAACATGATCTTATGTGTGTAAATAATATGCAATTTTCATTCAAATTGATTATCTCAATGACTACTAAAAATATGACTTATAAAAGAAAGGGTATTTTAACTATCACCTTTTGCATACTAATTCAAATCAACATTCAATAATGAAACAAACTATTTATGGATATATTTCAATTAACTCAGAAGATTAGTTAATAAATTTAATAACAAAGATTGCAATAAGCTTAAGAAAATTATTAACCCCTTCCCCACACATAAAGTTATACGTTGTCCTTAATGTACACAGTATAAGCATATATGAAAAGTAAGAAAGTGGAGTTTTTCAGCACTTTCTTGTGTAATAAGATTTTCTAATTTTTGATTTTTGGATTGTTCATCTAAATCTATATACTAACATCCTTGCAAAATATAAAGAAAAAGGGATAAAAAGAGAAATTAAAGTAGAATAAAAAAGAAGAAAAATATGAAAAATAAAATTTAAATAACGTAAAAGAAAATAACATTAAAGTCTAATGTTAACACCAAAAATGGAAACAACAAGAAACTAATTTAAAACAAAACCTATCCTAATTCATAGGTTGTCTCACATGCAGCGCATTTTTAACATTGTTAACTCGACATACCCTGCACATTACCATCATCCTAGGTCCATGATCAGTGGCTTTTTTCCACCCATTTCTCCATATAGCAGTTTCGTAGCCTCTAAGTAAGCCACATGTTGCAAAATGATAATAAGCGAATAATTTATTGAATTAATAACTCTATGTACTGCATTTATGCTCCTTTTAACAAAAAACTGTTAATAAAATAAGGAATAACAAAACTCCCTGAATCTTCAATTGATACAAGTAGTTTGTCTTACAAGAATTGGTAACCTTCCTTATTGAAGGTGACTACCAATGATTTATCAACAGTTTCCTACATTGGCTCCTCTTTTAATTCTTCCTTAATCTCCTTTGTCCACTCTTCCACTTTCTCTTCCTGGACAAAGACTTCTCCCTCTTTATCTACTTTAATCATCTTTTCCCCCTTCTTTACTTCCTCTGCTTCTTGGACAGAGGCTTCCAGCTCGTCTTTTTGCTCTGCGACCTCTATCATCTGTTCATCATTCTCTCCTACAACAGTAGTTACCTTCTCACCTTTTTGAGATGCAATTTCATTAATGAAATTGACCTTCCTCTCCTCTTCACTCTAGGACATTAGTAAGCTCAGATAGTATAAGGTACTATGTTCAATATATTCAGGTGCAAAAATATTTCTTCGAATTCAAGTCGGCTAGCTTCACTCTTGGCAAGCTATACCATTATTTTATCTATAATACTTTCTTTTTACTATTAATGTTGTATATATTCAGTTAGAGCATAGTCATTCCATTCATATGAGTAACGGTTGCTCCACTCTTAATTAAACGTATTATCATAATGTACATTCTAAGACCAATTATGCATGCTTGGTTACTCTCATATACATTTTGGTGCCTGACATTTATGATTGTAATAATTACTCCAAAAACACAAGTTATGGATATCAGTTAAGCTTTTAAAAATATGTCAAGAAACATCTCTTTCCAATGTGGTAATTTTAAATATTACGATGACATATCATAACTCTTATGAGAATATTGACTGCTCCACCCTTCCATTGTGAATTGTGGCTATGACAATAAATTGTAGATCCTAACAATAAGTCACAATCTCAAAGTCAAAGTAGAGAATTTTAAAAGCTAATTAAATGAGCAAGCCAAAAATAAAGTGAAATACAAGAAAAATAAAATAAATACAAAAAATAGTTAGATTAATAAAATTCGAGCTTTCTTAATATTATTGTCCCTATCAATGGTCATAAAAAATTGATTGATCCTCTAGGAGTTAATGTTAATATTAATTTAATCGTAAGTGCACAACGTAGCTGTAACAAACACAGCCAAGCACAGGTCAATCTCACGAAGATGGTAATTATTAGTAGTTACCTTTTTTAGTAGTGTCTAGGTGATGAATCTACCTAAGTATCTTTGAATTATTAAACTTTTATCATGCAATTATATTATTGATTATTGGACTGTGAAAATTCCTATCTTATGTTAATAATTCTCTCAAGACTATTAATAAGTAATCTATGAGTTGATTAAGATAAATCTTTCTAGTTAAAATCCCTAGGATTGCATTATTGATTTATAAATTTTGTTTTTACATTCAACCCTAGTTTGAGGATTTATATATTGAGTATTTATATCAACCTATCTCTAGGTTTGCATGCAACTTCTTAAAATTATGGTAGATCTATTCATATAAGAAGATTTCTCAATCTCAATTATATGAAATCAAATCACGCACTAATATTATGGATATATTAGAGTAAGAGTAAAATACATAATTGAATCACAATAATCAATCAATATAATTACTTTAAATAAAAATTAAAACATATTATTATCCTATAGTAGGGTTCGTTATACCTAGACACTAAACATGTTTAGTTACTAATCATAAAAAACAAGATTAAAGATAAACATGAAGCAAAACTAATAGAAAACAAAGGAATCATAATTCTAAATCTCTATGTTTCTTATATTGAATCTTCTTGTAAGTTTGGATTTAGTATAGTTATCTACTAGATCTCTTGATGTTAACTTCATGTTTTCCTTATCCCTTAATCAAAATCATCACCTCTCTAGGTGTTTTACATCTAAAAACTGTTTAATAATTCGACACTCCCTTTTTAGCCTCCGCTAACATCTTTTTATAGTAAAAGTTAAGGTTCCTAGGACATACACAATCACTTACATAGACATGTAGGTGATTGTGTAGCTCAAAGAATACCTAAAATTATGAATTTACATATTCTTAGAGACTTACATAGTCGTGTATGTCCAAGTAGCTTCAAATATTTGTTTTATATCATGATTTCATTTGATGAACTTGTTAAAAAAGAATGTGACTTGTGAGTTAGTAGAACTTCCCAAAATCAATAAGGCTTCAAAAATAGATGGGTATTCAAGATTAAGAAAGATGGTGACAAAATAGTGGAGCATAAAAGATTGTTGGTGAAGGGAGATAACAAAAATAAGGGTATCAACTTTAACGAGATTTTCTCATCAGTAGTTAAGATGACATCAATATGTATAGTATTGGGACTAGTTGCTAGTTTAGATCTTGAACTAGGGCAGTTTGATGTCAAGACTACTTTTTTACATAGTGATTTGAAAGAGGATATTTACATAGAGCAGTTAGAAGAGTTCGAAGTCAAAGAAAAAAAGACTTTATGTGCAAGTTAGAGAAGAGTCTTTATGGGCTCAAATAGACATCAAGATAGTGGTATAAGAATTTTGATTTGTTTATGATGAGAAATAGGTATAAGCAATGTTAGCTAATACTTATGTGTATTTTATGATGGTCACTTCATTATTCCTATCTTGTATGTAAATGATGTGTGATTAGTGGGACAAGATACTGGTATAATTTTCAAGTTGCAAGGGGATTTGTCTAAGTACTTTGATATGAAAGATTTAGGTCTTGCAAAACAAATTTTAGACATGGAGATCATTCGTGATAGTAAGGATGGAAAGTTATAACTCTCACATGAGAAATATATTAAATAGGTGTCTAAAAGACTTAATATAAAGCATGCCAAGCTAGTGAGTACACCATTAGTAGCTCATTCCAAGTTGAGCAAGAGAGATTGTCCTGGTCATTCCAAGTTGAGCAAGAGAGATTGTCCTACTATCAAATAGGAGAAAGAGGATGTGTCCTTAATTCCATATTTCTCAGTTGTTGGCTCCTTAATGTATACCACGGTATGCACTAGATCAAATTTCACACACATTGTTGGATTAGTGAGTAGTTTTTATCCGATTCGAGAAAGATACATTAGGAAGCAATAAAGTAGATCTTCAAATATCTACAAGGCACTTTTAAATTGTGTTTGTTTTCTAGAAATAGCAAGATAAATTTAGAAGAATTCACATATGTGGACATGGTTGGTGATCTAAACAATAAAAAAAGTCGACCTTAAGCTATTTATTCAAATTTATGGAGGAAATATTTCTTAGCAATCTATGTTACAAAAGTTTATAACTTTGTCTACTAATAAGGTGAAATATGTTGCAGCTGTGGACGTTGGAAAGGAGATGCTTTGGTTGAAGTGTTATCTTCAAGAATTGGACATGAAACAAGATGAGTACATGGTTTATTATAGTAGTCAAAGTGTTATGAATTTAAGCAAAAACTTCATATATCATTCTTGCATTAAGCAAATACATATCACTAGTTGTGATCTGTGGTTAAGGAGTAACTAATAAAGTTGAAGAAGATTCACAAGGACAAGGATGGTGTTGACATGTTAATGAAGGTGGTTCTTAGGGGTAAGATTAAGTTTTGTAGTCCGCTTTTCGGGATGGTTTTTAAGTGAATAATGGGTGATAGATTTTTCCACCTAAATATGATAAAGAGGGAGATTGATGTGGGTCTAGCCCTATTTTATGGATGTTTCTTTGTTTAATACCACTAAATCAGGACTCCAAAAGTCTTACTTATTTTCATGGATCAAAAGGAATGAAGTTTGGATAGATTTCAGGCAAAAACTGATGATTGGAAGTTGTTTTCAAAGGACATGTTGATGTCAACGGTGGACACGGTTGTATGAATTACTGTGTAAGCTTTTGTAACTGTGTGCAAGTTGAAAGGCAATGTTTCAAGATCAGACACAACTGTGTGGAGTCAGACATGGCCATATAAGTGGAGGACAGAACTGCATCCACTAATCATGTAACTCACTACAATTGTGTATCTATGACGTCAAGATTTAAAGCTTAAATGGTCGTATATAGTGACCATGTGCAATATAAGATCTTATCCTTTTGAGATTTTAAAAGAGATTGAAGTTGCATGGGACATAAACACTCAACAAAAGAAGAGTAGTTTTAGAGTCCAAATAGCATTCATCAATTACAATTCTATTGAAGTTTGATCTCTAGGATTAGTTGGCATTAGTATTGTTATATATATGTGAAGTTGTACTCAACCTTAGAAGTTTTTTTAAGAGAGCTAACAAAAGAGAGAGCTAAAGAGTTCAGCTATAGTTGTCTTGTGAGGTGTTCTTGAGTGAGATAGCTTGAAACCTTTATTGTTTGTATCCTACTATTTGATTTTAGTAATTTTATTGTCAATTTGTTCTGTAATTTTAACTCCATTTTTCACTTAAGGATCTTGTGTTTACTTTCTTTTAGTTATCTTTATTGTTTGAGCAGTTTGTTACCGATGGAATGAACATGAAATGTTTTTGAACATTATTGTTTGGAGCCCTAACAACAAGAACTGATGCAATACACTAGGTCACATATTTTGCAATAGATCGATTATCTATACAATATGAATGCTCTATATCTATCTAAATCTTTAGTTCACCTTAAAGTACATGACTATTTGATATGCTATTCGGGCAGGTACTTGGCGTTTACTGTGCAAAGAAGTGAGGGTTGGATGATAGAAAACTTTTCTCCCATTACCATATGTATCTATTTCAAGGTTGACTCTTTATTTCGGTTTGTTTCACCTATATTTACTAATTTATGAATGCTTTTACTAAACAAGGTAGAACGAGATTCGTGCATTTTAAGAGGTTTCATGTACCTCTTTCATTATCGTTAATAATTTATATATTCGCGTCCTATCATTGATCTATTTTCTATATTCAAAAACTGAAATATTTATAAACCCGTCCCATGTATTTATTAAAATTTGAATGGCGATGGATGAATAAGTACTTATAGTTCATCAGTGACCTTTATATATTATAATTTCAGTAATATAAAATTCCTGTACATGTGGTAATCATTCCAAATTTGGTTTAAGGTTAGAGATAATTAAAAATAAATGTTTCAATGATATCGGTATCCTAAATTTTGAAAAGAATTAGATTTCAAGTTATAAATATTTTATTTAAGTTTAATTTAAGGTTTGAGCAAATCCAAATCTAATTTTTTAAAAAAATTATTCTTATTTTATTTACTTTATATTGATTTAGTGATTTACTGAAGCACATACTTCAGGACAGACTGTAAAAGCAAACAAAAGGCAACCCTGTTCATCAAGATCAGCTAGTCATCAATAAACAACTTCATTGATAGAATATAAGTTGATAATCCAGACTTAGATAATTAAGGAAAATAATTTTAATGCCTCTTCTCTGATGGAATTTGAGCTCGTAAGATATATTAAGATTTTATCAATAACTCATTTCAAAGTTGCTAATCCACCCAAGACTTTTCGGAGTAGTAATATAGCTTTATTAACTCTTTTTTTTCCTTAAAAGGTAATCTCGATGTAGAGTATGCATTAACAACAGATGAAAGTATGGGATTCACTAATTAGATTTTATTTTCATAACAATGATAATAATTAGTTAGTAAAGAAAAATAAAAGGCATCTACGCATTTCTTTTTGTTCGGTGGGTAGCTGAAGCGGACTTCATGTCGTAGACTTCAATGATATCTGATATCTCTATGCCTGTCAATTGCAATTCAAATAAAACATGCAGGGAATTGTCCGAAAAGCCACACAAACCGATCAATCTCCTATATCTTTTGGGCCCCTATAACTAAGACACGTCTTCCTTAGTTCTCACAAACTCGACGAGTACGAGGGAAGAGTAACAATAGGACGTAGGATTTCGGCTTCATTATTCTTATTTCTCGACTCACTATTGTTATCATCAGCTTGGTGTTTTTTTCTTGTAAGTTGAGTTTGAGGCAATACCGAGATGGGAGATATCTCAGGTAGCCGTGAAGTTTGTTTAGGTGTGAAGGATGATCATAACCATCTTCCTGTCTCTGCTTCCAAAGATTCATTCTTGAGCTTCTCTATCCCTTTCGTCCAGAAGTTACTAACCCCTGTAACTGAAAAAAATGTTGTTGTTATACCCTTTGATCCGATTGGATTCTATCTGAGTTCGTGTCCAGTTTGAAAGTATTTTTTTGGGTTAGGCATTGATGTGGTTAATGAATGATGATTTTGCAGCTGATAGCGGAGCTGTTTGGAACATACTTGCTGATATTTGCTGGCTGTTCGTCGGTGACTGTGAATCAGAACTTTGACAAGGTTGTGACGCTACCAGGTATATCAATAGTGTGGGGATTGGCTGTGATGGTTCTGGTTTACTCTGTTGGTCACATCTCGGGTGCCCATTTTAACCCTGCTGTCACCCTTGCCTTTGCCACCTGCAAGAGATTCCCATGGAAACAGGTGAGAATATTACAACTAACATGTTGAAAAAATAATAACAAAAAAGAAAAAGAAAAACAGGTGAACTAATAGGTTCAAGGAATTGACTAACTGGGCAATAAGTTGTTTTGAAATGTTTTGTGTAGGTACCAGCTTATATAGCGTGTCAAGTTGGTGGATCGACATTGGCTGCAGGAACTATCCGGTTACTATTTACTGGGGACGAAAACAAATTTACGGGAACCATGCCAGCAGGTTCAGATATACAATCTTTCGTAGTTGAGTTCATAATCACATTCTACCTCATGTTTGTCGTATCCGGGGTTGCCACTGATAATAGGGCTGTAAGCACCTTTTCCATCCTCTAATTTTTAATGTTATTGGATTTGTTGTTTTGTTCACCTAATTTCTTATTAATAATAGTCTAAAATAATTCAATTCATTTGATCCACTCAAATACAAGAAGTCTTAGAAGTAATTTAGCCAGAGGCTTTATGCATACGAAAGGGCAATTAACTAAAATATAGGAGAATGAACAATAAATTAGGAAGTTACTTGAGCATAATACAGAAATTAGAAAATGATAGAAGATAGTTAGCAAGAAGATGGTTGGGTGGGATCGAAGTTAAGAGTTATAGAATTCTAGAGCATGAATAGTGGCAAGTAGTTAGCCAAAAATATAAAGAAATGGGGGTAGTTACGGCGAAAATTGTTTCAAGATAAGAAAACTATCAATTCACCAACACCACCAGGACAATTTTAACACAACACCAAAACAATTCCCAAACCTACACGAGCACAATATATCAAAAACCACTTTCCAAAGAAATCAATTAACCTACTTTTGCTATTTTTTAGCTTTCTTTACTCTATGAATTCATGTTTGTTACTTTAAAATATCTCGCGTAGTTTGTGATTCTCTTTTGCTACTGTCTTTGATTTAGATATCATTTCGTCGCATTAAGCATTTTGGTAGCTTAGAATTATACTTTCTACGTTTTCTGAAGCTTACTTATATGGTTGATAGAAGTCCAGTATAAATTCTAAGATAATTCCTCCCTGACACACCCACATTCTAGATTAATGCCAAATAAATCCAATAGGACCATAATGCCAAGAACACGAATGCAAAAGAAATTGCTTTGCCTCTAGTCTTGGAGGAAGAAGTCCCTACAGCTGTAGGGAATGAAGACATTGTATCTTGGGTGGTAGAAAATCATAAGAAGGCAACCTCACCTTCATCTAACTTCCCCACAGGCGAGAACCCAAAATTGCCACAACATAACGACATTGTTCGTATTAAAAAAGTTAAGAATATGAAAGAAAGTTTTATTTTCTGTTGTGTGTTTATGACACAGGGAAAGAGTAAATATATATACATGGAGGATTGTACAACAAACTCTGACAATTGAGAGTAACAAGTTCTAACAGATTTAAATAATAGATTCTGGTATAACGAATTTATACTGAGTCTAGAGGATTCTTAACATGCCCTAGCAAGATGAAGCGTCGAGACGACACATTCATCTTGGCTCGAAAAAGTTCAAATTTGGTCCGAGAAAGAGGTTTGGTGAGTGCATCAGCGATCTGGTCATGAGTGGAAATATGCGAGACCCGAAGGCATTGCATCTAAACCTATTCTTGGACAAAATGATAATGCAAAGATAGATGCTTCATCCGAGAATGATAGATTGGGTAGGTTGCGTCAATGTTGTCACACAGGATCGTTGGAGGAACTCTATTCCACTCATCCTATCACTGCTAATACTGCTACTTAGGTTTGTAACTCCTCTTCCCACACCTTTGTGCGGTTCCAGTCCAATTCACATCAGATTTATGCCCGACAGACTAGTACACCAGGACCAACCAGCTCCTATCGCAACTTTACCTACCAATTCTATGAGAAGCCAGGACACACTGCAAAGGTCTGCCGTAAACTGCATCGTCGACATCCTGGTCATTTTGCAGGCAACCTTGGTTCTTCCACTTCTCCTTCAGCACACTTTGCTAGCTTTCCTGTTCACTGGAAAACATCTCCTGGTCTCTCATAGCCTACGAGGACATCCTTGCACTTTTAAGGACCTCCTGCCTATTGGCCAAGCAGTCCAACACAAATGTCTTCCGGCATAGCAGACTCGACTGTTGTCTCCCAGCCTCCCTTGGCTTCAAATCAACAATGGATTCTCGACTCAGGTGCATCACATAATGTTACAAATATTTTAGAACATTTGCATCTACACTCTCCATATTCGGGCAACAATCATCTTCAAATGGGTGATGGTTATAACCTACCAACTACTCATACCGGTAGCTTCCATTGTACCTCTCCCTTCAAACCATTGTTATTCGATAATGTTCTACATGTTCCAAACATTAGTCGTAATCTTGTTTCTGTCAAGTGATTTTGCAGTACAAATAATGTTTCTGTGGAACTGTTCGAAGGACTTGCGGACGAAGGCAGTACTTCTCACAGGAATGTGTCACAGTCACCTTTCTAATCTCCACTTATCGTCTTCCAGCCCAACTGCTCTTCTTACTACTGTTTCAAGTCCTGCTATTCTTCACTACATTTTAGGTCATCCATCTCATAAAATTATGTCACATCTTTAATCCAGACAATACTTCCACTGCAACTCCAAACACCCGCCAGTTTGTGTCTCTTGTGAATGCGCCAAAAGTCACAAACTCCCCTTCTCCACTCATCATCTTCACAGCACTAGACCATTGGAGTTACTTTTCTCCGATGTTTGGGGTTTAGCTCTGGTAGCTTCTATTGATGGTTTTCGGTATTATTTTGTTTTTATTGATCATTTTCCAAATATGTCTGCCTATATCCGATTCGACATAAATTTGATGTTCTTGATGTTTTCATATCCTTCAAACTCTTTGTCGAAAACTTCTTCAGTTTTAAAATCAAATCCTTATACACTAACTATGGTGGTGAATACATCAAACTACGTTTGTTCTTACCTAAACATGGCATCTCCCACTTCACTACCCCTCCACACACCCCAGAACTAAATGGAACTTCTGAACGTCGGCACCATCACATCATTGAAACCACTAGATCGCTTCTTCATTTCAGCCATTTACCACTTAGATTCTAGACGTATGTTGCTTCAATGGCCGTCTACCCTATAAATCATATGCCTACTCCACTCCTCTCCATCAAATCTCCCTATGAAATTATTCGTTACACTGTTCCTACCTACAATAATCTTCATGCGTTCAGATGTTTATGCTTCCCTTGGTTATGTCCTTATACGGATCACAAATTACAAACTCGCTCTGATATCACAAAGAAGTTGAGAATATAGAACAAAGTTTTATTTTCTGTTGTGTGCTTGTGACATAGGGAAAGAGTAAATATTTATACATGGAGGACTGTACAACAAACTCTGAAAATTGAGAGCAACAGATTTAAATGACAGATTCTGGTATAACAAATTTATACAGAGTCTAGAGGATTCTTAACACGTATAAATGAAGTTCTAAAGTTAAAGTCTAATGTTGGCTCTATGACTAACTCAATCAAAATATTGACAAAAAATGTTGACAAATTGTCTACCACTTTAATACAATTTACTAGGCGAATTTTACCTATGTTAGCAATGCAAATCTTTGAAGAACTCGAGGGACATCCTACTCCTAATGTAATCGAAGTTGGAGAATGCAACTGCCTTCCAGCTACTTCTTCTGTAGTCAAAAGACATGTCCCTCTACCTAAGAGAGAAGATATCATTGTGGCGGTTCCTCGTATTAAACAAGGTAACAGTACCCCAAATTACAATAAGATAAGGATTTGGCAGGAAGGATGAAGCTAATGGACCATTTTACGGTTTAGGAAGTAACATTGCAACTATAAAATGTAATCCCATTATTCACTCACCACAAATGAGGTTACAAGTTGATATGAAAGTAGTCAGAAAAGTAATTTAAGAATTGTACAAGGTTGGTTTAAGCCAACTTAGCCTTCAAAAATTCCATAAACCTTATTCATAATAAATTGGAATCCTTATCCTCGTAGTTACATAATTCCTTAATCTACTTGTTTTTTTTTAAGATGGTTAATCTACCATTAAGCGTATCTCTAAATTCACTATACAATGTGGAGAGCTAGCCAATTATGAAGAATTCAACTACTTTAAGCTTAGTCTATTCTCGAATTCATTAATCGAGACTACCTTTTCATGACATGTTTTATTCCCCAAGAACTATATTTTTCCTAGAGCTAAAATGGAAAATTTGTTTTATACTAATTTTTTTTAGAACTAAGCCAGAAGTTAGCATAATAGAGTTATTGAGGTTAACTCAAAGAGCAATGAGAATTCTAATATGTTAATCATTTATTTTAAGAAAATAAGAAGTTGATGCCAGATCGCACTTCTAGAAACTAAATATGTGAAATTTGCTCAAATGGGGGAAGGATATTAAACTACAAACGAAATTTCAATGTATGGAATTTTGTGATTCCTATGAGTTAGCAATGAAGTCTCTAAATATGAAGAGCTTCTTAGAGAAGAACGTTATCATAAGAAGAATTTGCTAGGCATTTATGTTACTGAGACGAATTCGTATGATTCAGCAGTAGCCAAAGTTGACATCCCTAGAACTTTTATTCACCCTTCCATGAAGCATAAATCCCTAGAAGTTAAAAAAAAAAATGCAAGCTCCATTGATCCAAGTTCAATTCACCTTTAAAGCCTTCAAAATAGGGGAGATTTTTTTATTATTTATTACTAGAAAAGTTTATCACCTTGCCTTTAGAGCTTAGAATTTCTATCAAAGAGGAAATTAGAGGCAGAGACCAATGCTAATATCACAATACTTAGAGCCATTTGATAAATTCATGTTGAAGAATTAAAAATGTTATCCAAATATTAGTAAAAGAAAATTGATGTTTTTAAAGCTAACTAGACTATGTCGATAAAGGAAGACTTGCTCCCACCAGTGGACACTATTACCACTGAATTTATTGTTAGATGTTAAATGAAGTTGAAAATTATGGAAAATCATTTGGCATCAATATCAAATTCAAGAATTGGGGTTTTTTTTCCTAAATAAAATACTAACTTTAGGATTTGGGGCGAGAGAATTTCTAGGATCTAACAGAAACTAGAAATCTCAAGAAAAAAAATAGCAAGCATAATTCACTCAAGTTTATAAATACAGAAATGAACCTCAAATTCCAAGTTATTAGCGCAAACAACCCTAATTCAGGATACCACCATAAGTGTTTCCATCTCAATATTGGCAGCAAGTAAGATATCCAAAGAATTTGATACCTTTAACTAGAACTCAAAAAAGTTGACTTCAATGATATAAATTTGTTACCAAGGTTGAGAAAAATAAATCAACAGTAATGGAGGGGTCAACTTCAAGAAACTCATTTAATGTGAAACATATTTTCTTTGAAGAAAGTACTACAGACCCTAACAACAAAAAGGGAAGGGTAGAAATCATTAATGAAAGGCAAGATAAAAACACAAGGGAATATTAGATTTCATAAGAAGTCAGCTCATTGTGAGAGCCAAAAAAAGGATTCTAAAGAGTTCATTACAATTCAGGAGATTCCTATTCAAGTTTTATGTACTGCTTCTTTCATAAATCTCCAAACATCATTTGGAAAATCTAGTGCAAAATGGCAGAAACTCTTCTTCAGAAAGGTGAATGCAGGGTGTCAGTATTGGCAACAAGATTAGGAATTCCCGAAGGTGGTATGAGAAAAACCATCTGAGGTTATGACATAATATTTAAGAGCTCTACATATTAAGGCTCATATCAACAGAAGACCAACTCTAAGAGTTTTGGTGGATAATGGGTTGGCAGTAAATATTATGCCGACTAAAATGATGATAACTTTAGGAAAAGATGACATTGACTTAATCCTAATTTAACTATTCATTATTGCATTCAGTGGTTAAACTGTTAGAGCATAAAAAATTCTCCCTTTAAATATTAAATTGGGAATGAAAACTTCATTAACTGCATTCTCTATTATTGATACCCAAGCCAGCTAACGAGTCTTATTAGGGCGAGAATGGATCTAGTCCAATTATTGCATTTCATCATCTCTTCATTAGCTTTCACTTTTATAGAAAGCAGATGAAATAGAAATCATTTAGGCTTATTCATAGCCATTCTATACTAAAGTTGATACAATGGAGGCAAAATTCTACAAGGATCATGTAAAGCCAGTTCAAATTTAAAAGGCAGAAGAGACTCAGAAAGATGAAGACCACTTCAAGTTTAACAGCGTATAAAAGAAGAGGAATTAGGGAAAATCGTATAGATTTTTAGAAAATATTGGAATTGGAAACATACATCAGTGGTATCCAACTTATCAAAATCTATTGAAGAAGAAGAAAAAGAACCATGGCATGAAGAAGCCATGGTCACAGAAGTCGCAAGAAGGGAGTGTGGAAGTCAGAGAAGAGGATAATAGTTTGTTTGAATCTAATGTGAAAAGTGAAGAAGTAATGAGGGGCTTTTATAATGTAGAAATAGTTGAATCCTAAAGGAATAATAAAGGTGAAATTTTAAAGAGATTTAACAAATAGCGAAGTAAAGATTTCAAATTTGAAAGATCTCAATGTAATCTTTGGATCTAAAATTTTTTATCTATAAAAGATTGATTGAGATTTAAAAGACTCCCCATAAATGATTTTACTTGGCTTAACTTAAGAATTCAGCCTAGAACCCCATAAACCTTTGGGATGGAATTCAAAGTCTATTTAAAGGAATCAAGAGAATTTCTATATCATATGTTTAGTTTACTCAACCAAACATATACGGGGGCAATTGTTAATAGCCAAAAATAATTCAATTCATTTGGCTCAAAAGCGAAGGAGTCCCAAATACTAAAGGTTATAGAAGTCATTTTGTCAGAGAATTCATGCATACGGCAATTAGTTGAGAAGTCTAGGATTTAAGAATTTTAAATAGTTTATACATAATTGGCATGTGCTTTTAAAACATATTGTGGGAGGAAAGATAGTTAAAATTATAGGGGACTAGATTAGAAGTTAGGAATTTACTTGAGTAGAATATGAAAGTTGACAAAAATTTTGAAGAGAACAAAAAATGATGGAAGATAGTTAACAAGAACATGGTTGAGTGGGCTGGAAGTTAAGCAGTTACAAAATTCCCGTGAATGGTGTTGAGTAGTTAGCTAAAATATAGGACAATTTTCACATATCAACAGACAATTCCTATACTATCACAAGCACATTATATCAAAACTCACTTTCTAGAGAAATCAATTAACCTATTTCAAAACAATTTTTGTTATTTTTAGCTTTCTTTACTTTGCAAATTCATGTTCGTTACTTTGAAATTTCTCGTGTAGCTTGTGATTCCTTTTTGCAACAATCATTCAATTCAAATCTCATTTTATCATATTTCAGCATTTCCATAGCTTAAAATTCTACACACTTACTAAATAAAATTTTATTTATTATGCAGATTGGTGAACTTGCTGGCCTTGCCGTTGGTGCAACAGTTTTGCTCAATGTAATGTTTGCGGGGTAATTGCTCAAAAGTATTTAAATTTTCCATTTTGACTTGCAATTCCAATTCGCAACAAAGAGATAATAGGATTACTATTCTATTAAGCTCTAGATTTCAGTTGAAACTCCCTTAAGACTAGGCCAGATTAACCTATTAAAGAACTTCAAATTGGTAATTGTGGTGTTATGCAGGCCAATTTCAGGAGCATCGATGAACCCAGCAAGAAGCTTGGGGCCAGCCATTGTATGGCACAAGTATAAGGGCATATGGATATACCTTGTCTCTCCAACAATTGGGGCTCAGGCTGGTGCCTGGGTTTACAATATGATCCGATTCACTGACAAGCCTCTAAGGGAGATTACCAAGAGTACGTCGTTCTTGAGGAGTGGAGAACGTGGTTAACAAGAAACCAGCCTGCAATAACTGTTCTTCTTTTCAGAAGAAACCAATGTAGCAAGTCTACTACTACATCCACATACTATTTTATGTGACTTCCACGTTTTAATCCACAAATTGAATCTGAGCCTTACATCCTTTAATTTGGGCTAGCTATTGTAAAGGAAGATTCTATCAGATCTAAATTTAAACTACAATATCATCTTTTTATTATTAAGTTTCGAAATTGAAATTTCAATTTATCAATCTTTCATCAAAATTACTAACAATGAGCCCCCACATATTAATATGATCAAAGCAAGACACTACTTCATCGGTATTGTGGTAGAACGACATCATATGAACACCCATTATTAATAGTTTTAATGAAAGACCGGCAAAATAGTACTCCTAATACAAGGTTTTTATATTTCAAAATTAGAATATAAAAATCTGCTTTACAATATGTTGGCTTTCAATATAACTGATTGTATCCCAACTACGTATTCCGTGGTCTGTGGAAAAACTGTCCGCACGTAGCATTAGCAATAAGGTATGGAACTTTGACACACACAAAAAATGTTATTCCGCACCAACGATGCAAAGTTGGATTGGATGATGTAACAATAATGCCTTGATCATGAAAAAAATCCCAGGTTGTATTACGATTCTGTGGAATCCCCTTTCAAGTATGAGTTTATTGTACCAAAATTGAGAAGAATAATTCAAGGATCATGAACTGAACAAATAAAGGTATCTCGTTTCCATGTGAACAAAGATAATGAGGATCAGACAACTTTCAAGTTATTGCAATGACCAATGATTAATTCGGACCACTTGGCACTTGAGGTTTGCATGAAACGAGAGTTTTATGCTGAGATAATTAAATAGCAGTAGTAAATGTGGGTATCCAAACCAAAGTACTAGACACCTTTCAAAGCGAACAAAGAATTGTGTGCTTTATTTATACATTCGTCATCAAACAGTTTCATGTCCGCAATTGGCACAATATAAGGGATTGTCATGTGAACCCAAAATGACAATAAATCCTAAAGGATAAAATGACAATTAACATCTGCCTATAAACATACATGTGACTATTATAAGGCACCAAGTTCTCTTAAAGCACTTGTGGGAAAATATACAGATTTCAGGATTGCAAAAGGCACCAGAAACCTAGCTTGCAAATGGACAAGGAACAAATTATATATTACCCGCGTGTGTCCATCTCTGAAATCTATTGGCTAATAGAAATAATCACATGATGATTCATGATCGGTAAACATAATACACCCATTCAACTGGAATGCTGCTTTCAAGCTTGAAGCTCCACGTGATTCTCTAGTTCACTTCAGTTTTCAGATATTGTTCTTTCACAAATTGCACGCACTTCTTATCTGTTCATCTTTCTTCAAGGCCTCAAGCTGTAATGCACTGATGGGATTCAATACTGCTGTTGAATTGTTTCAGGATTCTGGTGTCTACTCGGGTGTTTACACATTTCATTCATTTAAGACCAGCTATGCAATGATTTCCCAGCTCAAAGGGTGGAAGAAACTTGTAATGCTGAATGTGAGCAGATTTTGCCTCTGGAGAAGCTCTTATCCCCCGAAAACAAATGCGGCAAATGGTTGGACTGAACTTTGAAAGTCATCAGAAGATGAACTAACTATGAACATCCTGGAAGTATTTCTTTAACAATAACTATAAGCTCATAATATAAGGACCAATACTGATCACCCTACTATTTCTAAACCCTGTTGACCGGCCTCTGCAATAAGTCGTATGTCCATAATAGCGTGTAAAATATATAGCACCAAGGTGCCGAAATTGATTAATTTTGGCTCTTCCCTGATCACTATTTTTGACCAATGGGCAATGGGAGGTTTTAAGTAGGGTTAAATGCTCTACTCTTTCATTCAAAATAGTCAATCACAAAATTCATTCCAATGACCATAAATCTAAAGGGTAGTTCTCTCAATCTAAATTTTAAACCTCCATTCACATCCTTTGCCTTTCCTTTGCCTTTCTTCCCGTCCTTTAGAGAAGAACAAAAAACACAAGATTGATAACCAGAAATAATGATTAAACAAGAGATGAGGCACATGACAGGCCTTTATAAGTAAGGAGTTTTGATTCAGATATCTGACAGCCTAAGTAAAATATTTACATTGCTTGTCCAAACCCTATTTAACATTAAGAGTGTCCACATAACGATAGTGAGGATCGATACATACAATTAGCTTTGCATGGAACTGAATTTTAAGCAAGAACAGGAATCAAGTTTTACTTGATCAGATGTTTGACTTTTCATTTAACCTTCAGCCACAAATAGCAAAAAGGAAAAAGAGGAAACAAACGAAGTTGCAGCAACTACTTGAATTGAACCGCTGAGATCAAATAAAATCATAGCAACAGCTGATTGTGTGTATCTGTTGGAAAATGAATTTTTAAATGTTGATATACATTGGCCTCACAGATGAGGATACACACACATAACACCTTTAGGTTTAACTAAAAGTCACGGTACTATTTAGTCATGGCTCTGATCACCATTTTTTAAATCCATCATCACATGCGTTAATCATGTACTTCGAAAACAAATATAAAGTAGAGAAGGGAAGACCAGCTAAAAGATAATTGTTTTCTTTTGAGGGGAGGTGTGGGCTTTTAAAACATCTGCTCTTATGCCAGAAGATGAAAAGGGAAGTAAGCATAATGAGAATTGGAAAAACCAATTTGTGGTAAAAGTTATACACAGTTGTCTGCCTAAATTAAAGTATTGGTTGGAATAGTATAAGCAAAAGAAGTGCTAGCTGGTTTTATTACTTTGAGGTAGGGCTATAAATCAATCCAAAAACCTAGTGAAGGACTTCAAATTCCAGAGTTAGAAGTGCCAAAACACTGGAATTATAAGCCAGTCTAGACGAAGAACATGACAGCTATGTGTATGATCCAATAGCTAAGAAAACTGATGGTCCCAAAGCAACAGGTCAACCAACGTGCTGAGTGCAGACAAAACTAGCTAATTCACTGCCTTGATGAGACCAAAATTTCACATTAGCATGCTAAGTTCTGTTGATGACAACTTCCCTAGCAGGTAGTGGGATACCTCTAACACTGTATTAAGACCAGTTCTTTTTCCAAATTTAACAGCTTGAATTAGTAAGTATGCATGAATATCCAAGGAAAGCAATGTTCACAGATGTCCATATTTATCAAATTTTCCGATTATTGGAAGAGTCTATCTCTCTAAATGACAATGAAGGTGCAATTTAAATATCATAACACTTTCTGAGGATCTAGATAGAAAACAGAACACTTTCTTGCAGGTTTTCCTTTATTGTCAAACATTCCTAATTACATGGCCAACTAGCAGCCCAACTAAAACTGGAGAACTTCCCAGTTGGTAAGTTGTAAATCTTAAATGTCTTTCTAACATATTACACCTGTATACATCCAACAATGGTACAATCTATAGAGATGATAAAAGAATTTAAAGAATTGAATATATAATAGTTAGGTGCTTTACCTAGAAGATTTGTTTAGTGCTGCAGTATTCAAACTTTACTTCCATCACATCTACAAGTTCAAAGGAACCCAGCATCAACTCCGTTGCAGGACACCATTTGTATTAGAACTAGAAGAAGCATCCCTTGGCCTTGTTCTTGGAATAACTAAAGGTCTACAACAGATGAGAGTAAACAGAAACTCAATCATAAACAACATAATGCTGGTCCAAACAAATATGGTTTTCCTCCAACACCATATAATCCTTTTGAGAAAAGGAAGTTCAGATTGAAGCATAAGGGATGCATCATATATTTCAGGGACACCAGCACCAGGCTGAAATTCAGCTCTTTGTTCAATTACCACCTTTAGGCAGGAAGTTGGCACAACTCCTTCGGTAAAACCTTTTACCTTCAATTTAACAGTCTGGGATTCTGTTATGTAGCCAGCAACAAGAGGCGCAATCTTTAGGAAAGTTAAAAGTATACGGATAGGCTCACTTTGGAACTTTAGCATGCATGGATGGCTTTTGCTGGCAAGTGCTGTGCCAGCAGCAGAGAGGAACTCCACTCGAACCTTCAAATTACAAATGACTCAATAAAAATCAGTCTTCAAGCATAGACATGAACAGTAAACATTAAAGAAGGAAACTGGAATTATGATCATGATTAGGTCATGTCACAAGGGAGAGAAATATAACTTACATTCAAGCTTAATACCTTTATCTACTTCCACATATCAATTTACAAAAACCAATTTCTTAATCAGTAGAGCGTGCAGGATGTGACATGCAGCAAAGATGAGCATGTAACTTGATGTGTGGTTAGCTCAATTGGTCCACTATCATCAATCATGTTAGAATTTGAAAAACTTGTTCAAGTCACGCTACATGGGAGAAACATCGTAACATTGGTCAAGATATATATGCTATATTTGGGTAACAAAATATACAAGAAACTGTCAAGTCAGTGACATTTCACCTATGTCTATTATAATTTGAAATACTCTTCAAAATGTGGTCAAGTTCTCTCAGAGTGGGAACCAAAAAGAATTTTAAGGGACAATATAGAGCTGTTACTAAATATGTCTTTAAAGTATGGTTTTCTCAACTACTATATACATTTCAAAGAGAATTTCTTTTTACATAACATGGGGAGAACCAGAATTGGGAACCGAAAAGAATTTTAAGGGAGAATATAGAGCTGTTACTAAATATGTATTTAAAGTATGGTTTTCTGGACTACTGCATACATTTCGAAGAGACTTTCTTTTTAAATAAAACATGGAGTTATCAGAATGTTTCACTTTCAAAACTGCCAAAATGACATTATCTACTTCAATACTAGAATCCTTGCTAGTTGAGATGAAAGGGAACTAAGTTTAACAGGTTAACATAATAAAATATCCAAATGCCAGGCAGTTATTTCTGCTATATCTGAACTGGAAAAATTAACTTTGGTGGCATTTAATCTCTTCTCCTTTAGATTCCACAACCTCACCATCCCAAAGAACCAAAATTATAACATACCAAGTAGTATGATGAAATACATTTAAACCACAAAAGAGTAATATATGCCAATAAATGAAAAAAAATAGAATTTGATATCTTAGCATCCAAAACACTCAAAATTCAATGTTCAATGAATAAGATGAATACCTGAAACATCCCAAGATTTCGGTTATATTCTGACTCTGGCAATGTCAATGAAATTTCAATTTGCAACTTGTGGTTACGAGGTATAGCTCGTAGCCCCAAATTCATGATTTCTCCAACCTTCTCCATGCCATTCACATCACAACCAAGACCACCACTAGAGATTATGGGGACATATGCAACTGGACTTATCTTCGTGTAATCAAAATTCAAATCTTCCTTGATTTGCATTGGTTCCTCCACCAAATACCTCATACAAAATGCACCGATCACAATTGATAAAACCAACAATCCACACAAAATGATACAAACATAAACAGACCATATGCATCCCCAACCAAATCTCAAAACAAGTTTCCAAATCGTCTTATGATCCTTTAGCAAATCATTTAAAAGCGGACCAAGCATTCTACCTATTAAACCCCCCAGAGTCACCAATTTCCGGAAACAAAGCCGTCTAACACGCCTTATAGCTCCAAAGGGATCAACAATAAACATGCAAGAATAATACAAAAACACAATTGGAAAGCTCAGGAAGGAAAAGAACAAATTTATCTGAAACCCAATTGTGTTGATCACCAATCCAGCAATCAGCACAAGCAAATTTGAGGAATTAGAGTCTAGAGGTTCAGCAACTGGATCGATTGGGCCATCAATTAGGTTACCCTTCGAGTTGGTAATAGTTGATTCCTGTTTCTCCACATCCACCAATTCCGTGACACAACTCACAGTCCCGGACGAGTCAACAACATCCTGACTGTTTTCGGTAGATTCGGGACTCTCCAAATTCTTCTCATTTTCTTTCAAATCTTTATTTATAAACTTATACCTGCAATTACCAAAATTGAACAAAATTGGATTTTGGGTCATAAATTTTGGTAATGCTCGACTCCAAGAACGATTTGTTAGAGAACCTGTTATCGGAGATCGAACGGCGCCGGAGCGATGAAGAAAGCTCTGGGAAAGGGGAGGCAGTAACGGTGAGGGTGGAGTGGGAGGTGGATCGATCGCATTGGAAGGTGTCTGACACTGAGCAATCTTGAAACGGGAAGTCGTCGAGGGCATCATGAAAAGAGTCGTCTTCGTCGCTTTCAGTTGACAGTTCCATATACGGACGAGAAGAAGATTAGGGAGAGCCTTTTTAGCGAGAGTGTTAATTTCTGGTTTCTTATGTTAAGAAAGACTTCAATAGCGTTTAGCGCGAGTGTTAATTTCTGGCTTCTTATGATAAGAACTAGCAGAGTAATACTGCACAAATGTGCAGTAATAATGTCCCGTTATTACAATTTGGTTGGTTATATTAAGAATATTTTTTATGTATTTATAATTAATATATTATAGTAAATATTAGTCATTTGTAAAAAAAAATTCTGCCGTAAAATTTAATTGAATTTGAATAGGATTTGAACTTATTTATTTGATCGTAAAATTTATAATGTAATTTTAATAATCGAGTTTGAATATTGTAACTTATATATTGGAAATGTTTTTATTGTAATTGGTTAAAGAAGTGGATAGAGGAAGTGGACAGGGGAAATGCAAAGGAGACGAATGTGAAAAGAAAGACAAAGCGTAAGTGTAAGAAAGGATAGACGATATGGAAGAACTGTTGACAGACGAAACGGAAAGTAGACGAAATGAAGGAACAAGCGCGGTCTGGTTCGCATTTCGTCTGTGCACTTGGTCTGGTTTATATTTCGTCTGTGCACTTCGTCTGGTTTTCATTTTGTCTGAGACGGAATGAAACAGATGAAATGGAAAGGAGAAGATGTTCATCATATATTTGAACAGTAAGGAATGAGACGAAGTATATAGACAGAAGGAAAAGCAAACGAAGTGCACAACGAAATGTACGAAATGTAAGAAGAAAAAATAGACGAAATCCGAGAACAGAACACAGACGAAATGTAAACCAGATGAAAGGAAAGAAGGAAAGACAAACGAAACGAAAGACGGAGAGAACGTAACAAGAAAAAACAGACGAAATGGAAAGCAGACGAAATGAAAAGACAAGAGG
>JAOSBN010000002.1:20842687-20859049 GCA_027563595.1 Erythroxylum suave | reverse complement strand
TAAATATAATTTATATGTTACGATCATTAACAAATTAAATGTAATTGAATATAATTAAATAAAATAAAAATATAAATTAAAAAATTTAATAATAACCATTACCGATGGACAAGATCATTTCCGTCGGTATATTGCTATCGTTTATACCGACGAAAATGAAATATCCATCAGTATATTGTTATTGTATATACCGACGGTATATTTATTTCCGTCGGTAATTTTGCAGACGGACGTTTTTTCAGTCGCTAAGTTAGAGACGGAATTGGTTTGCACTGTTGGTAAACGTTAGCGACGGTACATCATGATCTGTCGCTAAATTTAGCGACACACACTGAATTTCCGTCGGTAAATTTAGCTGCGGCCGTATTACCGACGTTTTCGCGCTGTCGTTATATTCCGTCGGTAACCTTAATACCGACGGAATATTTGGTTATTCTGTCGGTAATTTCCGTCGCTAAACGTCTATTTTCTTGTAGTGTGAGTGATTTTTGGATAATGGATGTTAGAACTGCTTTTTTAATGAAACACTATAAAATCAATTTGCCATCTCTTTTTTATACTCTCTTTACTTATTGTCCTTGCATAATTGTAATTGATTTTGTCATTGCCATCAAGTTAAATTTGTTAGGATAGGTTCTTTTCCCTCTTAAAAAATTATTTTGCAATCTCAAATTTAGTTTAGAAGCTCTAAAATGTTATTATATAATATGAATAGTGGAGATATTGCTTGGCAAACTATAACTCATCTAGTCAATAGTAGTTCAAATTAGGGTGATTTCTCTCAATTTTCTTCCTTACTTCTTGTTGCTATCTTTGTCCTATGTTTATCCTTGTTTGTCACTTACTTGATGAACACTTTAAAAAGAATTATGTAAGACACTTTGTATACCATTAATGCTCAAAAGCTTTAGTTAAAATGGTTACAATGATAGAACCATTCATTACTAATATCTCAACTGACCATCATAAACATATTATGCCAATAGGAACGAGGAATAAAATAGTGAGAATACTTTGGTGTTATTACTAAATATACAATTAGATTTTGTTTTTCAAACAAGTCACACAAAATTATATATGCGATGATTGGGAAAATATAAGAAAAGGAAAATATTGTCAATTTAATGCTAATGTGAAACTTAAATTAATGAGTTAAAGTTGAATTTTTATGTAGATTCTATTTGGTAGATGGGGTAATTAGATATACATATCGGTTAATCACTTTAGGGGTAGGCAAGTATACATTGAAAAATGAAAATTCATTTAACTTATATCGGTCCAAATCATATAATATTTTAATAACTAAATCAATAGGTACAAGAAGATCTTAGGGGGAATTCTTATTTACATGTTACATAGTTGATTGCTTAATTTATTTATTTCTAGTATCATCTTGATTTGCTTTGGTCTAATTTTAGGGTTAGGTTAAAATAATTTCACCATCTTTATTATTAACTCGATCATATGAGGATTAGACTTTGTACTTACTTAATTCTCATGGAAATAATAATCTTCTCATCACTTCACTACTACAAAATGATATATCTGCTAGCACAATGATTATAATATTAGGGGTGAGAAAATAAAAATCAAGACTTTAATGTCATTGCCAAGGATTTAGTAATATTAAATAGTCTCAATTACTATTATTCTAGTCATTTTTATTTTTATTCTTATTACTTATTTTATTTTATTTAATTCTAACTTCATTGTTTTTTTATGATTTTTTATTTTGATCTTAAGTTTGGAAGTACTTAATGCATGATAAGAAGCAATTCATTTGAACTCTTTGAAGAAGATACTTCTTTAGACACTCAAAGATTGAAAGGTTTAGGTCAAGAAATCAAGAAATTTGAAAATATAAATTTATATTGGAAAATATGAAGAGATCACTCATAAGGACACAGTCTAAGATAATGAGGTTGATAATTACAATAAATAATTTTGAGATCCTTTAGATGATTTAATAATTTATATGGTTTGGTAGTTTATTGAATAAAGATGCTAGTTAGTATATAGCCAATTTTTAAGAGATATGTCAATGGAGCAACTGACAATATCGTATATTTGACGATTTTCTCATTCTCAGTAAGTGATCGTACTAATTATTGGTTAAATTCATTATTTGCCGCTTTAATTAACATATGAAAAAATTAATGGAGAAGTTTTTGGCAAAGTAATTCCTATTATTAAAGACATCCAAACTTTGGAATGGTACCTCTACCTATTCACAATTGACAATGAGACATTCTATGAGGTGTGGGAGAGATTTAAGGATTTGCTTTAGAGGTTCTCACATTATGATTTATGTCATGGTTGTAAGTTTTGGCATCCTTTAATGGTTTGAACTATACAACAAAGTTGATGATTGATTTAGTAGCTGGGAAAATTTTGAATTAATAAAACTCCAAAAGTCCCTAGAGCTGATTGAGGAGATGGTGATGAACAATAATTAGTTTTAATTAATTAGGGCAAAGGCAACCAAACAAGTAAGTATATATAATATGGATGTTGCTACCATATTGGCAACTCAAGTGGAAGCATTAATAAAGAAAATTAATAAACTAAGTGGAGTAGAAAGACTAACATAAGCATTATGTTGAAAATTGTATAGCAAAATCATCTATGATTATCACATTGGTAATCCCTTTATTAAGCCAACTAAATATGTTAACTAAGTAAGGAACTACCTATGATCTTAGAACAATCTCTAAAATAATACATATAATATATGGCGAAGAAATCATTTGAATTTCTCAAGAAATAATCAAGGCAACTCAAAATCCATCTTCATCCGTATATATAATAGCACTAAGAAAGTAAGCCATCTTAGTAAATTAGCCATTGAGAAAATATTTGATGCAACTTTTAAAAGATTTGAGAGATTATAAACAAAGGTTGATCAATTGAAAATTCTAAACATAATCATAGAGTTCTAGGTTAAGAAATTAACCAAATCCATTAGCTCTAAGGGCAAACATCCTTACAAACAAGACATAAGTGAATCTAAAGAAGCAATTTTTAAGAAATGGTAAGTTTACAGATGAAAAAAAGGAACTAAGAGAAAGGAGGTTGTTCTTAAAGAATGCTCCACCATCCTTTAGAGCAAGCTACTATATAAATTAAAAATTTTGTGAGTTTTAGTATCATTTGTAATATTAGTAGTTTGTTTGTAAAGAATAAATTGCCATGTTGGTCAACTAATGTTATAGTTGGTAGTAGTTACAACAACTAGTTTTTGTGTAAGATGACATTTTTTAGATATTATATGTATAAATACTTGGATATTTGATTGTTAGACATCTTTATAACATTTGCGGATTACAAAAACACATTTAAAAGAGTTTTTGGTCATTTATAAGCATCCATCCATTAGTTGTTAGTTGATTGAAAGCCTTTAAGCATCAAAATGAGCAAATAAGGTTTGTTCAAGTTATGGACATCAATTTTGGTTGGTTTTATTATATTTCGATGTTCTTATAAGTATTGAGGTTTCTCTTCACTTTCAAGGAAGATTGTACTAGATTTTATCTTTAGTGAACAAGGACTGTCGTAATAAAATTCCTCTTCACCTAGATGAAGGAAGAGATCAGTAAAATCCTAAAATATACTTGTGGAATGGATGTAAGCAATGTATGTTTATTAAACCAATATAAATATTGATTTAAAACTTTTATTAGTTACACAGTTTACTTTATTATTGCTTGATTGATTGGGTTTAATTAAACTATTTTTGCCTTCCATCGTTCACTTTGAAATCAATTATGGGTCTTTATTAAGTTGCAAAAAGTTTTATTAAATTTACTAATACTCAATTCACCCCCTTTTATGTATCAATAATAAAGAACTTGAAAAGTTTTTAAAAACTTATTTTAGGAGGTTTGGTTAAACTATGTTAGAGTTAGGTTTATATTAAAGTTTTAAGGTGTTTTGTACATATTCAATATACATTAGTCAGTCAATTCAACTAGTACTCCTAAAGAAATAAAAAAATAATTTACCAAGAGTTTGTAACCATATTAGGCGTTACACTGATCAATCAGTGTGACAATATGGTTGACTAATGTTATATTGTGATTGACCAATATTAGTATTTTTAGTAGTTGTAATGGTCTATTTTTGTTTTTAATGACTATTTTGAGTTATTTTAATTATTAATATACTACATATGAGTTATGGAAGGAATCTTTAGCATACTAAAGAGTTAATAAGTCTTAAGAGGCTAGAAAGAGAATTTAAGTAAATGTGAGCATTGTATTACATATATTGATCCTTAGTCCACTAGTATGAGCAAGAAAGGAAGGGTTGAGTTATATAAGTTTATATTAGTATTGCAATTAGAGAAATTGCTTGTGATACACATTGCAAGGGATCATCTTAACCTTGAATAAGATTTATAGATAATTACTCTTAACATATGATAAAGTAAGATGTTTATAAGTGTTCCTCTTCACTTATGGCAAAGAAGATAATGTATAAAGATTTCCTCTTCACCTATTGAAAAAAAGAAGATAAAGAATTCTTAAGTGGAGTTTGAGCAGTGGCCGTAGTCTAAAAAGTTTGTTTTTGAAAAGTTGAATATATTAATAAAGAAATAGTACTAAAGTACATTTGAGCTTTGTATTGCATTGCAATCTTTTGACTCGACATTCCAATTAACTAAAATAACCTACAGATATTAGGAATCATTCACTGCTTTACCCCTCTATGATAAAGTTATTTTATGTTAACATAAACTCTCAACATATCCTTTTAGCTAGTAGCACTCCAGTGGTCAAAATTAATCCACCAAGTTTCCTTTAAAACTAAGCTACATTTATTCTCCAATTTGTGAGTTAGAAATCATTATATAAAAGATTGAATTATGGATTTTGTGATTCCACGTTCATCTATAGAACACAACCTAAATAGCCTTTTATTCCTTTCTAAAATATTCCATAAATTGTTCCCTTCTTTTTCCTCATTTTCCTTTATTATTATTGTATTTATTATGAAATTATTTTATATGAATTTTATATAACCATTCTTAATTTATAAATAGGGTAGAAAGTGTTGGAAGACAATAACACAACACTCTAAAACATCAATGAAATATCAACAACAAAAATACTCTTTAACTTCAACCAACAAATCAGTATGAGAATAAGAAACTTAACAATGAAACAAACATCAAGATTTACATGGAAAAAACAAATCAGTATGAGAATAAGAAACTTAACAATGAAACAAACATCAAGATTTACATGGAAAACCCTCCAGTGTAGAGGAAAAACCAATAGGCAAAATGATAAGCAAATCCACTAAACTCAAATAAGGATTTATAAAGATTGATTGTCTCCCAAAGTTTCATAATTGAAACCAAATTTGATGTAACAATCAGTAAATTCTCAAACTATTCCCAAAAACAATAAAAAAGATGGGAATACAACACGATTTGCCCCTCCTAGTGTTTCCTCACATTTGAACATTATAGATGCACTCTCATGAAAAATCTACACTTTTTCTCCTTTATATCATGAAATGGGTTTTCTGTACAGTAAATGGCATGCAAGTGATGTTGTCCCTTCATCACCACCTTACTTGCTGATAAATAAGTTCATATAGAGATGCATGATCATTACACATGACTGATGTAATGAACACAAACATGTACACAATAGTATATGTCTTCTCTCTTCACATCCTTCTTTATATGATTCCAAATACTTAGACAGTTGATCCACATGGTCATGTAAGTGAATGCACAAGCATTTATAACTCTACATTGGCATATGTGCTTACATGATTAATATACACAGTAGTGTAAGTTAAGGATATAAGTGAGTAACACCCTTTACGGTCGTGTCTCCCCCTAAAAGAGCTTTATCCATCTTGTCTTCACTTATTCGTCATCTCCACGAACCATAAAGATGTGTAAGATCACTAAAAGTCTCAAAATAGGGTTGAACACTCAACAATCTCCCATTTTAGCCTAATTATGGGGAAGACATGTTATTATCCAAAATCTATTTAAGAGACATCCCGACAAACTTGTTATATAACCCATGTTTGCTTCTGGGAACAAATTTAGTCAAAATATCAGCACCATTTATATCTGTATGAATCTTTTTCAATAACAATTTTTGCTCCTCAATCACAAACCTTAACTCTTGATATCTAACATTTATATTCTTTGGATGGGAATGATATATAGTATTTTTATTCAAGTCAATGGTGCATTGACTTTCACAAAATACTACATAGTCTTCTTGCTCCATATCCAACTCTTAAAAGAACCTTTTCAACAAAAGCTTCTCCTTACAACTTTCACTGCAATTATATACTCTACTTTAGTTGTAGATAAAGTCACACACTTTTGTAGATTCGATTACTGTGGGATGACTCCCCTATAAACTTGAATATAATATCTAAAGTAAATTTTCTTCCATCAAGATCTCGAACCACATCTGCATCTATAAAACCTTCTACAGTTGGCTCACCATCACCAAAACACAAAGTCCACTTTGATGTGCCTGTCAAGTATCTCAGAATCTATTTCATTGTCTCCTTGTGAACCTTCACTAGATTTGACAAGAATATGCTCATTATCCTAATAGCCTATGAAATATCTAGGCTTATGCACACCATTGCATACATCAAATACCCTACTACAAATAGGTATGAAATAGAGGACATACCATATTTCTCCTTTTCTGTTAAGGGACATGCACGCTTACTCAGCTTGAAGTGAGATATCAGCAGCGTGCTAACTAGCTTGGCATGCTTCAGATTAAATCTTTATAGCACCCGTTCAATATGTCTCTCCTAAGACAACCACTTTCTCCCACTCTTCCCATCATGAGTTATCTTCATGCCAAAAATCTACTTTGCAATTCCTAAATCTTCATATCAAAAAATTTAGACAGATCGCCCTTTAACTTTTGGATTCTTTCAACATCTTGATAACATATCATCAACATATAAAAGAAGAGTGATGGAGTTCTTGAAATACACATAAACATTGATATAAGTTCATTTGTAACCATGATCTGCCATAAAAGACTTGAACATACCATATTTTCCTTGCCTTTAGCTTTGAAATCTTCGGTACCACTACCTTGGAGCTTGTTTTAACCCATGTAGGTTTTTCTTCAGCTTACATACCATATTTTCCTTGCCTTTAGCTTTGAAATCTTCTAGTTGCTCCTAATGTCTCAGCAAGAGTTTGAGAAGTACTCCACCTTTGGAATATAATGATAAAAAGCTCTTATATCAGTCTGTCAGTTAGAACCCAAATTACTAATATGGAAGCTTTCACTTATTAAACAAACTAGGGACACCGCATCATTTTTTCTTGAAGCTATTGCAATTATATTCTTATCATCTCCATGATTATGATGATATTGCTTTTTCTAATCCCTCTTCCACTTATAGTAGAGCCTCTTAATGTGGCTTGGCTTATCAAAATAGTTCCATGTCTTTCACATTTTTGTCACCTCTATCCTTTTATCGGTTCTTAAAATTATCACACCCTTTTGGACCCCAGCTCTTGTTCCTCCCCTTACTTTCTATCACAAAAGCCTAAACGTTGTCAATTCTAATCTCCTTTCTTATGATTTCGCAGTTGAACATACTCTTTCTGATTACATCCAAAAAGAGTACATCTTTAGGAGCTGAGTCGCTAGTTGTCATCACTAGCATCTCCCAACTATTCGGTAATGAGCTTAATTGGAACAAAGCTTAAAGCTTGTTATCAAGAATGCTCTTCATTGTAGTAAGCTTATTGATTATATCCTAGAAATCATTTAGATGCTCCAACACAGATTTTGCAGCTTTTAGCTTCAAATTCACAAGCTTTTAACTGAAAAGGCCTTATTATTTGACTTTTTCTTATTTTAATTATCACATTTCAAATTTTATTTTTATAATATCATATAACTCCTTTTTGTATGTTTTGTTAGTTTTTTTCACTCATTATTTTAAAATAATATTATATTGAAATTTAATAATTATAGTAATCCATTATTTTGAGTAAAAATAGATAAAAATCTATACTACAGTTAATCTTCGTTTGACTATATTAACAAAACTGAAGTGTTCCTAATATCACCTTCCTTGACAACGGTGCCAAAAACATGGTTAACCTTGAAGCGTGCTAGTCAATATTTAATACCACAAGTGCACGATGTAGTTGTAGCTAGTATTGGCAAATATAGGTGAAACCCACTAGGATAGTAAATATTAGTAATTATTATTGTTCTATTATTTATCCTACAGATTGATTGTGGTTTTCAACTTAAGAAACTAAAATTAAGCAAATAAAGTAAACAAGCAGAATGAATTAAACCAAAGGATTGGCAACACTAAATTAATTACTAATATCAGAAAATTAGTACCTAGGCTTTTAATCCCCCTAAATCCTTAACCGATTGATTATTTGTAATGGAATTATGTTGTTTGTTTATTGGATGGAGATTCCTAGGGTATGCTAGCAGTTGACCTTGAGTCTACAAACAACTAATCCTAAGGTCTCTAACTGAATTACTCAGGTTAAAACTTATAGGATTGCATTACTGTATTCTAAGTCTCTCTATCAGGTTTAACCATAATCTAGAAGATTTATGTCATCATATCTCTAAGATTACAATCAACTCTTTCTAACTACCGTATATCTATTCAACCTGGGATTTCTCAATCACTAGGTATGAAATCAAATTAAAGTTGAAAAATCAGATTAATAGACAATAAATAAAACGAATAATTGGATCTCAATAATCAACAAACACAATTGCATTCACAAAAGAATCAAAACATGTCAAAGTATTCAATTAGGCTTCATCTAACCTAAATACTAATGGAAAATTTAATTATATATTGGTGAATTCAAAATCATATTCATATGTAAAAAAAAATATAGAAAACATAATAATAATAATTCTAAATCTCCCTAATTATTTATGGCATATTATGATAATGTAGGTGTTTGATCTTGTGTTATGATGGATCTGTTGATAAAATCTCACATCTTGCACTCCTTAAGCTCCAAATCACCTCTAGAATCATCTCTGAACTCCTCGGAACAACGCCAGCCGCTTCCTCTTATTTATTGCCTCTAAAATGTTGAATTTATATGAAAATCTAGAATTTTAGATTACACGACTGTGCACATAAATATGCATAATTGGAAATCATCAGATATGACGAAAATGTAAGGACGTGCAAAAGTGCACAGTCCTGCACTCCTTCCAAATTGCTAATTTTCTATTTTAAGTAGCGTTTTCATTCAAATTCCTCTCCTTTATATCCATGAAGGTAATTATCACCTGTAAACACACTTAAAGCAATTTAAGTACCAAATGTACGATAAAACTATAAAATATCTAACAAAATACATCAAATATGGGTGGTAAAATATAGTCAATTATCCATGTATCACCCCAAGACTTATGTCCCCATATTTGGACTAATATGAAAAATTGACAATTTTATCCAAGCCATGGAAAAATATAATGAAGATATGCTCTCTCTCTACACCTCCTTGCTAGAAAAATTCCTTCTTATCTTTTTAGCATATTCTTATCTTTTAGGAATATTACTGGGACCCAATGTCTCCCAATAATTCTTCTTTTTTGTATGTTAGTGCGTGTTACTGTAATAAGGGAATCTTTTCTTAAATTTTGATTGTCTTTATTGCCTTGCTTAGTGTCACACAACAGAAAATTCCCACTAGATGGAGAGGCTAAGCCAAAATTCTCTAAAAGGTTCCACATTATTCTTCCATGTTTAAAACAAGCAAAGAGATGGGTAGAAGACTCTAAAACCTTGTAGATAATTGTAGATTTTACTTAAATATGTAGATAGTTGTAGAGAATTCGAGATGGTGAATGTGAGCTAGTAGTGTTGTTGCCTGTAACCAAATTAATACCAACTCCAATCATGTAATAATAGTTGAGATTGTTCCTACGAGGAATGTATTAGTAAATGTTTCACAAGTTGAAAACTAAAAAAAATTGGTGGGGGGGGGGGGGGGGGGAAGGGTTGAATTATCATAATTTTTAGAAATTAAAAATGACAAAAATTGGAAATAAATGAAAATAATTAAATCTAGAAAATTGACAACAAACATTGGTTTCGGGTCACCTACGTTATGAAACTAATATGGATCATCACCATAAAATTAAATCCATTAACAAATACTCATTGAGTGATGTTCTATCTTAGGATTAAATTAATAGAAACATATTCTAAACACTCTTATTAACCAACAACTTAGATATGATCTTAAGTTTGATTAATTAATAGCTTTAAGATCTAAGAGAACCAGTGAGCAAAACAACACACATACAATATGTATTTAGTCTAGATAAGTGTCTTTCTTAGAATTACCAATCCCTAACGTAAAGATGGTAATCCTAATTGCCACTTTGGATTAGCAAAACTGAACATCAAATCCTACTAATCTGGCTATAAATTAAATTAATCAATTCCTAGTTACGCACCCTAGAGATCAATCAATTCAATCATTAAAAGAAATATGAAAGATACTTAATATTTATCAATGAAAGAAGCTTTGTTTAGAAAATCTTAAATAGATTAGATGATAACGTGGTTCCCCTCAACCAAGAAGAAAGATTTAGCTACTTATAATAGAGGTAAAACCCAACAGAAAAGTAGCAGAATACATAGTCTCTATATCTACACTTTTCCAGAAAAAATACGAAAACTCTAGCCAAATCTAGAGAAACAGAAGAAAAATATGAAAAGATGATGTGTCTCTAATGGTTCTTCTCTTCCCTCTTACTGTTATCTTTATCAGATACACTTCCCATATAATCAGGCAGCAGATCCCCATATAAAGAAAACAACTTGATTCCCAAAATAACAAAAATCCTAATTATATTGAATCGGTTTTCAAATCAAATTCTACAGATAAATTTTCCCTTTGCACGTGCCCACGCTTAGTCAAAAACTTTTCTATCGGCTAGGAATTCGAATTGTCTTTACTTTCCTTGCATCTTTTTAAATCAAATTCATCTTTCGTGTGTTGAAAAACATTTGAGAACAATTAAGAAACAAGTCCATTAATTTTAAATAATAATTTCAACACATTAAAGAGATTTATATCCAAAATTAGCATAAAAATGACAACTTATCATGAGCTATTGGATCAAGTGAATCCTAGCCATCCATTAAGGAGGTAAAAGGCTATAAATACCCAAGGGACTTCATTTGTAAGAGGCATAGAAGCTCTTAGCAATATCCTTGTAAAGCTTTCTTTAGCAATAAAAGAATTCTCCAAGTTTCCTTATTCTTGTTCTTGTTTTATCTTGCATCTTTAATAACTTATGCTAGATTTTTTTCTAGCATTCGAGGGAGAGGCTGACATAGTTGCGAGACAGACAACCAAGTGTTGCATGGTTCATTGGTAAAAAGACCAAGTCCATAACAGTTGGCATCGGAGTCAAGGTTATGTTCATCATTTACTTGTAAAGATGTCAGGAGCAAGTGGGATTGCCAACGTTGGACAGGAGAAGAAAATTAGTAGAGAAAGATCAAGGCCGAGGGACGTCTTGGTGGACATCAATGGAAGGCTGAAAAAGGTGGAACTTATAGTCGCCAAAGCCCAAGAGAAGTTTGAGGAGGTGGACTAATGAATCGAGGAACTTGAGAAGGGAAAAAAAGAGTTCCAAAGGGAGATGCAAAGTTCCTTGAGCATTGCTGCTTCCAAATGTCTAGACTAAGCGAAGACCTTCCAGGAGTCTCTTCAATCTGAGATGAGCTAGTCCTTTGCAAGAAGGCAATTGCTCAGGGCGAAAGGAATGCTATGACCATAGTAGTAACTACTCCTTCGAAGGTGGACGTTCCAAAACCAAAGGCGTATGGTGGGTCGAGGACCGTGAAGGAGATTGATAATTTTTTTTAGAGTTTAGAGCAATTCTTCAAGGCACTTGGTGTTATGGAAGGTGCCATGAAGATTGATAATGTCACTCTCCACCTTGAGGATAACACGATGGTTTGGTGGAGGAGAAGGCATGGTGATATTGAGAGGGGCATTGCACCAAAAATATATGGGATGAGCTCAAGATGGAACTCAAGAGGCAATTTTACCCCTAGAATGTCGAGTTGGAGGTGAGAGCCAAGCTATGACATCTCACACAAAAAGGGAGCATTCGAGACTATGTAAAGGAGTTATTCGAAGTGCTCTTGGAGATCCCCGACTATCCAGGTAAGGAAGCATTCTTTACTTTATGGATGGTTTACAAATTTGGGTTAAGTTGGAGCTTCAAAGTGCACAAGACCTCGCCACCGCTATTTCCATTGTCAAGTCGCTTATTAAGTTCAAGAAGCCCGAAAAACCTAAGTCTCACAAAGACAAGGGTGGCAAAAGAAAGAGTGGGGGAGACAACCTTCAAAGCAAAGAGGGCTCCCACAAGTATGGCAAGCATAAAGAGAGTGGCCATAAGGATGAAAAAGGGGGAATAACATCGATCATACACTTCTTTATGAGGGATCGTAGAAGGCAAAGGAGTGCCCAAAGAAAAGCAAGCTCTCTGCTTTGATTGAACAAAGGGAGGAGCAACGACAATGCAAAGAGATCAAGATGGAGCCTTTGCAATTCCTAAATGCCATCAAAGCCAAGTTAAGGTGCCCAAGTTTGAGAAGAAGGGGCGTTTATTCATGGAAGTCAAGGTGGGTGACAATGCCATAAAAGCCTTAGTTGACACCAGAGTTACTCACAACTTCCTCGAAGTGAAGGAAGCCAATCAATTAGGCATCAAACATAACTAGGAGCAAGGATGGCTTAAAGCGGCGAACTCCAAGCCAAAGTCGACCTTTGGAATTGCTCGTGGCATTGAGTTTGCTTAGGTGAGTGTTCTGGCCTTGTTGATTTTTCAATTATTCCTATGAATGATTATCCAATTGTGCTTGGCATAGAGTTTATGGATGGTGCCAAGGTTATGCCAATTCCCTTCGCCAATACTATGTGCATTTTGGAGGAGGGTAATACGTGCATGGTGCCTTTATCACGTGAAGTATGTCTACAAGTCAAGAAACTTTCAACCATATAACTTGCCAAGGGAGTGAAAAAGGCAGAACCCACATTTTTTGTGGCACTTAAGGAAAACGAGCAAACTTTATCAAGAAGACTACTTAAAGAGATTGCTTATGTCCTCGAGGAGCATAAATATGTGATACTTGCGGAGTTGCCAAAGAAACTCCCACCAAAGAGAGAGGTAGATCATAAAATCAAATTCATGCAAGGTGCAAGTCCCTTTGCTGTGGTACCTTACTGAATGCTGCCTCCCGAGCTTGAAGAATTGAGGAGGCAACTCAAGGAGTTGTTGGATGTAGGATACATCCAACCATCAAAGGCTCTTTATGATGCTCCCATATTTTTCCAAAAGAAGAACCATGGGTCACTCCGATTATGCATCAACTATAGGGCGCTCAATAAGATCACTGTTAAGAACAAATATCCCATTCACCTCATTGTTGATTTGTTCGACCAACTTGGTGAGCAAGATGGTTTACCAACATTGATTTGAGATTAAGGTACTATCAAGTAAGGATTCAGGAGAGAAATGTACCAAAAACTACCTGTATTATGAGGTACAGTTCCTTTGAGTTCTTAGTAATGCCTTTTGGACTTACTAATGCTCCTGTCACATTTTGCACCCTTATGAATCAAGTGTTACAACCCTTCTTGGATAAATTTGTTATGGTGTACTCGGATGATATTGTGGTATATAACAAAACATTGGAAAAGCATGTTATGCATTTACAACAAGTTTTCTAAGTCTTAAGGAAAAATAAGTTGTACATGAACAAGGAGAAATGTGCTTTTGCACAATATAAAGTCATGTTCTTGGGGCAAATTGTGGGAGAGGGTAAGCTAAGGATGGGCAAGTCTAAAGTGCAAGTCATCCATAATTGGGAACCACCAAAGAAGGTGTCCGAGTTACGTTCCTTTCTTGGCCTTGTTAACTACTATCGTAAGTTTACTAAAGGATATTCCTCCCTTGTATGTCCACTTACCGATTTGTTAAAGAAGAATAAAGTTTGGGCTTGGCATGCTAAGTGTCAGGGAGCATTTGAAGCATTAAAGCAAGTAGTGATGGAAGAACCAGTGTTGGCCCTGCTCAATCATACCAAGGTATATGAGGTATATACCGATGCTTCTGATTTTGTACTTGGTGGTGTTTTAATGTAGGATAGACATTCGATTGCTTACGAGAGTCATAAACTAAATTACACCGAGTGTCACTGTACGGTCTAAATACGCAAATGTTTGCATATTTGGAGACATTATTTGTTGGCATCCAAGTTCATTGTGAAGGCAATGTTAACATAAATTACTTCCTCAACCAAAAGAAATTGAGCTGAAGCAAGCTAGGTAGCAAGCTTTCTTGGTGGAGTTTGATTTTATGATGGAGTTTAAGTCATGTGAGGCTAATGTAGTAGTCGATGCCTTTAGTAGGAAGTTTGAGCAAGCTGCCATCACAAGTCTAAGTTTTCCTTTGGTGGATCGTGTCAAAGAGGGATTTGAGCATGATCTGCAAGCCAAAAGATTGATGGGCTGGCAATTCGTGGGAAGACACACAAAGTTGGCTTAAAGATGGGGTGCTCACTACTAAAGGCGATCAAGTGTACGTTCTAAAGTGGCAAAGCTTGAAGAAGGAATCATTAAGGAGTGCCATGACTCCAAATGGGTAGGACATCCTAATGCACATTGGACGTTAGCATTTATAGAGCGTGCCTATTATTGGCCTCAAATTCACGACGACATTGAGTTATATGTGAAGAATTGACTTATGTGCCAACAAGACAAGGTGGATCAACATAAGTAAGCTAGCTTGCCAGAACCATTGCCTATTTCGGAGAAGCCTTGGGAGAGCATCTCCATGGATTTCATCACATGTCTGCCAAAGTCCGAGGGATGTAGCAGCATTATGATGGTGGTAAATCGATTTAGCAAGTATGGAGTGTTCATCTCTATGCCTACAAAATTCACGGCCTAAGATGCGACGTACATTTTCTTTCTTCATGTTATGAAGCATTGGGTTATACCGAAGACGATTGTGAGCGATCGAGATACTCGCTTCATCGGGAGGTTCTAGATGGAGTTGTTCAAGCTATTGGGGTCTAAGCTTAATTTCTCTACAAGCATTCATCCTTAAATTGATGGTTAAACTGAAAGGATGAATGCATTGTTGGAGTTATTTTTTAGGCATCATGTGAGTGCCAACCAACATGATTGG
Organism: Erythroxylum suave; assembly: GCA_027563595.1. Taxonomy (NCBI): domain Eukaryota; kingdom Viridiplantae; phylum Streptophyta; class Magnoliopsida; order Malpighiales; family Erythroxylaceae; genus Erythroxylum; species Erythroxylum suave. Next base: position 20,843,810 of record JAOSBN010000002.1, on the reverse strand, counting down.
GCGAAGTTGCTTGATGTTGCCCAATCCTCATACAATTTGCAAAAGAGTGAATCAATGGCAGCTATTCCATTCGAGATTGCCATGGGAAAACTACCAATGGCTCCTCACACTTTGGTGATTGGTTACAAAGTTCGAGTCCTACTGCATTTATGTTTACCAAGGGATGGCATGAGAAGAACGACATGGCACGAGCATACTTAGCAAGGGTTGCCAAGCAAATGAAGAAATGGGCCGATACAAAGAGGAGACATTTGGAGTATGAGGAAGGAGACTTAGTGATGGTGAAGCTCCTTCCCCATCAAAGCTGATGGTTTACTAAGGTGCATAAGGGATTAGTAAGGCGTCATGAAGGCCCTTTCCCCGTGGAGAAAAGGGTTGGCTAGCTAACGTACCATTTGACATTGCTATCACATTTGAAGATGCATCCAGTTTTCTATGTGAGCTTACTAAAATTGTATTATGCTGACAAGGAGGACTCAAGAAAGGGCGAACCGAGGAGAGTACCCACGACTATCACTACTTCTCATGAGCATGTGGTAGAGGAGATATTGGTGAATCGTGTTATACCAAAGAGGGGTTCCCATCCAAGCTATATGGAGTACTTTGTGAAATGGAAGGGATTGCCTGATAGTGAGGTGAGTTGGGAGCATGAGTTCACATTATAGGTCTATAAGGACATGATCGAGGAATATAAGGAGGATAAGATGAGGGCGTCGCCTGAATGAGTAGAGGAGAATGTCACGCATCGTAAAATTACCCACTAGATGGAAAGGCTAAGTTAGAATTCTCTAGAAGATTTCACATTATTCGTCCATGTTGAAGACAAGCCTAGAGATGAGTGGGAGACTCTAGAACCTTGTAGATAATTATAGATTATACTTGAACATGTAGATAGTTGTAAAGAATTCTAGATGGTGAATGTAAGTTCTTGGATCAAATGAATCCTAGCCATCTATTGAGGAGGTGGAAAGCTGTATATACCCAAGGGACTTCATTTGTAAAAGGCATAAAAGTTCTTAGCAACAGCGTTATGAAGCTTTCTTGACCAATCAACATATTCTCCAAGTTTCCTCATTCTTATTCTTGTTTTATCTTGCATCTTTACTAACTTGTGCTAGCTTTG
>JAOSBN010000002.1:20813344-20826550 GCA_027563595.1 Erythroxylum suave | reverse complement strand
GTGATTTGCCCCAAAATCTCTTCAATTGTACCTATTAAGCAATAAAGTTGAAATGTGAGAATTAACAAATTAAATTGTATAATTCACATGAAGATAAGTCAAATTAGCTCCAATTTATCCCAAAATCATATATAAATAATTTGTCTTATCACGGGGCGATGATCACTCTCCTGATAAAGATTAAGATATATTATTTTGAATATTGTGAAATTTTAGTAATTTATTAAATATATTATGAGCTTCATTTTGTAATTCTATTTATCACAATCCTTAAGAAAATATATTTATGTATTCCTGTTCCTCACGGGACTTATTGTACTCAAATAGGTCTTAATTATCAGTATGAAATTTAGATATATTTCTCATTTTATGACTTTTTGATATTTATATTTTTAAAAATCATAAAATGAATTTTAATTTTTTTACTTAAGGTGAATTGTTTTTATTCTAAATATTGATTTTTAAAAGAATAGCAATCCAACATTTGATTAGAATACATAAGTGTCGATATGTACTTTAAACATATTATAAAAATAAGGTTATAATATATTTCATATTTTACTAAGATATTTAAAAACAATTTACCTTTAAATTGTAAAAAATATATTCTATTCTCCTTCTCGCATAGCCCGGCACTTTATCAAGCTTTTATTATACTAATTGAAATTTAAAATTTGAAATCTATCCCCTCGAACTTTAGCCACAAGTAATAGGTAAAAATGCAATAGTAGGGTAGTATCAGATATACATCCTTTATTTATTAAGGGGCGTTTAATTGTACTTCTATTTTTAATTTTTAAATTTTTAAATTTTGTATTTAAAATTTTAAATTAATAATAAAAATATTTTTGATTGTTAATGTCTAATAACTATACATTAGATAAAACTTAAATAAAAATTATTTTATAAATAAAATAAAATTATTTAAATCTTATTGATATATTATTAGTAAAAAAATCATTATATTTTATTGAAATAAATAATTTATATTTAAAATTTTATATTATATATTTTTTTAATTTATAAAAAAAATTTACTTATCATTTATATATTTTTAAGATATTTTAAATTTAAATTATATTTTAATGAGAATTAAATTAAAATTATTTTATCTCAAAATTGATTATTTAAATTAAATTAAATTATTCAAAAAAATTATCATTAGCCAATATTTAAATAATTAAATATATGATTTTATATTAAATTATGTATAATTTTTTATTAATAATAATTATTAAACAATATATATTCAGTTGGCAGAATATAAGCAAAAGTAAATAAATAAAAAGCTACTTTTGTAATTTAAAAATTAGAAAATAACTTGAACCAAATAGAAAATAAATTTTCAAACAAAAGAAATTGTACTGAATTTAAAAATAAATAAAAACCTGAACCTCTGCTATTAGTTGTTTCCAAGAATGGCGAGCATTTGAACTACTCCAAAACCTGAGAGTAATTATTAGTATGTTGAGTTTATGGTCGTTCTTCGGAAGCTTTTATATGTTAGATTCATTGTCCTAATCGATTCCAAAATCATTATATGTGTATATATATATATATATAGTCATCATTGTTTTTCTTTGCCAAAGGATATGAACTTGGAAGCATTTTGGGTAATTCCTAACCAGTTATAAATTGATGATGACCGCGACTCCGGTCCTGTCCTGTGATAAATTCCTCCGCGCAGCTATTAGTATTTTAAGGGACTATCTGATTTTATTTCCATTTTTTATTATGATTTTAAGTTTTAATTTTAGATTCTATGTTTAAATAAAAATAAAATTTTGTTAATGTCAATATAGGATAAAATTTTAAAATAAGTTAATTAAATTTATTTTAATATCTTATATCATAGGTTTTTAATAAATTATCAATAATAATTTTAAAACTTAAATTTTATTTATTAATTATTATTTACTTTAAATATATTTTTTATTATTAAATCAAAATTTTATTAAATTAAATTTACTAAAAATTATTAAATTAATCTAAATCATTCATAATTTTCACTAACAATTAATTTTAATTAATATTAAATTAAATTATTCATAATTTTAATTAATAACTAATATATTAAATAAATATATATTGAATTCATAGTAATTCAGAGTAAAAAGGAAAATAAAAATCAATTTTTTGAAAATCGGAAGAAACGAAAATAAAATATAAAAATAAAAATTTCAATCAAATATACTTTTTATTAAATTTGAAAATAAAAACATAAAATATAAATGAAAAGAAAAAGACAGTTAACATATGCGAAAAGCAATGCATTATGACGTATGCAGAACTTTTTCGTCAACCGAAATATATTTATTACTTATTTTTATCAATATATTTATAAAACCAAAGCAAATTATAAATTGTCATAATGTATTTATAAGATTAAGTTGTGACATAAATAAATAAATCATATTCATTCTTTAATACATAATAATTATATATAACTCCTTTATTTACATTAGCTTTGAATAAAGACATAATATAAATTTTTTAAATAAATTAATTAATGAAATGAAGTCACAACATATATTTGTCTATATTATATACATATATATTGAAAAGTGAAAATACAACTTAAATTATATATACATTTCGTAAAACAGTTTTTGCTAATTTATTAGAACTTTTATATAAGGAATTAACAAGTACTGAAGAACTCTACTCTATGTCATTAAAAACTACATGACAATAAATGCAAAATGCATATACATCAAAAACTAAATCTTATATATCCATCTTAATTAACATAATAGATACTCGATAACATTCATATATAAGTTTTTGTTCAAAATTAAGATATTTGTAAATCATACAATGTGAAATATGTTTAACATATAGTATCAATTATTACAAATATATGCATTTGCTAAATCAAAACATTGTATAAACTTTAATACACCACTATTTACTCCAACTTACCAAGTGACAAAGGATAATAATAATAATAATAATAAATTAATCTATATCATTAAGAATTATACGACAATAAGTATAATATAAATATAGCAAAAATAAATATTTATAATACAAAAAACATTATATTTGAATTATAATATTCATAAATTAGCTAATTCATTGATATCATACCATATCTATGATGATATAACATCTGCAAATTTCAAAGAAACAAGAAAAGGATCACCAACATTATGAGACAGTAGTTAAAGTATTCAAATTCATTTGATAGTAGCATAAATTCCTTTATTATAGTTTTGCCAAATTAAACTCTTTTTATATTTAAGTTTTTTGTTAATTTTTTTAATATATTACAGATAACTTTTAATGGTGCAAAAGCATCTCTACTATGACATCTTCTACAGCTAAAATCTTGTGATCATTTTATGAGACAAATTATAATTATGCAATAGGGGGACATTGAAAAATATTGTCACAAAGACTTGAGTAAACTTGAACTATGATAGAAGTTAATGATTTACTTATTTAAATGCCAATTAGAATGAAATTCATAATACGAAGAGTTTATTTAAACAATGCATAATATGAAAGTTAAGATTAAATTGTGATAAAAAGTTTTAATAACTAAAATGTACTTTCTACCTTATAACTAATAGATATCAACGCCAACTTAAAAATCTTTTAGAATGAGTATGTAAAATTTGTACAATCATTAGCCCAAAGTTATCCTAATCTGAATTGCTTCAACTAAAAAAACTCTTAATTATGAAAATTTTAAATATACTAATACCACATATAAGTAAAAGAACTTGCAACTATAAAAGGTATGTTAAAGTCTCCTTATATAATATAAGTAAGACAACTTGCAACTATAAGGTATCTTAAAGTCTCCTTCTATCATACGTCCCTTTTATACTATTTCAGAACTTATTGCGTAATAGCTGTTTATTAGGAAAATTCTAAAAATATTAAAAATCAGATAGCTCTACAAATTTAAATAGATAACTTTTTTAAAATATATATCATTAAAAAGAATAATTAATAAGTAAATAAGTCTAAAATATAATTGAATCTTAAAATATATTTGTTTAAAAAGAACATTAACTTCCTAAAAGTACGCTTAAATGTTTATAGTAGATATAGAATATTTTATATTAAAAATTTATTACTTAAATTTGTAGATAAGCTTAACAAGGTATTTTACAAAGATATGAATTTAAAGAATATATATATATTGATCCTAACATGTCGAATATGCAGAAAAATTACGTAGTTCAATCAATTATATTAACATAAATAAAAATTGTAGTTGAATTGAACAAATATATTAAACTTTGCAAACAGATGGAATAACATCAAACAAAATGTGCAGAAAAATCATGCCTTAAAACTTACTTTTTTCTTTGTAAATGTTGCAGTACAAGCATTAACATTGATCCTAAAGACTCTTGGCGTTAGCCAGTTCAATTTCAGAGAGGATTGTCGATTTGGAGCTATTAATATACCTACTTATGGGGAGAATAAGAATAACACCATAATATGCATTTGTCCCCCCAACAGTCCTGCTTGCCATATTACCTCCTTGTAAGTCCCTTTCTAATTTCCTTCTATTACACTTTCTCGTGTAAGTTTATGTTTCTCACTAAGTCCTTAACTTGATTAGTTTATACATGTTATGACATAATAGTAGCACAGTCGTTTAGTTTGCACAAATATCTTTAAAGCTCTGACTTTTGATGCTGATAATAATGTTGAACTTGAATCTATTACTTGTATTGGTAAACCAGTTTTGTTTCTGTATTGGTCAAATTTAACTTAAAATGTTGAATTTTCTTGATGCTTCAAACTAGAGATGCAAGAGAATACTTTGTCTTTAATGAAGCTGTGGTGTGCCTTCATCGTACTGTTACTTAATACTTGTGATAGACTTTTTAGTGAGGTCCTACTTCTATAGGTACATCCAAATTACTTTTTATTGTTGCAAATAGTCAGAGATGTTTTAGTTTCTCTAGACCATAATATTAATAAAAAATAAGAAGCGTTATTTCTTTTTTCTGGTTGATAATGTTGTTGAAAAGTAGTAGAGTGGTATTTCATTTTTTTTAGATTATAATATTTTATTTTTTAATTCTTCTTATCCTTTAGTAATTATTGTTAAATTTATTGTATAATAAATGTTTGATCAAGCATTATACTCATCGTAATTTGAATACAATGGTCTCAAGTTTCTTTTTTATTTATTTAGAGTATTACTTTCCTCTTAACAAAGTTCATAGATACATTCAAAATTTTCTTTATAAGATATTTCTTGTTTTCTTATGATGGGAACAAGTAGTCTTATAACTTAAACTTATAATAACTAAACATGTTAATGCATGTAACAACAACAAAGTATTAGAGATTTATCTTGTGTAATAATAGTACATTGGGTACATGTGTAACCATATGTACAATAAAAGATATATAAATACTCCTTTGTGTAATATTTCTAAACACACCAAAATATAAAGCAATTTTTTTTGTTCAAACTCATCTTCTTTCAATATAGTATATCATAGTTTCTATTATACAAATTTTTAATTTTTAATTTTTTATTCTTGCTTTTCAGAGATATTTTGGTCATCCAAGTGTTGTTTGGCATATACAAAACTCTTCTATTCATCGAGATGATTACCATAGTACATTTTATCTTCAAACATCAATACACGTGCCTTCACACACCTTTGTAAGGTTGGTAAATAAGATTGAAAACTCTCTAGTTAGGAGGTTGAAGACAATTTAGACAACATCATTTTGAACCTATACCTAAAAAATAACATCATTTCAAGCCAAAACACGTAATGGAAGCTATCAATTAAAAGGCCACGTGTTAACACTCGATTGGTCTTCTCCAATTGATGTGTCAACCAATCATTTGCCATGTCAACCTAAGGTGGTCCCACAATGACTCCTTAACTTCGATGACAGGTTGCATCCAAACTGTCACAATAGTGATGGGTCTAACCTCTATCATGTTAGCTGCCACATCATCATCTTACATCAGCATGCTAAATTATCACTAGCTTAGCCGATTCGATTCAAACCTGTTGAATATACTTTAACTAATCGATCTAACAATTTTTTAATCCATTTTCTCTAAGTCAAACCAATTTCTAAACTTTTTAGGTATTATGAACTCATTTTAGGGTTAAATTGGTCAAATTCCTAATCTACAAATAAGTTTCTTCATTTTTGTGTATTTTTGTAAGACTTGTTAAGGGATTTTCTCTTCTATATACTATAGATACTTCCAAACTTGACCAATACATTCAACCAATTAATGTCATCTTTAATAGATCTAACTATGATTTGTGGGATATGAAACTATGTAGCTTTCATAAAGGAATATTTCTTTGGCATATTATTATTGGAAAATACCTAAACCTATTCAATGGCTATATGAAGCAAACTATAGAACATCTAGTATCTTAGGATGGTATCAATCATCAAATTTTAAAATAGTTTCGTAATACATAAGCCAAAATAATTAAGTCTAATTTTTATCAGTTTGATACTTTTAATGAGGTATGAGGTACCTTTAAAAGCAACTATCTTGTATATGATTATGTCAAAACATTTAAACATTATAGATGATTTCACAGCATGCAATAATAATTTGGTCAAACTATTTGTAATTATATTTATGAATTATAAGATTTTTGGGATCAGTTGGCAATTAGAGACCTTACTTGGCCTGATATATAACCTGCCACTATCTATGTCAATCTTTGTGATCGAAAGCATATTTGACACCTATTAATGTCTCTTAAAGATGAGTTTGAGCCTATTCATAGCTCTCGTTTTATTCAAGATCTCTACTAAGTCTTGATATGGTAATCAAAGAACTAATTATGGAAGAAATCCAGCTAAACCCCTATTGAATGGAGAAATCTATTTCCTATACCGATGTTGTTCTTATCACTTAAACTTCCTCTTATTAGACTTATACCTCTTAAAACAACTACGGTATTTTTCAGGTAACAAAAAAAAAGAGTGGTTACTACATCTTTGAATATAAGAAACGACCTAAATAAGGTAGTTCTTTTAAGTCCTCTCACTCTATTGTCGTTGATATTTCCATATAGGGTATAATGGAGAATACATCTACTTCTCCTAAATTTTTTTCAAAAGAACTGTAGGCCTTTCTTCAAACAAATTCTGGTACTATTTCCTCTCTAACTTTGTCCATCACATCAAGTATTCTTTCTTCATGATACCTAGTTTCTACTTATTGTAACTACATAGCCTTTAAATCTCTTATATTTGATTCCTTGTAAACTTCCTTTATTCCATATTTTTATAAAATCGATAACTCTACCATACATGTTCAAAGTGTAGGCACTAAACATCTAATCTAAAATTTCCTACACTTTTCTTGTTCATAAACTCTTCTTAAGTCTCATTTCTATGTGAAATAATGTTAACTTATCTTTTTTTGGTCGTGGTTATACTGCATAAGATCCATAAATAGGTAAGATCTTTAGGAAAAAGCATAAGATTAGACAACTATTTGAACTTACCCTTCTTAGCCTTCCGAATAAACTTATTGTTGATCTATATTTGATTCCCTGTAAAGTTCCTTTATTCCATATTTTTATAAAACTGATAACTCTACTATACATGTTCAAAGTGTAGGCACTAAAAACCTAAGCTAAAATTTCCTACACTTTTCTTGTTTATAAACTCTTCTTAAGTCTCATTTCTATGTGAAATAATGTTAACTTATCTTTTTTTAGTCGTGGTTATGCTGTATAAGATCTATAAATAGGTAAGATCCTTTGGACAAAGCGTAAGATTAGACGACTATTTGAACTTACCTTTCTTAGCCTTCCATATAAACTTATTGTTGATGTTGTTACATTTAATATTAGCACTCTCATCTTGGTCATCTTTCTAACCTTATACTTCAATCTTTAATTTTTAGTGATTCTTTAGGTCATGTCAAGACTAGAAATTTTGATTGCGTCTCATGTCATCTTTCCAAATTTCATATTTTACCTTTTATTAAAATTATTCTTTTTTTAACGCCATTTAATTTAATACATTTTAATATTTGGGGACCTACTCTTAATGACTTTGTGATATTATATGATCTTTATTGACGATTTCTTTAGATACACACATATCTACCTTTTATGTCATAGGTCTAAACTAACTTTTGTTTATTCCCATATTGTAAACATGGATCAAACTTAGTGTAGGTGCTAGGATTCCATGTCATAAAAGTATGTGACCTTTTAGGAACATAAGGTATTCTCATCTCTTTTAAAATTTTCTATCAACGAGCCTTCTCATAAATTTTTTCGAATCCCACTACATCCTTAGTTCTTAACATTTATTTTATTAGATCATTATCTAGCATTTCTAATGGTTAGACACAATCTATGGTTATCCTATTGTCTTTCCACTAGTTATGAATCCATTAGACAATCCTTCTCTATGTACTCAATCATCAGAACCTCTTATACCTTAACCTGCTCTTTATTGTACCAATCAAGTATGTCAAACTTTTATTTATGTTCGTGATTTTTATGTTTATTATATTATTTTTTTCTATATGAATGTTGCACCTATCATGAGGCAAAAGTTGATTCTCTATGATAGAAATTAATGGAAAAGGATTTATATGCACTTACTAGCATTAATGCTTGGGACATGGTTGACTTACCTTTAGAGAAGTCTAATGTTGGCTGCAAATGAGTTGATAAAATTAAGATTAGATTTAATGGATTGGTTAATGATATAAAGCCAAACTTATTGCTAAACATTTTACACAAGAGTATAGTATTGATTATGAGGAGACATTTGCACTTATAGCTCGTTTAACCTTAGTTTGTAGTCCTATTGCAGTTGTTGCTAGCAAGTATTGGTCACTATTTCAAATGGATGTCAAAAATGTTTTTCTTAATAGTGATCTTATAGAAGAAGTATATTTGTAAACTCCACTTGGTTATGATCATCCATCTAACAAAGTTTGTCATCTTCGAAAGTCTTGTATAGATTAAAACAAATTCTTTGAGCTTGATTTGCTAAATTCAATTCCACTATTAGTCTTTTCGGCTTTCAATCTATCTCTTATGATCATGCTATATTCATCTACAAATCAAATTAATGATACACTCTTTTTGTCCTTTATATTGGTGATGTGATAATTATTAACGATAACTCTCCTAGTATTTCCACTCTTAAATCCTTTCTACATCAACATTTTGAGATGGGCTTAGATAATTCAATTTCTTTTAGGTCTCAAAGGTTCATTTTAATAGTTTTACTAATGTGTATGTAATGGACCCGTAAGACTTAACTCGATCAAAAGCCTGATCTATCTCAACTCTGTTGGATCAAATTAAAGACGCATTAAAACATAAGTTCCGATCGAGGTTTGAAAAAGTTTTGAAAAGTAATGAAATCATAGTTATTTTTCATTGATTAATTGCTTAGGTGCATTGTTCTTATATACATGTATAAAGTACATGTGATAAGTATCAAACTAAGATAGCAACAGAAAGATTACAAATAATCTTTATGAAAGATAAGAACTAAAGATATAAGTAAATATAAGCAGTTGAGATAGAATTAGGTGAGATACGTTATTAGTTCCCCTCAAGCACACCATCAGATGAGATGGTGAGCTTGTCTCGAAGTCGATGAAATAATGAGGTAAACAAAGCTTTAGTCATGACATCACTAATTTGATTAAGAGATGAAACATATCTGATGTGAATGGCCTAATAAGCAACCAGATCCTAAACAAAATTAATATTAATTTAAATGTGTTTGATACGAGAATGACAGACTAGGTTTGAAGCAAGAAAGAATGAGAGATTGGGTTTAAATTAAAAAAGATTACTCCAATATAATCATACCATAGAGTTGGCATAAGGTGAGATAAGCCAAGTTCTCTAAAAAGAGAGGAAATCTAATAAAGTTCGGTGGAGGTAAGAGGACTGCTTTTTTACTCAGCTTCAATGCTAGGTATTGCAAATGTAGGTTTTTTCTTAGTTCTCCAACTGATTATATTAGGACGAAGAAATATACAATAGTTGAAAGTAGAACAAGGATCAACAGGAAGTTACGTGCTATGATTTTTGGAAAGTGGGAGAGTTGGAGTGATAGGTGTGGGTGTAGGTTTAGACCTATCAAAAGTTGTGCAATGAAGAAGATCTTTGATGTACTAGGTTTGAGTAAGTAAAAGACCACTAGAAGTATGTTTGGCTTCGATTTCAAGAAAATGATGAATGAGACCTAAGTCTTTGATAGAGAAGAAGGAGTTGAGACTGTGAATGAGAGAGGAAATGAAAGAAGGAGGAGATCCAGTGACCAAAATATCTTCTACATAAACCAAAAGAAGGTGATGTGGGATGAGGTTATTTAGATCAAAGGAGAGGTATCAAATTTGGAGAAGAAATTGACTACATCTATCAAACTAGGAGGTTGAGATATATAAATTAGTTTAAAGAGAAAGCCATAAAGAAAGACATTGTTGACATCAAGTTGAAGAATGACCTAGTTGTTGAAAACAGCTAAGGAAAGAATGATACAGATGGTGGTGGGTTTAACTAAAAGACTAAATGTAGTAGTGTAATCAACACCGGAAGTATGATGGTACCCTTTGGCAGCAAGATGAGCTTTATAATGGTCAATAGTGCCACTAAGATGATGTTTTGTGTGAAAAACCCTTTGACAACCAACAATGTTGGTGTTTGGAGGAGGGGAATCAAGAGTTTAGGTCTAATTGTGGAGAACTTTGAACTCATTAAGTATGGTTTAACGCTATGGAAAATTTGTTGACTTGAGTGAAGGATTTGGGATTAAGAATAAGAGAGATTTATGTAAATATGAAAAAAGTAATATAATTGGGAAAATTACAAGGAGTGCAGATGATATCATGAGCACATGTGTTCATGAGATGGACAGTGGGAAGAGAGTTTGGTTGTTGGGACAAAGGTGAAGAGTTTGAAATCGAGGGATAGGGAGAGGGAGATGGTAGAGAGAAGGATAAAGTTAAAGAAATATGAGAGGGTGGAGAAGAAAAAAAAAGGTGGTTGGAGGGCTGCAAAAAGAAAAAACATGTTTAAGAAATTGAACATTTTGAGAAATATAAATTTTGGAAGTTGTTGGATTAGAACATTGATAACCTTTGAATTGAGAGGGATAGTCAAGAAAGATACAGAGAATATGTTTAGGGGATAGTTTGTTAGGACGAGTAACTAGCAAAAAGAAGAAAAAGGGACAACCAAAGACATGAAGAAAAGTAAGTTCTGGTTTGGTGTGGAAAAGTATTTTATGTGGAGATTTATGACAAAGAATAGGGGTAGCTAAAAGATTGATAAGATAGACAACAGTAGTGAATGTTTCAAGCCAAAAGGATTTAGGAATAAAGGCATGAAGTAAAAGTGTAAGACCAGTTTTAGTAATATGACGTATTTTAAATTTAGTAAGGCCATTTTATTGAAGAGTTGAACGGTGAAAAATGCCAAGAGTAATTACAGTTGATTAGTCCATCACATTAGAAGGTTTTGGTAGTAGTGGAGAAAAGTTCTTTAGTGATTGTTTTGAAAGTTTGGAGCCAAAAGAGAGCTTGAGAATTTTGTGCTAATGGGACAAGCCATATGAAGTGAGTAACATCTTCTACAAAATAATAAAATAACGAATACCATAAAGGGAAAGAGATGGGGAAGGTCCCTGAATGTCATAGTGAATAAGTTGTAAAAGAGTAGATAATGAAAATGGTAAACAAACATTTTTTCTTGAAAAATACGATGTATAAAGAGTGATAAATTTTGATTTTATTGGTAAATAGGAAGACAATCTAGAAAGTGTAAAGTAACATAGAAGACTAAAAGGTCGATGCTATAAGTGAAGAATAACAAAAGTGGCTACAAAGGCAAAAAAAAATTTTAAAATTGCAAGGAAGCTTTAGCAAATAGAGATTATAGTGGATGGGTTATGTGAAGAGAGGTGTCTTGGTGTGGAGGTCCTTCACAATTTAGCAAAAGGGATTAAATTCAATAATACAAGAATTATCCATAACAAATTTATCAACAGATAGTATATTAGTAGTAAGGTCAGGAACAATGAGAACATTACGAAGATGAATTGGATGAATATGGGTAGATAAAGATAATGATCAAGTAGAGTAAATAGGAAGGGTATACCCATTACTAACGACCACTTGATGCGATCCTTCATATGGTTGGACTAAGTCCACAAGTTGAGGGTTAGGAGTCATATGAGCCGTAATGCCAATGTTCAGTAACCATTATGTAACAGTGCTGGAAGTGAGCTGAGAATTGTCTGTAGGAGGCTGAATATTCATAGCTGAAAAAGTTGTATTAAGTGTATTAGCAAAATTCTAAGACTTACGTTGACTATTCCACGATTCGAAGTAATGGAAACAATAATGAATAACAATGTGAACCCATTTCTAACAAATTTGCCATCAAGGTTTAGATTTGTGATAAGGATTTTGGTTGGGCCTGGTTGTTATAGAACAATTAGACTTGTGGCAGTAAGTTATATGATATTAGGTTGGCTGTTAGTGCCGTTCAAGTGGGTTGTTGATTATAGACAGTTACATGAGAGTGGCTCTAAGGCTAGAAGCATTTGGGCATGACTGTCTTGGTGTTGGAAGACCTGTCAAGTCCTAATGTTATTAGGGTTTATTTCATCTTCTCCGTTTATATTTGCAATAAGAAGCCTCCATTGTACGACACCATGAGAGTTGTTTTTAGTTTAGAGGAGTCATGAAGAGGGAGCAGTCGCTGCTCACGGAGTAAAAAGTATGGCGCGAAGTTTACCAAAAAAGAAGGGAGATTTGCAATGCTCAATAGTGGTAATTAAAGACTCGTATTCAGTGGGAAGACAATTTAAGTGAAGAGGACCAAATCATCGTTGAAGATTTGGTCTTCGATAGTAGCTAGATCGTCAACGGTATTGGAAACAAGGGTGAGAAAATCGTAGATAGATGCTGGTCTCTTTTTCAACGTGCAAAATTTTTGATGGAGGATAGAGCGTTGAGAGTTCGATTTCTGTAGGAAATATCATTCAAGAGCCACCTAGAGGGCTTGAGAGATGGAGTTGTTGGAATCCAACCGCGATTAATTCACAGACACATCGGAAAACAAAAAATCTTTTACAGATTCTAAGCAGATCCCGATAATTGTAAATTTTGAATAAAAACAAAAACGATTTAGAAATCGTACCTTGTTCACTTTCCTATTGAAAATCTTTGAAAACCTTTTCCAA
>JAOSBN010000002.1:20796318-20813244 GCA_027563595.1 Erythroxylum suave | reverse complement strand
AATTTCTTGCATAACCAAACAACATTACATTTTAAAACTGAACCGTAGGATATCAAACCAATAAGGCCTTGATCTTAAATTTCCTTTAAAATCTTAAATTGGTTCAATGGTGAGAGGCGTGTTCTTAAAGAACAACAAAACCGTGAGGTCGTGGTTTCGAGTCGTAATCCTCGAGCGACCAAAGCGGGCAATACCAATTGGTGTGGGCCGGGTTGTTTCAGGGCTACCAGCTCCCCTGGGCTCGGACCCAACAATAATCATATCGTAGAGTTGTCAAAAGGTGAGATAAGCCAAGTTCTCCAAAAAGAGAGGAAATCTAACAAAGTTCGATAGAGGTAAGAGAACCGCTTTTTTACTAAGCTTCAATGCTAGGTATTGCAAATGTAGGCTTTTTCTTGGTGCTCCAACTGATTAAATTAGGGCCAAGAAATATATAATACCTGGAAGTAGAACGAGGATCAACAAGAAGTTATGTGCTATAATTTTTGGAAAGTGGGAGAGTTGGAGTGATAGGTGTGGGTGTAGGTTTAGACTTGTCAAAAGTTGTGCGATGAAGAAGACCTTTGATGTACTAGGTTTGAGTAAGTAAAAGACCACTAGAAGTATGTTTGGCTTCGATTCCAAGAAAATGATGTACGAGACCTAAGTCTTTGATAGAGAAGGCGGAGTTGAGATTATAAATGAGAGAGGAAATGCAAGAAGGAGAAGATCCAATGACCAAAACATCTTTTACATAAACCAAAGGAAGGTGATGTGGGACAAGGTTATTTAAATCAAAAGACAGGTATCAAATTTGGAGGAGAAGAAATTGAGGGCAAGGAATTTTTTACTCAATCAGTGAAACTAGACACGAGGAGCTTATTTGAGACCATATAAGGCTTTGTGGAGCCGATAGATATGATGAGGATGATTTACATCTATTAAACCAGGAGGTTGAGACATATAAACTAGTTTAGAGAGAAAGCCATGAAGAAAGACATTGTTAACATCAAGTTGAAGAATGAACCAGTTGTTGAAAACAACTAAGGAAAGAATGATACAGATGGTGGTGGGTTTAACTAAAAGACTAAAAGTAGTAGTGTAATCAACACCGAGAGTATGATGGTACCCTCTGACAATAAGACGAGCTTTATAATGGTCAACAGTTCCACCAAGATGACGTTTTGTGTGAAAAATCCTTTCACATCCAACAATGTTGGTGTTTGGAGGAGGGGAATCAAGAGTTTAGGTCTAATTGGGATAGAGAGCTTGACGCTAATGAAAAATTTGTTGACTTGAGTGAAGGATGTGGGATTAGGAATAAGAGAGATTTATGTAACTATGACAAAAGTAATATGGTCGGTAAAATTACAAGGAGTGCAGGTGATATCATAAGTACGTGTGTTCATGAGACGGATAGTGGGAACAAAGTTTCGTTGTTGGGATAAAGGTGAAGAGTATGAAGTTGAGGGAGAAGGAGAGGGAGATATGGAGAAAAAGGATAAAGTTAAAGAAATATGAGAGGGTGGAGACGAAAAAAAAGTGGTGACTGGAGGGCTGCAAAAAGAAAAAACATGTTCAAGAAATCGAACATGTTGAGAAATATAAATTTTGGAAGTAATTGGATTATAACATTGATAACCTTTGTATTGAGAGGAATAGTCAAGAAAGATACAAAGAATATGTTTAGGAGATAGTTTGTTAGGACGAGTAGCGACTCAAAAGGAGAAAAAGGGACAACCAAAGACCAGAAGAAAAGTAAGGTCTGGTTTGGTGTGGAAAAGTATTTTATATGGAGATTTATGATAAAGAATGGGGGTAGGTAAAAGAGTGATAAGATAGACAACAGTAGTGAATGTTTCAAGCCAAAAGGATTTGGAACTAAAGACATGAAGTAAAAGTGTAAGACCAGTTTCAGTAATTTGACGTATTTTAAATTTAGTAAGGCCATTTTATTGAAGAGTTGAAGGGAGAAAAATACTAAGAGTAATTTCAGTTGATCAGTCCATCACATTATAAGGTTTTGATAGTAGCAGAGAGAAGTTTTTTAATGATTGTTTTGATAGTTTGGAGCCAAAAGAGAGCTTGAGAATTTTGTGCTAATGGGACAAGCCATATGAAGTGAGTAACATCATCTAAATAATAATAAAATAATGAATACTATAAAGGGTAAGAGATGGGGAAGATACTTGAATGTCATTGTGAATAAGTTATAAAAGAGTAGATAATGAAAATGGTAAACAAACACTTTTTCCTGGAACAATATGGTGTATAAACAGTGATAAATTTTGATTTTGTTGTTAAATAAGAAGACAATCTAGAAAGTGTAAAGTAATATAGAAGACCAAGAGGATGATGCTATAAGTCAAGAATAACAAAAGTAACTACAAAGGCAACAGAATTTCTAAAATAGCAAGGAAGCTTTAGCGAATAGTGATTGTAGTGGATGGGTTATGTGAAGAGAGGTGTCTAGGTGTGGAGGTCCTTTACAATGTAGGAAATGGGGTTAAATTCAATAATACAGGAATTATCCATAACACATTTATCAACAAATAGTATATTAGTTGTAAGGTGAGGAACAATGAGAACACTACGACAAGGTTTAGATTTGTGATAAGGATTTTGGTTGGGCTTGGTTGTTATAGAATAATTGGACTTGTGGGAATAAGTTATAGGGTACTAGGTTGGCTGTTGGTAAGGTTAAAGTGGTTGTTGACTATAGAGAGTCAGGTGAGAGTGGGTCCAAGTCCAGAAGCATTTAGGCCTGGCTGTCTTGGTGTTGGATGACCGACCAAGTCCTAATGTTTTTAAGGTTTACTTCATCTTCTTCATTTATATTTGAAACAAGAAGCCTCCATTGTGCAACACCATGAGAGTTGTTTTTGGTTTAGAGGAGTCGTGAAAAGAGAGTAGTCGTTGCCCATAGAGTAGCAATTTGGCGCGAAGTTTAGAAAAAAAGAAGGGAGATTTGCAATGCTTGATAGTGGTAATAAAGGACTCGTATTTGGTGGGAAGACCATTTAAGTGAAGAGGACCAAATCATTGTCGAAGATTTGGTCTCCGATAGTAGCTAGATCGTCAACGATATTGGAAACAAGGGTGAGAAAATCGTAGATAGAGGCTAGTCTCTTTTTCAACATGTTCAATTTTTTATGGAGGATAGAGCATTGAGAGGTCGATTGCTATAGGAAATATCATTCAAGAGCCATCTAGAGGGCTCGAGCAGCGAAACAACTAATGATAAGCCATGTGATGGGTATAGTGAGGGATGCTATAAGGAAGAAATACATAAGACAGTCCATCTTCTGCCATTTTTGATGCTTTGAAGAGGACAAATTGGAGCTGGGATCAACTACTAGTGGTGGAGGGATGGTCTCGTCAATGTACCCCTGAAGCTAAAAGATGGTAAGTATAGCCCGATAGGGAAATAGTGAGACTGAAAGGAGAATTGGATCTAACATATTATTTGTTGTTATAATTTGAAGCCGAAAGTTGTTTTGCGTCGGTAGAGATTGTTGCTAGAATTGTGTCTAATAGGTAGGAACTTATGTGTGTTGTTAAAGATGTGGTTGATAGATTAGGCGGGTATTTTTAGGAATTTCTAGTGTAAATGGGATTAGTATGCTGATGTTTTTGGCTCTGATACCATGAAGAAGTTTTGATATGTAATAAAATTGAAGTTTTTTTTCATTAATTAATTACCGAGGTACATTATTCTTATATACATGTATAAAGTACATATGATGAATATAAAACTAAGATAATAACAAAAATATTACAAATAATTCCTGTGAAAGATAAGAACTTTTTTTTTTGAAAATGAGGTTAGGTGTGTCATGTACCCATATTATTGAAATCAAAAGTTAATACCTCATATAGAAAAGAAGGATGGCATAACCCCTATTTTAGACTAGGCATAGAAACAAAAGCCCTTGCAATCGTATGAGCTACCTGATTCGTTGATCTCTTAGCAAAAACATATGAAACATCAATGAACTCTTGTAAAAGAGTCTTACAATCTTGAACAATCAAGCCAAAAAAAGATAAATCAAAACCATCTTGTTTCAAAGCTGAATTAAAACAAGACAATCAGATTCAAAAATTACCTTTGTGGCTCTAAAATCCTTCACCCAGCTAAGGACCTCTCTGAAACACAATGCTTCCCCAATGTATGGGTCTTCACAACCTGCTGCACTCTTCATCAAACCCGCCATGCACATCCCATGTGGATCACGTAGAATAGCTCCAAAACCAAAGCTATTTTGGCTAGTTATCACATCAAAATTACACTTTAAATAGTGCAAAGGTGGCGGTTTCCATAGTGTAGTCATATTACTGCTGCATCTGATTTTATTTGGCAGGGAATTAGCAACATGTCATTCATGCAACCGTTGCTGTGAACTATAAACAATATCAACAGGGGGCTGATTTCTATCTTCCCACAATTTCTTGTTTCTAGGCCTCCATATTCCCCAAATAAGCATTAAACCTTCCTGCAAACAAGAGTTACCCATATACTTTAAAGCCAAAATTAATTCTTTCATTGAGCTCCAGCCACGCCATCCCATTGAAGATCGAAGCCAGCAATCTTTTGCTCTTTCACATTCGAAAAATACATGAGAAACAGTCTCCAATGAACAATCACACAAAGGACAAGAAGCATCTTCAATGATATGTCATCTTTTCAAATTAGCATTACAAGAGAGAGATATTTTCTCAAGGGTAGATTGGGTTGGCTAAGTTCTGGTCAAAACGAATTTAATTTGTTAAGTTAGGTTGTACCAAGTTAATATCAGATTAAAGTGGATACCCCAAACTTAAAGTCCAAGTTTATTAGGTGTGAGTTTGAATTCAAGTTCAATCAAATTTATCATTACCCCATTGACTTTTTATTCAATCAAATTTTGGGAGCAGTTGATTCGCACGAGGGAATAGTAATAGGAATGAGAATGAATATAGTGAGGAATAAGAATGGATATTATTATAATTATAATAGTTGGTTAAGAGGAAAAGATGATTACCATTACCATCGACAGTGGTTGGTTTGTAAAAAATATTAAGAAATAAAAATTATTTTTAATTAATTATAATATAATTAATTAATTAATAATAATATTTTAATTAATTATATTTTAATTAATAAATTAATTACAATATTTTAATGAATGAATGAATTATATTTTAATTGTAATTAATTAATAAATAATAATAATATTTTAATTAATTATATTTTAATTAATTACAATATTTTAATTAATCAATAATTATATTTTGATTAATTACGATATTTTAATTAATTATATTGTAATTAATTATATTATAATTAATTGTATTTAATTAGTTAGTATTAAAAATATTTATACTAAGGAATGAGTTTCATTCCTCTACTAAATAGAGGGTATGCAGGATTTCTCAAAAGTGGGATATCAAACTATTGCTTCTATAATGATAATCAACAACTAACCACTCACTTTTCATTCCTTATCCATTAACCATCTTCTCAAACTCATCAACCAAGCACCTCCTAAGATTTCGTCATGAAAAAGGAATTTATTTTCAGACGCTCCACTTTTGTGTGCACTTCTTGTGTTAGTCAACTATAATATTTATTTCCTAAATAAGATGATTGCATAATAATGATAGAATATTGTATAATAAAGTGTATTATTCTTTCCTTTGTTTTATGTACTCGTAACTCTATATATTGAGCCCCTTGTTGTACAATCAGAAAATAACAATGCAATATACAAACATTGTTTGCATGTTGAGAATGTTCTTTTCTTGATAATAACAAGTCCATATACTGTTTTTCCTGTTGAATTTTGTGAGTAGGTCTATGCAAATAGTAAAGAAATCACGCCCACATGAGATTAAAAAAAAAAATTAAGTAGATTAACTCTACCGTTGAGTTAAACATGTGTTATAAAAAGAGAGCTAATTCCTCTTTACAAGGCTTCACTGATCCAGATTTTCAAAGAGACAATGGCGACTAATGGTCTAATTACAGTTTTATTTTGTGAGTAGGCAGAATTCAGTATCTTTGTGTGGAACAGAAATAAAGTTTCAGCTAATATGGTTTGAGAGTATATTTGGCTTCGTAGATTCTTTGAATATCTCGATGTACCTACTGACAAAGCGATTCCAATTTATAAAGATAAATTTAAGTGCTATCAAACTTGTATTAATCCATTCTTCCATGAAGGACGAAAATATTAAATTCGAGCATTATGTTATCTGAGAAAAAGTATTAGATAGGACTAAGGAATAAGGATGCAGTTGAAATACCAAGTCAATAAATTTTTTCAGTCAACTCTCTTCAGAGAATTTCATTTACCGAACTCCGTTCAAAACTTGAAACTTCAAAGACCACTGTTGAAGATAGTCAAGTGGTGTCTTCATTTCTATAGATAATAATATTAGTTGCATGCGCATTGGATAAACGAGTAACTCAGATTCAAATACAATTTATATTAACTTCTTCCAGCTTTCTATATTGAGAATGTTATTTTCTTTTACATTTCTTCTACAAGGGAAAATATAATATGCCAACCTTTTCTTCTTACGTGTATTTAGGGACTTATGAGCTTGTTTGTAATTACAGTGCGCTCAAAGGTTACAGTTATCAAGGCAAGCTCCCACCACAAATGTCCAGCCTTAAATATCTTCAATCAATGTAAGAAAGATCTTCATTTTCTGTTAATCAATACTGTGAGCATTTGTCATTCTGATTGTCAAGTTGGATAAGCATAAATGGTTTTGATTTTGCAATTTGAAGATGCATAGCGATCAGCTTCAAAATGTTCTCATCCTATCTATTAGTTGCATAAAAATCTGTAAGATTTGCGTACTTTTAATTTTGTAATTTGACCATGGGGCATAGTCTGCTTAGACACAGTGTTAGATTTGCGTACATGTAGATGTTGTGAACTCTTATCCTTTGCTCTACCCGAAGTTCTCTGCTGATTGTAAAGTTTTCATTTTTTAGCAGATATGCTCATGTCAGAAATTCCTTAAGAAAAAATTTATTTTTGAGTTGCTTATTCAAAATTAATCAGCTGTGAAATTTATCTTTGACAGCGACCTAACTCGTAACTATATTAGTGGGACAATTCCTATTGAATGGACCAAACTGCAGAATCTGACGTATCTGTAAGCGCAACCAGACCCTTTTTGCCTGTTGCTGCAACATATAAATTTTCCTTTCCGTTTAAGTTTTCTATAACCTATGATCGATACTATGCAGCTCACTCACCGCCAACCGCTTGTCAGGAAGTATTCCAAGATACTTGGGAAATTTTCCTAGCCTCACTTACTTGTATGTCATGAACTGCTGTTGCTTCTTTCAGGTTTAACTTAATTACAAGCTTACTCTTCCTTTTCTCTTATTGAATGGCAATAAAACAAGGAGCCTTGAGGCCAATCAATTTTCTGGTACTATCCCTTCAGACCTTGGGAAATTGGCGAAGCTAAAAGATCTGTAAGAAACATTATTTGCTCCAGCTATCATTTTATTGTAGTAGTTTTTATGTTGGAATGTGATGGATAGATGAAGTTTGCATGGGAAATGCACTCCATCATTTCAACACATCGTTGTATATGTACTGACATTTGTTTCCGCTGTTACGATCACATGGTTGCAGAATCCTTTCTTCTAATCAGTTGGAAGGAGACTTACCAGAGGAACTTGCACACATAAAAGGCATTCAAAACTTGTATGCACTAGCTTATGCTTTTGATAGTATTACTCAAAATTTCTGGTTAGTTTCCATAATTCAGTCCCTGTATTTCTTGTTTTGCAGTCGTATTAATGACAATATCCTTAATGGTACCATACCTAGTTTCATCGGGAACTGGCCTCAGCTTTACAGACTGTGAGACTTTCATCTCTGACATTCTGATTCCGTTCTCATGGTGCATTTTGCATATTCTGAAATTAATAATACGTCCTTTGGATGAAGTGAAATGTGTGCAAGCGGATTGAAAGGGCCCATACCTCCCAACATTTTTCAGTTACAAAATTTAACTGATCTGTGAGTAGAAGTGCTTTAATTTAATACTGATGAATACAAACAGATAGAATTGAACTGGAAAAAGGAAAAGGTAAGCTCATTCCCTAAAACCTTTTAATTTGTCGTGCAGGAGGATTACTGATGTTGAAGGAATAGAATTTCATTTTCCTACCCTTCTTACCCTGCCCGAAAAGATGAAGAATTTGTATGTTCAATACTAGAAAACTTAAATATTTTATACTCAGAATTATTCAACTAAAGTTTGTTTTCTCTCAAGGATACTGAGAAATGTGAACTTGTCTGGACGAATCCCACCAGATGTTTGGAAACAAACGGGAGTGCTGTAAGTTTTAGTTTTACTTGAAGTTGTTGGATTATATACGTAACATGCAACTTTCCACAGTTCTAGTAGGTTACTGCATACCGGGCAAGTAGTTTTATGAAAATAGAAACGAAATGAGGGGAACATTTTTCAAGCTTAGCCATATCTAAATTTGTGACTGACTATCTTGAGCATGCATGGATGCTCTTATCTCATAACGCCTTCAAGAGGCAATAATTTTATCGCTTAAGAAGTTCCTTTTCTGCACGCAATCTTTTGCAGTGATGTAACCTTCAACAAGTTGACTGGGGAAATTCCGCCTGAGGTCGAAACAAAAATGAATTCTGCGTAAGAAAATGTTGCTAGTTGATTAAGTTTAGAATGACACTCACTTTCAGATGGATATCAAAATTAGTTTGATAAAGTTCAAGTGGATTCTGACTAGGTTTTTGAGTGGCAACATGCTAAGTGGAACTATACCAGAGTCATTCCTTGAAGATTCACGGACGAACATGTATGTTTCTGCTCCCGAAAGGATTACTGGATCACACTTTCCATTTCTTATTTCAAAATATATTTTTCTGATTAATGATTTTTCAATTGCTTTTGGTGGTGAATTTTGAACTTCTAAGTTTTGTGGTCAGTAGGATGTCACTTCCTGTGAAGCAGATTCGTTTAGGCACCTGTACTATATTACTTCGTTGGCTAAGTAACAATTCCTAAAAGAAGTACCATTTAGTTTCTGATATCCCTGGAAACTTTTTATTCTTAGAAGTCATAGTTTCACATTAGATTTTAGATTTTTGTTTGATATAGCGTGAACTTTAGTGATCAGCCCATAATTAATCATGAACCGATATAAACAAAGATAATATGAAAAATTATCTATTTTACTGTGCTTTTTTCGATGAATAAACTACTAAACAACTTGAATAAGTTGTTCGATTATTTTAGTAAACTCTTGGATCTATCTATATAAAAGTGTTAAAACTTTTGATCAATCTTTATAAAAGTGTGTAACTTAGCTTTCTTAAAATGTGAAATTCTTAACAATTCAGATAAATTCAATAATTAATTGGCTCACATTGATAAGGACGTATTTATCTAATAGATTTTATTTCATTTAATCATATTTTTACTGAATTAATTTTAATTTTTTTAACCTGAATTTTTATAAAACTCCTACAATTTTTGCTTCTGGTTCAATTTTCTACTTACTTTCTTCTACCGATTCACAGTGACTTTTCCTACAATAATTTAACATGGCCATCGAACTGTCAAGAGAAGACGTAAGTATGGTTATGATGCTTCTATTGTTTTTAATGCTTTTTGGCAAGTGTTTGCAACTGATGCTTCTTCAACACTGTGGACCAGAAACATAAACCTCTTCAGAAGTTCTTCCACCAACAAGTAAGTTTCTTTGCTTGGTTCCAGGTATGCAAAACTCTGTGACTTTTCTGACATTATTATATCGTGTTAACAGAAGTTCACTGCTTCCATGTCAAGATACATCAAAATGCCCCAAGTGTAAGTATCTTCTTTCTAATGCAAAGTTATGAAACGCTTAAATGAAATGGTGGTAACATCGTTCTACTTCATGGATCTGACAATCAATATGGCTGCAGACTACAATTCATTCCACATAAACTGCGGCGGACCCGATGTTCATTTGAGCAATAACTATGGGAAAATCTTGTACGAAGGTGACGGAAATGTAGAACTTGGTGCTGCACGGAGTTACAATCACCGAACAAATTGGGGATTCAGCAGCACTGGATATTACATGGATGTTAAAAATAGTGACTATACGCTAAGTGCTAATTCACCATTGACTGTTCCTTACCCAGTGTTGTACGCTACAGCTCGTAGAGCTCCTCTATCTCTAACATATTATGGATATTGCCTTGAAAATGGTAGCTACAATGTTACACTTCACTTCTCGGAAATACAATTTACAGATGACGAGGCATACAACAGGGTGGGAAGGCGTCTGTTTCACATATATGTTCAGGTGACAACCAATTCTAGTGTGGCGATAACTAACTTGTGCGTTGAAGTTGTTGGTTTCCTTAATTCTAGATACAATTTTCGTTTCAGGGAAAATTAGAAGTGAAGGACTTTGATATAGAGAAGAATGGGTCCAATAAAGTTGCAACCAAAGAGTTTAACGTTAGTGTGACAGATAATACATTGGAAATTCGTCTATATTGGGCAGGAAAAGGGACCACTTGCATTCCCCAAAGAGGCAATTATGGTCCTCTTATTTCTGCAATATCTGTATGCTCCAGTATGTTTGTTATCCTTTCTCTTGTGAGCATGTGTTTACAATAAAATATTGATAAGTCAACTAAGAATGCCTCTTTTTCAGGTGCCAGAACTCGGTGTGAAGGTAAGAAGCTACGCCTAAAAAAATTCATTGACTACCTTGACAATCCAATTTCAATTGACTTTTTGATTTCAGAACCTGAAGGAACAAACAAAACACCCGTCATTGTAGGAGTCGTTGTTTCTGTGGTATGCCTTGTTTTCTTCATAATAGGTGTTATCTGGTGGAGATTCTTCTCCGAAAAAAACACACGAGAACGAGGTGCAAACAATATGAATTAATTCACTTATTTATTATAGACTCAAGTAGCATGGGCGATGTCATTTTATGCACATTTTATTGAACAGATCTTAAGGGATTGAGTCTGCAAACTGGTTCCTTCACATTGCGACAACTCAGAGCAGCTACTAGGAATTTTGATCTTGCTAACAAGATTGGAGAAGGTGGTTTTGGGTCTGTTTACAAGGTAACCCAAGCTCATTTACTCAAAATTAACGTGCAACGTGTAACAATTTTCAACTTCTTGTCGTACTGTCAACATAAAGCATTTCAAGTGTTGGTACTTGCACTCATTATATCATATGCAGGGTGAGCTATCTGATGGGACTATCATTGCTGTTAAGAAGTTATCTCCTAAATCTGGCCAGGGAAACCGCGAATTTGTGACTGAAATAGGCATGATATCTGGATTGCAACACCCCAATCTTGTAAAGCTGTATGGATGTTGCATTGAAGGGAATCATCTGCTACTGGTATACGAGTAGTTGGAGAACAATAGCCTAGCACGCTCGCTTTTTGGTAAACATCATATCGCATTAAATGACTTCTTAAAAGAAGAAGAATCCCAGTGAAGGAGTTTCAGTGGTCTTATTTTTGTGTTGAATAGGTTCAGAAGCAGGTTTTGTAAAGTTGGACTGGGCAACAAGATATAAGATTTTTGTTGGAATAGCTAGAGGCCTAGCATTTCTCCATGATGAATCTACACTAAGAATCGTTCACAGAGACATAAAAGCTAGAAATGTGCTGCTGGACAAAGATCTGAATGCTAAGATATCAGACTTCGGACTAGCTAAGCTCAATGAAGAGGAGAATACCCACATTAGTACTCGAGTCGCTGGAACTATGTAACCTACAATCAACATAAATCAATTCCGAAATCTTATCATTATTGCTATTATTTTTGTTAAACATAATCTTCAAACATTCTGAAGGTTCTAACGATGGATGCTCTTCAACTGGTGCAGAGGGTACATGGCTCCGGAGTATGCCCTCTGGGGATATTTAACAGAGAAAGCAGATGTTTACAGTTTTGGAGTAGTAGCATTGGAAATTGTGAGTGGAAGGAGCAACACTAGCTACAGGCCTAACAATGAATGCGTTTGTCTACTTGATTGGGTAAGGCTACCAACTTTGGATGCATTCAAGTTCCTCTATCTTCCATACTCAATGCTTTCTCATTGTGGGACTGCAGGCTTTTGTGTTGCAACAGAAAGGAAACTTGATGGAGATAGTGGATCCAAACCTGGAGTCTGAATTCGACAAGAAAGAAGCTGAAAGGATGGTGAAAGTTTCCCTCTTATGCACCAATGCATCTCCTACGCTGAGGCCCACAATGTCAGAAGTTGTTAGCCTGCTAGAAGGCGGAAGCATAATACAGGAAGTCACTTCAGATCCTGGCATTTATGCCGATGACTTGAGAATGAAGTCTTTAAGAGGGTATTATCAACAAATGCAGGACAAAAGCTCCAGTGGAAGCCAACCTTCAACTCTGGCATCAGATAAAAAAGGGACGAACTCTTCTAATATATCTGGCTACGATCTATACCCAGTCAGGCCTGAATCCATCCATTTGGACATTAGTGAATCTTCATCTATCTTACAGTCCACATAAAAGCTGGATTTCAGGAGCTTCCCTGCTCCAATATGCATGCATGCATGCCATGCTATTTTTTATCAATCCCAAGAGCCTATTTGGCTTTATATGTCAGTGGACTACCATTTTCTTTGGTAGCTGTAATAATATTGAACTTGTTAGATTCAAACTCTGTGATGGGCCTACACATTTGAAATGCTTGTAAATTATTTTTGTAGAATCTCAGGTTCCAGTGACATGTCAAGTGAACAAGTTTTAGCATCCTAAATGAAGATTGTTTTGATATGGTGCCCTCCATAAGAACGCAATATCTGGGAACAAACCGTAAAGGAGTTAATATAGTTTTACTTTATTTTATTTAAAATGGAAGGAATATTAAAAGTCTTTATAGTTTGACTTTATTTATATAGATTGTCTATGATTTAGTAATAACAAGTTCTTTTAGCGATTAATTTATCAGTATTCTATTGTAATATATATACGCGCGTGTGTGTGTGTTGTCAATGCCGATATTATGCTTGTACCTAACAAATAGGAATAAGATCATCGACCAGAAACAGTAGAACAAGCACGTCATTAGAGCAAGAGGAACAAAACTAAAATCACAAGCCAAAAACACCACTGAGCTCAGTGATACAACAAAAAAGAAGATACATTCAATGAAAAAAATTGGAATTACTTTCAGTGATATAAAGGCAAATTTCTTTATTGTAATGAACGCAAAAGAGAGGACAAGGAGAAGATGAGCTTGTGCTCCAACTCCTCAGAATCAGATGCTTTGACCGCCACCCTCTGTAACTCAATCCAGGCTTTGGGTCGTGGGTTTGATGTCACTTCTGATATAAGGCTTTTGTAATGAAAACGAGCTTGTTAATATGGCCTCAATGCTACAAGTGCTAGGAGAACAAACGTGATTGCAATTTGTTTTGCTGTTAAATTGGGCTTTCAACAAAAACGCCTAGTTTTTAGGATCATGAGTCAGAATTTGGTAGAAAAGTTCTTGCAAGTTTGTTGTTAATGTTACAGGAGTCAATAGCTATTTTATTGGTTGTTTATGGTCCAAGTTTTCCTATTAATTTGGCTGTTAGTCATGATTTAAGAAGTTGAATTCAATGAAACACAGATATATAAATTCTTTCAATCTCTTTATTATATTTACTGATTAATTTCAGTTAACAAACCCAACATTTGGTATTAGAGCAGACTTCTTAGGGGATTTGTGCAACAAACCAAGAGTGAATTGTGTGAGTGTGTGAGTATAAACCAAACACAAACCTTTTAGAATGAGTGTGAGTGTTCAATCTAGACACAAATCTTTTACAATTCATATCTATCGAGTGAAACAAAGTGTCCTCAAACAACTTTACACCTTCTCCACCTCCAATATGCACTAGTGACAATTATCAATTGTGAAGATGACTGCTTATTTATAAACATGGGATCTCTGAGAAGCAATGGAAGAGGACTTTGAAATTCAACAACTACCTGAAAATCCTACAATGCAGCAGAAAAGAATCACAAGGAGAGTTAAACTTGCCTACATTCAACTATGTCTGAAACTTTGTCCATCAGAATTATTAACTTGGATACAACATTTGAGATTTGGAAATATCTCAAGGATGAGTGTTAAGGAAATGCTTGAACAAAAAACATGTGAATCTTGAATCTCATGAGAGAATTTGAGCTACGGAAAATGAAAGATTCTGAGACTGCTAAAGAATATTCATATAGGCTCTTGGAGATAGTCAACAAGTTCAAACTTCTTGGTGAAATGATGCCTGATAGCACAATAGTTGAGAAGCTTTTATTAACCTTACTAGAAAGGTTTGAAGCAAAGATTTCTACATTAGAGAAAGTCAAAGACCTAAAGGAAGTGGACAAGCAGGCTCATCTTCTGTTACTTATAAGAATAAGTTTTTCAAAGGAAAGTGCAACTTTTGTCATAATTTTGGCCATAAGAAAGCTAATTGTCGAAAGCTCAAAGCTGACATAGATACTGGAGCAACAATTCACATTACGAATTCCTTGCAGAAACTAACAAGTCAAAGAAGGTCGACTAGTTCTGAGCAATATGTGTACATGGGAGATCATACCAAAGTCAAAGTTGAATTTTTTGAGACAGTTAGACTACAGTTGAATACAGGACATCTTTTGGTATTACATGATGTTGCTTATTTACCCTTTATTAGGAGAAATTTGATTTTTGTATCCATTTTGGATAGATTAGGTTATAGTCTTCTTTTTAGAACTAGAAAATTGACTTTGTATCATGACTCTCTTTTAGTGGGAAATGCAATTTTATGTGAAAATTTATACAAACTTAAGTTGAATGATGTTGTTACTGTTGCTTCTTCCTCATCTCTTAATACTTGTATAAGGTTAGATTTGAGATCTTCTATGTTATGGCACAAAGGTTCAGGCCATATTTGTAGAAACAGAATAGAGAGGCTGGTAAAAGATGGTGTACTTTAGGATCTTGATTTTTTAGATTTCACTGTCTGTGTTAATTGTATTAAAGAAAAGTTAACCACCAAGGTTAGAAAAAGCAAAACAGATAGGTGCTCAAAATAGTTGGAGTTGATTCATACTGATATATGTGGACCATTTATTTCATCTACTATGGGTGATTATAAATACTTCGTCACTTTTATTGATGATTTTTCCCAGCACGATCATGTGGAGCTCATTCGTGAAAATTTTGAATCTTTGGAGGGATTTAATATTTTCAAGACAAATGTTGAACTTCAGAAGGGGAAGAAAATCAGGTAGTTAATTCTGATAGAAATTGAGAGTACAATGGGCATTATGATGAGAGTGGAAGGAATCTAGGGCCTTTTGCTAGATACTTGCAAGAATATGGTATTGAAGCAAAATATACAATGGTTAGAACACGTCAATAGAATGTAATCGCTGAAAGAAGAAACCACACTTCTTGATATGTTGCGGTGTATGTTGATTCATTTTAGTTTGCCTGAATTTTTGTGAGGTGAGGCGTTGAAGACAACTATTTATATCTTGAATCAAGTACCTAACAAGTCAGTTCCAAAACTCCATATGAGTTATGGTCAAGTAAGAAGCTAAGCTTGGGTCATTTTCATATTTGGGGAAGCAAAGTAGAAGTGAGGTCTTACAATCTGCAATCTAAGAAGCTTGATTTAAAAACTATTAGTGGCTACTTTGTAGACTACACCATTAGATCAAGGGTTCTAGATTCTATTTCCCATCTCACATGACCAAAATTATAGAATCAAATAGAGCTTTCTATTTTGAAGATGAATTTGGTTTAAGTTAAGGGCTAAGAGAAAATGTATTTAGGGAAGAATGTATTCTAATCCTTATCCCCGTCATTGCCGCTCTTACTGATGACCTTATGATTGAACAGATTCTAGGAGAATCTTATGATAAACCTAAGAATCAAGCACAGGATGACGTCATTGATACTAGAGATGATGTTGTTGTTGTCAGGAGATCACAAAGAACACGTAGACTTGCCATTTTTGATGACTATTTTGTTTATTTGTAAGAATATGAGTTTGATGTAGGAGATAATACTGGACCAGTCAGTTATCAAGAAGCCATGAATAGTCTTCAATCTGCGTTGTGGATGAATGCAATGGAAAATGAGTTGAGTTCCATGTCACAAATTAGAGTTTGAGAGTTGGTTAAACTATCTAAAGGTTGCAAACCCATAAGGTGTAAGTGGGTTTATAAAATCAAACATGACCCAAGTGGACAAGGTATAAGGCTAGACTTGTGGCTAAAGGTTATAGCCAGAGAGAAGGGCTTGATTTCAAAGAAAACATTTCATCAGTTTCTACCAAAGATTTACTGCGAATCATCATGATTGTTGTTGCTCATTTTGATTTGGAACTCAATCAAATGGATGTGAGGATCGCCTTCTTGAATGGAGATCTGTATGAAGATGTTTATATGACTCAACCAATTAGTTTCGAGATGACTGGTAACGAACACATGGTTTGCAAGCTCAAGAAGTCTATCGGTGAGTTAAAACAAGCATCAAGACAATGGTATCTCAAGTTTGATATAGTTGTCACTGCAAATTAATTCAATGAGAATATAGTTGATCAATGTATACATATAAAGTTCAGTAGGAGTAATTTCATTTTTCTGGTACTGTATGTTAATGACATTTTACTTGCTTCTAATAATATTGATTTATTATTTGAGACAAAACAACTATTATTTAGCTATTTTGACATGAAGATCTAAATAATATGTAGATCTTGGCTTTGTGATTATTGATGATTGCATTTATGAATAACAGTAACTATATGCCAAGCAGTGACTGTGTTGATTATTGTCTCAAACTCATAAAAGTAAAAAATGGTGGTTCAAAAATGGTGGCTATTTCGGTGGCTTTCGGTGGATGCATGCATTAGCCAGCTATAACCCATTG
>JAOSBN010000002.1:20765264-20787822 GCA_027563595.1 Erythroxylum suave | reverse complement strand
ATTATGGGACAACTTTAAATTATAACAACATATAATGAATTAATTATGATATAATAAAGTTATTAAGATGTATGTATGATGTAATGGTATGATTAATTAGTATATTTAATTCAATTAATTGGAAATTTATATGAAAAGTTAATAAATTAACAAGTTAAAAGTTATTGTTATAATTATGAATTACATTAATTACAAAAATTTAACTTACTTAAATCATTTATTAATTATTTTAATAAATAATTAAAAAAATTTTGTGGTGGGCGAGCTACGGGCCATGGGTTGGGCTGGTTGGACCAGCCCACGGTCGGCCTGTTCATTATTTCTCGGGCTGCGGACCGACCTGGAGCTCATCCACCTTGGCCCGCCGGTCATACATTCTTGGCTCGTGGCCTGACCCATGGGCTGATTAAACTGGGCCAAAAACTATTGACCGGCCCATAGGCAGAGCTGGGTCGGGCCAAATTTGACAAGTCTAACTGAGATTTGAGAATAAGGAGTAGCCCTGTTTTCTAATAGTGGCACTATAGATATGTTTGCATAGGTGGCGTTGTAATGTAAGACATAAGGGTAATGCCATAATTCCTTAAGGTGAACCAGAAGGGAATGCATGAAATTAAATGGCAATAACGAATTAACCGGAGATAAGGCCTTTGTAACATTTTTTTTAAGCATCATGCAGCCGAGCAAAGTGGTGGCTGGTGCCACCTCTGAATAAAAATATTTAGAAATTATGAGATTAATTATATGATCAAAAAGTATTAAAAAATTATGTGATTAAAAAGTATTTAAAAACTTTTTGTATAAAACTAATTTTAAGATTAAACAACAAAAATAAGTAGTAAACTAACAAAAAATCAGGACAAATTTATTAATTATCCTAGTAGAAAATATTATGAGTAACGTACTGATAGTAGTACCAATCAATACAGGGTATCATTTTGGTTAATTTTTTAAATTTATAAAATAGTTCTTGAATTTTTTAAAAATTACAAAATAGTCCTTTACTAATATATTTTACCACATAATTATAATTTTACATCAATTATGCATCCAAAAATCTTATATTAGAATTAATTTAAAATAACTCGTAGATATAAATCTCAATTCATAAATTAAAATAATCCATATGAGATTAAATACTAAGCTTCTCTTCTAGATATACCAAATAATAGTCATTGACATCTCTAGACCAATAAATACAATAAAGAATATTACACTAAAATTACTTATTTAAAAAATAGAAGAAGAAGTGCTTCTTTTTATATTTTAAAGCTATAAATAAGTCATTCTCTTATTTATATAGATATATATATATATATATATATATAACAAAGCATATCTTGTTAGATTTGACTCAAAATTAGAAATTATTGTATCCTTAATGTATAGAAACCTTACCCCAAAAATTGAAACTAGTTAAGTAAACAAAGGGCATGCACAACATCTGTTAGCTACAAAAACATGACGTGTCACGTTGTGATTACTCAATTCTCAAAACGCCACCGTTCCTCTCTTCTAAAAGACTAAAACTCACCTCCACCAGATTACCACATAGTTTTTGTTTTCACATTTTTCTTCTTCTTCTTTCTTGGTTTCTACTTTGTTTTGCCCTTTTCTTTTGATTCCTTTTTAAGGGTGTGGCAAATTGTTTGTTCTCTTTGTTGTTTTGGAAATAAACTCTATTCTTGTCTTCCTTTGGCTATTGTTCTTTTGAACAAGCTTTGACCATATGAAGGTGCCAGTATGTTTTCTTTTTTGCTTCTGAAATATGAGTTTTGTTTGTTTTACTGTTTTTTTTACATGTTCTTGCTAAATTTGCATTATTTTCTTTTGGTGTTACATGAAAATGGTGACTGGTATGAGCAAGGGCACTAGGTGGTTGTGAGGAGAGAGAGTGTAGATGAATCTAGGTCGATAGGGAGAAGAAAGAGAAAGAAAGTTTGTTAGGTTTTTTTTTTTTGCAAAAAGTTTCTTCAATTTTCTAAAGTTTACGGTATCGACTGATACTGACTGATATTACATGAAATCGCCTATCAACTAGTACCGAGGGTAAGTTTTATACCATTTTCTGATCAGTATCATCTAGTATAGTACGAAACTTAAACCTTTGAGTAGAACTCAAATGTTTAGTTAATAATTATGAACTGTACTTATCTAAAAGCAATAGTAAAGTAAGGATGACAAAGACAACGAAAGATTTATCATTTTTGTCGATCTTTCTTAAACTTAATCTTTTTAAGTTTTTGTTTTTGATCCCTAATTTCTCTTCTTAATTGTTGCTAAGGACAAAAATGATAATGAAGTCACATACACATTCTAATTTGTTCTTTTTTCTTTTCTTTTCTTTTCCTTTTGTGATGGGTAGGAAGAAGAAGAAGAATATGCAAGTCTAATTAAAAAAATAATGATATAGCTATCATTGGAAAATTGGGGTAAGATTTGATTCAACACACAACAAAATAATAACAGAACTTATTTTATATGATTTTTCGAAACCAAAATCATTTAAATTTATAAAATGATTAATACATAAATCATAATAAATCATAAATCATATTCGTACCTTATTCTAAAGCTTAATCCTTTTTCTTGTCATTTTCTCAAACTATTTTGGAAATCAACTCATCTCAACTACTATAATAGTATAAGTGTTTGGTCTTTAACGATATCTACAAAATATATTGAGAGAACTTTGTAACTATTGTAGAGATGGTAAGATAAGAAGTGCTAGCTCTCTTGGAGCCTAAGTTTATTTATAATAGGCTTTGAATATTATATTGATTTAATTAAAATTAAATTCTAATTTCAATTAAACTTTAATTAGAGTTACTATTAATTCTAATTAAATACCAATAATGTTTAAACAAAATCCAATATCTTATATTGATGATTTCTTTTGGTTAAAGATCTTATATTTCACTATAAAGTTTCTTAAATTTTACAATCAAGTCCAACTTGATTAAAATACTTTTTCTCTCTTCAACCCTTTTTTATGTGTGACCTATTAGATTCCCAAATATGTTAGCAACGGATATAAATTATAATCGTAAATCATCTTTAGAATTAGATAAATTAAACTCCTTTAATTTTATCTTTAATTATCTACTTAAATATTTTATATCCTTATATCAAAATTGGTGTCTAGTAACGTACCATGACTACCTAAATATTTAGGAATGTCAAAGTGGCTTTAACTAAACTTTTCGTTTATGACTTTTTTCATATAATTCAATTCTTTCATCATATAATGTTTCGATTAGGTGTAGAGCATATAATTATTTTTTATTACATTTAAATCCAATCACATTAGTTCTCTATCATTAGTAATTGATTCTATTAATGACATTTGTAAGCTATTTACAAAGTGTCATTCCACCTTGGCCAAAAATCAACATTAATCGAGAACAACCAAACATTCTCTCAAATTACTATAAGGTTATGAACCCTATTATAATAACTCAACTACCTTTATATAGTTCATGTTATATTGAATGAATACTGACTGAGCTACCCTTGATTAGAATAGGTTATATGAATTATCAAAACATAGCAATCCCTACATGAGATAACTTAGGGATATTTTAAGTTAAAGTATCACTTATAAGATCATCATAATAAGAATTTTCATAAATATACAAATAATGTTCCAAATAAATTTCTCATATAGGGTCAGTTTAGTGAACTAATTCTTTAACAAGTACCTACATGTTTTCTAAGTATCTCCATATTCTTTTATATAAGATCGACTAATTCTTTCATAAAGAAGAAATATAACATATTCTAGTCTTTTTACACTCTATTAATGTCTAGTCTTAATAGAATAATAACTAAGAATAATTTAGGGTTAAGACATAAATGTAATATGAATCTCATAATCGTGATCTCATTATAAATTCATTTACAATATATATTTATCTCATAGACTTTATAATATATATCTAAATATCTATAAGATAAAGAATGTTTTAAAATTATTTTATCACTAAACTACAATCAGTTGATTGGTTGTAGGAAATAAACCAACAATCTTTCACTTGTAGTAAGCCAATCATTTAGGTATCTTATACTATATTACCATATGATAATCATGCTACTGTTGTGACAGTGTTTAGTGAGAGAATTCTAAAAGATTCTCTATAGTGAACACTTGCTTAAAGCTTACAACTTTCATCTTAATTAAGAGAAATTACCTAAATAGATACTTAGATCTTTGATGAGACCTTACTTACTTTTATATGCCAAATGGCTCTAATGTTCCACAATATATTACTATTTGAACAATACAAGGAATTATACCAAATTCATTAAAGAACTTATTGATCCAAATAATCATTTCAACTAAATGAAAAATCTATTATAGCTTAATTAGTAACTACTGCTACATTGAAAACTTTCCAATCTTAAAATAATATTGTTCTAAGAAAAAATATTTTCAAAAGTTAATATCTTTGTAATCTTGAAATCAAATATCAATTTATATATAGAATAATAGATATCTTCTATATATCTGATTCCCTGAATTAAGGTGTTATTTTTTTTTATTCTTGGACAATTATATTTTCTACAATTGAAAATATGATATGTTGTTCTCTATGAGCAATATGTGTCTACGTATACTCCTACTAAAGAGGAAAACTATACTCCCACTAACCTTCTTATGAACATGGTAAATTCATAACTATCTTGTTGATAGTAAAACCTATCTACTTGTTTTTGCTCAAAAACTGCAACTGAACGGGTTGTGACTTGTAGTTAAAAAGAGCGGATACCTATCCCACAGGAATTGATGCCCAAACACGTTTAATTTAGACACAACTTTGTTTAGGAAATGAAATTGTTAAATGTGAATAATCTAGAAAATTGAATTAAAACTAAAAGATTAACAACAAATGACGAACAATACCACAATTGCATAAAAGTTGGAATTAAAAAATCTAAAGACTAGAGATTACTTTTTTCCTTATTTGGTCTCCCTCCTATTTTATTGATTGAATTGTGTCTCACCCTAGATTTCTGAATGTACTAATTACTCTCTCTCAAGGTGTAACTATTTGTCCCTAATTGAATTAGCAGGAATCAATTGGACGATCTCTCAACCTACCCAATGACTCTATCAATTCAACTAGTTATTAAACTATCATATGGGTAATCAATTGACTAGCCGAGATATCTCTTCTAACTATTTAATTAACATGAAAATTGTATGTTTATAGATCGCCAACTCTCGTTGTACAATCCTACACATATTTTATCTTACTCACTCTCTCAATTTGTTGCAAGATAACAAATAAAATCACCAATCCTCAAAGACAACTTCATTCAATTTAATAAAATAGGAGCTCTAACAAAATAGTTCAAAAGCAATCCCTAAAATTAAATCAGCCTAACATGGTCTCCATAACATCATTAACATTCAAATAAACCATTTTTTCAAAGAAAAGAAGAGATCAAAGTGATAGAAAATTGAATATAAAGGCTCCTTCTCTTCTTTGCCAAAATTTAGGATTTTGGTGTTGATGTGCTATTTTGCCCAATCACGATGATGATCCTTGTCTTCAGTCCTTTCTCAAGGCTCCAAACATGTGTTCTTTACTCAAGGATGATGTTTCTACAGAAGGGTGTAGTCTCACTTGAAGATGGAGGCTTAATTATGTTTTTATAATCCAAAAATCCTAAGTTAAATGAAGTCTCGCATAAAGTCTCATATTATAATTCCCACGATTGTGGGAATTAGTCACAGATGCACTCCTCTTTTCTTCTCCTCTTTGATCTCTAGTCCAACTTCCAAGTTACTCCATCTTCCTTCCTACATTAAGATAGTCAATTCTTACCCTCAATTAACGTCAAACACACAAGAGCAACAATGGAAATCAAACTTAATGAAAACATACAAAATGAATCCTAAATTACAACAACGATCAACAATTATGCAAGAAAACACATGCTAAATACCTAGAAAAACATATACTAATGCACATCTATCAACATCCCCACACTTGAATCTTTGCTTGTCCTCAAGCAAAATAAATACAGCCAATCAATTCAACCACTTCATTTTCACAAAGATCAAAACATACAATCCCTCAAATTCAAGCCAACTCAAATATCAAGTTAATGCATATATCATAACTATTTTTTCATTGATGTACATAAGCAAACTTAACAATTGACACTATCACTCAAAGACAAGTAAAGATGCACAAATGAATCTTCCTCATAGTTTTCACTCATTTCTCTCAAATGTTTAAGGGTTAATGTTTCGCTTAAACTTCCTATAGGAAACTACACTACTTTAGGCTTCCTAATATACCAATTCTCCCCTACAATGAATGCATGCATAAATAGATCAAGAAAAATCATTTAGTGTTGTAATGTGGTAAGGGTTAAGGTGGGTCAAAAGAGGGGAAAGAGGGTTAAACACAAGCATAAGTAAAGTACAAAATGGATACATTGGGATAACAAAACGTAACTCAGAGACATACAAATATAACTAATATTC
Organism: Erythroxylum suave; assembly: GCA_027563595.1. NCBI lineage: Eukaryota > Viridiplantae > Streptophyta > Magnoliopsida > Malpighiales > Erythroxylaceae > Erythroxylum > Erythroxylum suave. Next base: position 20,781,323 of record JAOSBN010000002.1, on the reverse strand, counting down.
TGCACTTATTGATGCTACTCATTTGTTTTTCTTTTGTTCTTTTCTTTTCTTTTCATTTTCCATTTTTTCCATTTTTATTTCCTTTTCTTCATACATGAAAGAACTATGAATGAAAAATAGCACTATATTCAATGTAGTATACAGGTAGAAATATACTTGTCGCGGTAAAAATTTCGCACAATCCCAACGATTGTTTTACTTAATACTTAGCTAAGTTGTGAAAGTTAAAATTTTAAAATTTTGGGAATTTTCAAGAAACGAAAGGTTAAGGCTCAACGGGGATAGCAAGGGATAATCCATGGGTTGGTCATTTACGCCAAGGGTTAACAAAAAAGAAGCCTAAATCATCTCCATTAAGCACGCATCCAGTAGTCTCAAACCAATTCAAAGCAAGTTCTGAAGGTAGGAACCTATGGAAGTAACACTCAACAAAGAAATGAAATGACTATAGATGGAGTCTTAGGAACATATGGAAGTAACACTCAACAAAGAAATGAAATGACTATAGATGGAGTCATATGACTCAATCCTCACTTTGAGTTAAATGAAAACTCATTATGCATCTCTTCAATACTTCATTGTTCAAATGTCAACTTGTTTATGTAACCAACTACTTTTCATCACTCTATATGGTTCACTTTCTACTTAAGTAGCCTAATATGAGTTCAAACATACATTCAATCTAATTCCAACTAACATTACAGAATCTCATGGCAATATTTATCAGAGTGACTCAAATGCAATTTCATTGCTAACACAAAACACCATAGCTGACACAAAGCATATGATATGCCTAACATGAATCCTACTCAACACAATGCAATTGAGAAACTTGATGTCACCTCCCCTCACTTAAAGATCACATTGTCTTCAATGTGACAAATCAACCACCTTTTGAAGGAAAATGACATAAAACCAAAAAAAATACATAGCACAAACAAATGATATTAAACCAAACAAAGGAAGTAACAAAAATAAAACTAAAGGGTAATAAATGACTTATGGAGATGATGGTGGCGACGGTATGGGTGAAGGAGCTTCAAAGTTGTTCCTCTGGCAGAAGTTGATGAACCTCTTTTTCAAGCTGCGTTGCTCCTTATGGACTTGCCGCATTTGGCTTCTGAGCTCATTGAGATGGGATGTCATGCCCTATTGATTAGAAACTATCTAGTCAAGGGTTTGCTGGAATCTATCGACCCTGTTGGTGCACTCGATCCCGCCTCTACTGCTTCTTCCTCTGACTCTAAGAATGCTCGAGAAGTGGAAGGTCTAGAAATGGCTGTATCTTGGCCCCTCCTATTCCTTACTACATTACGCGTTTGAGGATTGTGAAGTTCCATAGAATGGACCTCCACAATCTCAGAGTGCCTCAAATACGAGATGTCAAAAATATCGTGTGGCATTGTACGCACAATTAAACAAAAAATTCTAAAAGTTGTGTTGATTTGAACTTTTCGATCCATACACCATAAAAAGAACAAGTGTTTGGCCGAGCATTTGCTTCTTTTTCTGAGTAAATCGAGAATGTGGCTCGATAGGTCGCCGCTAAATCGGATTTGCCTTCACTGGAAACTTGACAGTAAAGTTCTTCACCTAATTTGTGAGCCATCATCTTCCTTGGTGCCATTATAAGAACAAAATCTGCAAAAATGAGAGAGAAATAGTGAAATTCACATTTTAGAGAGAGAGAGAAATCTTACCCAAATCCTTTGGTTTTTGAATGATTAACGCATGAAAAGATGAAAGGATTGTAAAATTAAAGAGAATAGAAGAAGAAAATACCAAGAATCTAGAGGAAAATGAAGACTTTTAGAGAGTGGAAAGAGATAAAGTTGTGTGTTAGATAGAGAGGGAGTGAAATTTTTAAGAATGGGTGAGAGAAAAAAGGGAAGGAAAACTTTAACTTTCCTTCCAAATGGAATTGGGAATTCCCACAATTCCCAAGATCATGGGATTACTCTCCAGGAACTTTCTAGAGAGACTTCTCATGCTCGTGGGAATCACCATAATTCCTACGGACATGAGAATTGGTAATCCTCACAATTTCTATCCTTCTTCCAAACTTATATGTATTATGCATGATCCCGAAACCTACAAACATATGAAAATAATATCATCAACAAGAAATTTGAAAAGAAAACAAGTTGAAATTGAAACAAAATCAAAGTAAACATCAATCCAACTCTAATCAAACATGATAATAACTAAGGAATCAATCGAATAAATAAACATAACTAATAAAAAAGAAATAGAATTCCATGGGTTGCCTCCCATGTAGCGCTTCTTTTAACGTCAGTAGCTTGACACTCTTCCTTAGAAATTCAACCAGGATTAATTATAAGTAGCTTGCTTCCACCTTTTTTGTTCGACATCAATTTTGTAGCCTGTAAGTAAGCTAAAAATTGCAAAATGAACTGAAGGATAATATTGATAAAGTCAAGCAAACCAATTAATTTCATCAATGTCCTTTTCATCAACAAACTATCAATAAAATATGGAATAACAAAACTCCTTGAATCTTCTATTGAATCCAACAGTTTGTCATCTATTCTCTGTCCATTTGTTCTTCAGAAGATTTGAACACATCAATCATCCTGAATGTGCTACCATCCATCGGATTCTTGAAGACATCATTCATGTTGAATGTCTCTTCATCATCATCAATCCAAAGGAAAGGGTTCCTTGTATGGAAATCTACACAAGATTTTTTGATGATGAAGCATGGTGTTCTAAGATCTGGCAAACAGTTTGAGGGGTTTCCATCCTTTCTTTATCCTCTTTCTTGATTTCTTGGTCTTCTATAGGGTAATGTTCAATATGGTCTTCCACTGGTTCTTTTTATTCTTCCCCATCTCTATGTGTGATAGCCTCATAATGCTCTCATTGATATAATTTCATATTGCTCAGAGAGTCTTCCACACTTTTCTTATTGCCATCTATATGCCTTCAAAATTTAAGGACCCATAGAGTTTCACTATACCATGTGTTATTGGTTATTTAGAGTTTTTAAATTGATTATGTGACTTAGGTACAAGTATTAATCTTACGCCTTTGTCAATTTTCAGGAAAATGGTGCAAGTACTAATCTTGTGCCTTTCTCAGTTGGCAGATCAATCTATGAAGAAATCGATTGGTGTGGTGGAGGATGTGCCAGTGAAGGTGGACAAATTCATTATTCTGGTGGATTTTGTAATGTTAGACTTTAAAGAAGATAGGAATTGCTCACTTATTTTGTTAGGGTTATATAAATATAGTGCCCTGGAAAGCAAGTGTACTTACATATAACTTAAATTTCTTCCGGTTACAATATTGTAATGAAAATATTTACTATTACTAAAAAAAAAGAGTTTGGTTTTTATTTGTATGAGCATAATATAACTAGTTATAAGGTACCGAGGTTCTTTTGTAAGTGGCACTATCTAGAATCGTGTATGTTTTTAAAGAATAAAGTAGGCTGTTACTTTAATCTTAAAACATACACTTTAGCATTCGTTTATTATGAACCACAATCTTGATGAGTGGTGAACTCATGTGTGTTTTATTATAATTCTTGATATGATCGGAATGGATTTTTACAGGGTATCAATCCAGTGTCCACATGTTGGAATTATTAATTGAAACATGCATCAGGGAACATTCACTCAAATAAAGAGTTTATAGTGATATCATCACTTTTAGATGTTTTACAGAGATTGATGATTAAATTGGCACCAGTAGTTTGATAGACTAGCTACTCATTAAGTCTTAACACCAAGATTAGATCTTGTGTGTTAATCACTATATAGAGTGAAACGGGAGATCTAGAAAGAAAAACCACTATAAAGGTAAAACAGTAATTTTACCCTTTATTGTGCAAATGGCTATAATATGGTTCATAATAGAGTTTGCGATTGGACATCAAATTAATATTTTTGAAACATGGTTTCTCATAATTTCAAGTAATTCAAGAGTTCAACCAATTGGCTTTAGTGGAATGACATTTGGTTAATAATTCAGAATTAATTCTAATGGGAGTAAATTAATTCCAGGCTTATTGGAACTTGAATTATTAAAGTCCAATTAGATTCCCCATTTGACTTTTGGGAAGGTTGTCAAGGAAAGTAAGAAAAATAAATGGAGGTTATTGGAAAGAAAATGAGATAGTTTGGAGAGAAATGGACAAATTTGATTCAGGCCAATAAGACCGGAACAATTTAATTAAAATTTAATTAAATTGGGTTTAAGCCTATAATTAAATATTGGGCTTAAACTAATTAATTGTTAATTATAAGCCCAAAGGAACTTTTAATATTGGGTTGGATTTTGTTTTAATTAATTAGATTAATTGAACTAAAATTGAAAAAAAGGAAAGGATAAGCAAAACCGGATTCTAAAATGTAGAATTCGATCATGCTTCTTTTTAAAATTGTTTTGTTGGCTGGTGTTTTAAAACACCTTAAACGAACATGTTATTATTATAGCTAACGTCCAAGTGTGATTAAAGGATAGAAAACGTGCAGCCCTTTGAAGTGGTACGTTGGCTCTCCATTATCTCACAAAACCGTCCAAGTGTTGGACTTGGATGGATAAACATAATATTTGGGGTGTTCCAAGTGGCTGTGAGATCCTTCTTCACCTTGAAAAAAGATTGCAAAAGGATTCCTCTTTGCTCAGTAAATATTATGTAAAAGTTATTCTTTGCCTTCAACAAAGAGTTATAATAGAAATTTAAGAAAGTCTTAAGAGTGGACGTAGGCAAGGGTTATTTGTCGGGCCACTACAAGTTAGTTTTTATTTCCATATCCTTACTATTTTTACTTCATTACTTAAGTTTATTTTTGAAATTCATTATTTCCTTTCATATTTTCATCCAATACAATTTTGATCATAACCCTAACACTAAACCACGATTCTACAAACCTACTTCAGTCAATTCTACTAATGGTTGGTATGCCTTTGTTAACATGACAACTATAGCAACCTCTGTGACTTTCAAATGGTGGTGGCATGGAAGCGGTTTCATTTAGGTCTTTAGTATTTGATACTTATAGTGTGGCAAGATGCATACATAATGAGTTTTATAAATAGGCTTATATAAGAGTCATATTAGGAGATTATACTATTTGTAATCACTATTCAATATTCAATCCCCATCTACGACTCATGCTTAGAGAAATTTTAAAGAGCTCAGTGTTTGCTAATTTGTATTCTCTTATCTATATTATCATATTCCTACAAAAGTTTAGGAAATCTAGACAATTGCCTTAAAATACCGTCGCATTTCTTTGTTTCCAAATGACATAAATACCACAACTAAATGCAGCTTTGAAAATTTTATAATCTTCTTCTAATAGTTGATGCTTACTTTTAGCCTAAATTTCTATTTCTTTCCATTCCATCTTTGAACAAGGATCGCCACAAAGCTCTTATATTAACTTCTGTATCATCGATGAGTATTTATATTGAAAAAACTAAATGATCTTGCATTTCATTATTAGATTATCATAGAGGGAAGACAGAATTATAGAAGAATGTATATATGATCCTATTAAGAGTACAAACCTATTCTTGATGACTAATCAAAGTATAAAGGTAGCTTTGGTGCAATTGTGGCTGAACTAAATGAACTTATTTATACTAGTTCCTAACTATCTCTAAATAACTAGTAGCAAGATTTGTAGGTAAAAAGGACTTGATTATGCTTGTTCTAGTAGACTTTATCTTCTAGGAGTCATCTATGATTATAACTGTGGTTTAAACTTTGGAAGCATGAAAATCCCTTGAATTTAAGATACCAACCATTTTGTTTAATCACCTCATTCTCCTTAGTTAGAGGTTTTAACATATACTTGAGTTGCATTACCTAGGTATGAGGATGAGAGGCCCCTTAACACTCTAATTATTGAACTAAATAAAAGTGGATTATCTGTTACCTATTCTATGCTTCACCTCCCATCAAAACTTAGTCCCCATCTTCAACATCTATTGCATAATCCATGAAGAGTCTTTTTTTATTAAATTTCTTAAAAATTTTCCCTCTGGATAGTATGCATGATCTATAATCTTTCCTTATCTACGAATATACACGAAAATCTCTCACAAAGAAGGACTATATTGGTGTTTTTAACAGTTCATCCCCTATACCATTTTGCTCCTTAGCAATCCTATCTCAGACCTTTCAACCTTGGCCTTTGAGAATTTATTGCAGCCTTGTTACTAAAGGAAATTCCTCCTGAGCCTCTTTGTATCCTTTATAATTTTAGTAAAAAGAGTTATATGAGATGTCTAATATGTATTTAAGTTTTTTACAATAGATTTAATTAGTTGAAGTCTTTTACAATATGAAAGACTTTAATTACATCAAGGGTTCAATCTTCTAGCTATCATGACATAAAGGGATTGATATTCTTTATAAGATGGTTTTTTGGTGGAGATGAGGATCCCCCGGTAAGTAAAAGGAGGAAGTGTGATCTATTTCCCAATTGGAGAGGAAAATGCTTAGCCTAGAGGTAATGTTGTTACTAAGATCAAGATAAAGATTTTGCTTAGATTGATTTCTAAACTTAAGAATTTACAAGTTTAAAGAATTTAATGAGACCTTAAAGAAATTGGTTAAAACAAAGTCATTAGTAAAAGTTAAGTTAAACATACTAAGTTTGCCATAGCTGCTATAAAATTTGAAGCTAGATTCCTGAAGAATGTTTTGCTCAGAAATTATAATAAGGAATTCCATATAAATTGAGAAAACATATGGAGAGATAGGGTCCCCATTTCTTATCCCCCTTTATTGATTCCAGTTTATTCAACATTAAATAGAACATAAAAGGCAGGAGTCTTTAAACATTTCTATATCCAATTAATAGAGGGAGTGAATGATGAAATCCTAACTATTTGAATCAAAGGCTTATTCTTCCATTTATAAAGGCCTCATAAGATTTTTTTATAAATGTACTTAGAACTTGTTTTAATCTAAAAGCAAATATCTTGGTGATAGAGTTCATTATAGAAAGTTATAGGCTACAGTCCTTTAAGTAATTTAGGATTAGGTACCTTAAATACTATAAATAAGTTTGCTTTATTGAGCTCCCCAATCATCCTTCTAGAAGTAAAAATTTCCAACATAGATTTAGTAAAAAGCTCTTTAATTTAGGGTTGTGCCTCTCTATTTATGAGCCCATTTAAACCATCTGATCAAAAAGTCTTGTTTAGATTAAAACTCTTCATAACATTCTTAACATCCACTTCACTTACAGGGTTTATCATCATTTTAATTGATTTTTAACCAAAATAGAAAGTAAGTAAGACTTCAGGGAAAGAACTAAGGATTTCTTATAACTAGCTGAGTCTAAGAGGTTTTCAAAGTATTTATAGACTTAAGTTCCTTATGTCCCCAAATCATTCCAACATTGACATTATATAGTTTAGAGATCTAGTTAGTATTTTTTCTAACTAGGATCACCTTAAAGAAATAGGAAGAGAACTTTTCATCAATACTTAAGCCTTCTATTTTAGACTTAAATTATTAGCAACTAGGGCATCAATATAGTTTCTAAGGCTTTCTATCCTCCTCTTTCTTCTCTAAGTTTAAGGGGTCCTTATAGAGATTCTCTTGAGCTTTACTAAAGAGCCTCTTCTTACCTTTAATGTCAAGTCTTTTAATATTGACAAGTGTTATTGAAATTTGGGAGACAATTGGATTAGAAATTGGAGATAAATGGAAAGTTAATAAATAAGATTTAGTGAAACTCTTAGAAAGTGGACATGTGGCAAGTGACAAGTGTCACTTGCCAAACCATGTCTTTAACCCACGATTCTTTAATTCCAAAGACCATTTAATTGTTTTGTATCTTGTTTTCCTCTTTTTGAAATCTTCTTCAATTCCTCCATTGTTCTTTATTCATGATACCCATCTTACCTTTATCAACATTGAAGCTTTCTCTCACCTTTCAATTACCCATCTTACCTTCATCAACATTGAAGCTTTCTCTCACCTTTCGCTTACTACTCCCATCTTGTTCTCTCTTTCATTTCTAAAAAAGAAACCCAACCCTACCACTTTTGTATGATGATGTAAGTAAGAGAGATCAAAGCTAGGGTTAAGTGAGATCTTCAAAAGTTTGAAGTTTTTATCAAGTAAGTTATGCTTTAATCTTCATGGGTAGTGTTAAATGACATATTAATGATGAGTAACTTTGAGGTTTGTGATTTGATCATGGAACTGATTTTTGTTTGTGTTAACATGAGTAATAGTAATAATAACCAAGAGATCATATTTAATTCTTGTGAGTTGATGTATGCATGAGTTGTTTTAGTAATAAACTATTTCGGTGATAATAATTAAGAGATGAATGATTTTAAAACATGGAGTTCTATATATGATGAAGTATGGATAAAGAGATCGATGGAGTCGTGTCTTATTTTGATGTTATAAGGAATGATAAATAATAAGTTTTGAGTTAAGAAAAATGATGTATCTTGATGTCTTAAATGAGATGAATTAAAGTGATAATTGGAGTTAAAATGAAAGTGATAACAAAATAGAAAATGTGCAGAAAAATTGATGTTCTATTTTGTTGATTAACGAAGTAGAGAATGTGTAGAAAAATCTTTGATGATTTTGACAATAAATTGTTTGATATTATGAATGTGTTGTTAAGGAAAAAGAATAGGATTTATAAATGATATTATGTAATTAAAGATGCTCAATCAATTAATTAGAGGTTGATAGTTGTTGCAATCAATTGGTATATGAATTAGTGTTGAATGATGTTATGTTTGTGATAAACCATTATGGAAAATTGCAGTGAATTGGTGTTTAAATGAGTGATCGTTTTGCATAAAGCAAGAAGGTGGAAGAAAAACACAGCAGGGCGTGATCGTGCAACTATGCGATCGTGAACCATGTTGAAAAAGGGTTAAAAGCACGATCATATAGACATCTTAAAGAACACGATAGTGCTTCTGCATGATCATGACATTTTGTGAAAGTCACGATCGTGCACCTACATGATCATGACTCGTCTAGAATTTCAAAGGGCGAGTTTTTAAGTGATTTCCGAACTAATTTAGGTGAGGGTGTTTCCATATGATGTATTAAGGTTTAAATAAGGGCTTAAATGAATCTAGTTGATGTTGAATGAAGGGATTAAAGTAAGTGAAGCATATTATGAATTAAAGAATGATTAAAAGGTGTTGCAAATTGATATTAAAGTGTATTAAGGAAATATACTGAAAAATGTCATTGAACATGCACAATACATAACACATACATAAATGTGCTTATGATTGATTATTCATTTGAATGTGCAAATTAGTGATGTACAATTGTATGTGATTTCATGATATAGAAGAGCACATTGAGACCGCTTCTAGATATTGCCAAGACTTCAAGGCATTAAACTAAAGGGAACAATTATGAGTAACCTAAAATGGTCTCACTATGATTGTTTATTTAATAAATTATGTATTGAATTGTTATATGATGTGAATGTACTGATTCCGGACATTCAATGTTCGAGGCGTTTGATGCATGAATAAAACATTGGAAGTGCTACTTGAATATGAATGTGATTGACTATTTGTTTCTTAACTTAATTGTTGAATGCCGAACTAAAAGTCCGATGACTAATATGAATGAGAAAGAATGTGAATGTGACTGAATGAGCATAATGATTAAATACGCATAGTGCATTTCATTATATGAATGCATGAAAATAAAGGCAGTTGTGACCGGAGTCACCAGTGAAGAAAAGTTTAAAGCTTAGACTGTGGTAAGAGCCTATGGCTCACTATGTAAAATGAGTCTTATATCCCTATCGGATAAAGGATAGTATAAATGAGCTTGGTATCCAAAACGAATACGGGACAATGAAAAAAGTACTTGGTCACAACAATGTAATAAATGAACGTGAGTCTCATGAACATTGCATATACATATGAATTATATGATTTGAATGATTGCAATCAAAATGTGGAATTGAATTGAATGAAAAATGTGAAAGTTTATGATCAGAGTATGTTGTGAAACTACATGTTGATAAATGTGGATTATGTAAATTATGTGAAGTATGAGAATGTATGTGTTGATGTGATATGAGCGAACCATCGAGGATGATTACTCAACTGAGTTCACAAAACTTACCAAAAATTGCAACGTTGATTTTTCAAGTTGAGAGGCACAACTTAGCTTCTAAGACCGCTTAGAAGGGATCTAGTTCAACTTTTGGATAGAGGATATGACTCAAAGGTCAGTCAGCTGGGATTGAATGATTTAGTTAAACTTTTTGTTAATTCCTCATTTATGTAGCATACTTTGTAGACAGAGCTGTGAACTCTGATAGGTTGAACATCAAAATGTAATGCTACATTGTAAATCATGGTTTATGAAATGAAATGAGGAAATTTTGGGGTTTTAGACATTTTGTTATTTATGTTTAATTTATAATGCCATGTGATATGTGAAAGTGATATAATTAGCACACCATTTTCGTCATGCACGTGCAAGAACGTCTAACGAGTTTACTTATACCCGTCGGGCAGGAGTAGGGTGCTACAGAATATACTAACTTTCCAAGCTTTACTATGTAAGATTCAATTCACAAAATATGATGATTTGGAAATGTTAAAAAGAGTTTTAAAAAAGTCTCAATTGGTGAATGGGAAAGCTGAAGGACAACATAAATGAGAGTAAAAATTAAATTTAAACGCAAATTCTTAGTTTAGAATATTGAATATTTTTTTAATGTGTCATTGTTGGCTAGCTAGATTCTATAAATGAACTTCTATAATTCCACAGACTAGAAAATGATAACAATATCAAATCACACATTAATCCCGCTTCAAAAGATCAGTACAATAACTTGTACACATTCCATCTAGAAAATTAAATTTTATTTCTTTTAATGGTTAAATACTACTTGCCTGCAATCGGTGATAGAATGGTGCTGTACCGGCAATCGGTGACTCTCCTCGTACACTTCCTAAGACTCTGCGTGAGTATGGTGGATGAAGCCATAGCATTCTTCTTCAGATATACGACTCTCCTTCTTCACTTCTCATCTTCGAGGTCTCAAAATCCAATCCTGTAGCTCTCTCACTCTTATAAACCGGAACTACCTCCGCTGCAAAGCAAAACAAAGCCATATTGCATCTAATCACTATGAAATTCACCGTCACTTCCTAGTTCAATGTTGAGTATATATTTATTCACTTGGCATCTTTGATAAAAGTACTGGAATTCATACTGAATATGAAGAAAGAAATGAAGAACTCAAATAACCGTAAGACATCAAAAAGTCATAGCCAGAAAAAGATCAATCCGGTTTAGAAGAATTAACAACCAAAAACTGTAGTTTTTGGATGTGTCGCCACCTAAAATTTTGAACGTAGCTTGCAATTCTAAGACTGACAAGAAAAGACCCTCCATGGACGGTTGAAAATCCAATCCGAAAGCAAAAGGTAATCTTACGACACCTCTGGAAGGTGAATCTTGAAGAAAACTTTCAACTAAGAGCAGTCTGTTTTCATTGCTCCAGTCTCAGAGGACTCGCATGTGGGAATAATGGGAGGCTGCATAGGCGGCCTTGTTTGTGCTTGACTCTGGAAAAGGAGGGCGTCGTCTATAGTTTTTGACATGGTTGGTCAGTTTTTTTTTTTTCGTTTGAGAGCTTGTTACTTGATTTCTGTTTGTTGGATAACATATAGATATATTGTTAAGAACCGCGGGTGCAGTTAAGAATTCTCGAATTCTTCTCACAGTGAATATAGTTCTAAAGCCAGATTCATAATTAAACAAATTGCCTTGTCTAAATTCATTCTTTTGGATGTGAATGGTTGAAGGGTAGGTGAAACTAGATTTTCTAAGAGAGTTTAGAATGAATGAATTTCATGGGCAATCCATGTTCAATACAACTCAAATCTCCGTATTGTTGTACCAATAAATCATGCATTTAGTTTCTGCCACCAACGTTCTAAATTATTTTTAGTTTTTTATTTTTAATATTTCATCTGACCTGGCATTAATAATCGCATGTCACTTACATGTCCAATGGTCTACAAATATAGCATGTTGCATCAACATCGTTAATTTTGGAGTTAAAGACAAACTATTTTTAAGAAACATTAAAAGTTTGAATATAGTATGGCTACATTAGAAAGTTTGAATTTATAGTGCAAAATTGAATAAAGTTCAATTTTTTTTAATAATTTACCCTATTTGAATTATTTGATCTAATAAGACAAGTACGTCAGTCCTTCATTTTTAGGGTATATTCTTATTTACAATAATTAATTTACTTTGGTTCATCATATCCTTGAACACATTCTGCCATTAGGATATATTGATGATTTACTATAACCTATTAAACCTTTCTTCGTGTTAGTCCCTATTGGCACCCCAGAGGGATTAATTAGATGTTTATAAAAATCAATATTTTTTTAAACTAATGTACTCAATTAACAACAATCAATGTAAATAAGGATGAGAAAAATTAGTAATATAAATTAATAAAATAATTGAACAAAAATCTAAGAAAGATAGGGAAGACAGAATGCAAACAAATTTATAGTGGTTCGGCAAACAATTCTTCCTTGTGTCCAAACCCCAAATCTTCTTAGAATTCTAATATAATTTGTCTTTCAAGGAAAAAAATATCATTTGTACAATCTTTCTTGATAAAGAGGAACTTTTCCTGCAATTTTCTTCTAAGGTGAAGAAGAATCTCAATCTCACTTGGATCCTAAATTTTACAATTGAAAATACCACACTTTATCATTTAAAAATTCTAAAGAGGCATACTCATATGAATATGAAACAATGATACTTAAATGATTGGAAAACATTCATAAATATGTGTAAAATACACCAAAAATGCCACTTAATGCTAAAAACAATGAGAAATCACCTATTTATAGTGTTTTTAGACCTTTCCTACTCGTTGGAGCCAAGAACTAGCTATTACAATAGCTATATGTAGAGCACTGTTGACCAACTAGTATAACATACTAGTCGACAAAAATGCATTAAAGACATAAGATTCACTAGCCTTTAAGATATTGGTTGATTAGTCAGGAAATTGGTGGACCAATACGACACATTGGTTGACTAGTACATCAACCAATGTTATAAGGCAAATTGGTTGACTAATACGACACATTAGTTGACTAGTACATCAACCAATGTTATAACAAACTCATGATACATCAGGTTTAATAACTTTAACCTATATTAGTCAGCCAATCACTCCAAAATGTGATTTTAATATCTCCAAATGCTCGAACTCATTTTTTTTTTAATGAAATGCTTATTTAAACACATCTCAAAATTTTCCCATAATTTGTTTAAAAGATTAAGAGACTTTTATTTTGAAACCAAATGCTTCAGTGCTTCTTAATGAATGGAAATACTTATATGATCAAGTGAAATGAAATGTTTACGCATAGTGAGCTTTTTGAAACATCAAAGTGATTAAATTAAATTATAATTAACATTATAAACCAAAGAATGAATAAGCCTTGATTTTTTTCTTGGTTTGATCTTCATTTTGACAATTGTAACCTTTAACTTCTCTTTATTAACTTCTAAGCTATCTTGTTGAGTTTATGACTTCACCTTGTTCTTATATTTCTTTTAATGAAAATAATAAAGTCATTAGTAGTAATTATGTTTGTTTTATCACCAAAACACTGATTGGAACCTCTCTTGGTTCAACAATCTCTCTTTTTTGATGAATACCAAACATTTGTAATATTAGAGAGCAATATGAAAATTAACCACAAATAATTATCAAGAAGATGATTAGCTCACCCTGAATTCAAGCATAAAACATAATACAATATTAAGAAAATATTTCATTATTAAGAAAAAAGAGATATTCAATATTAAATAAATATCCATATATGTAGATGATATAAATTTACTCAAGCATATCATATAAAGTGTAAGAAATACCAAAAAATGAAACAATTACTCTCCCTAAATTTCATCACTCCTCCTAAATCTAGTATCATTATGCTTTCTCCACCTTTTTGGAGTCATTTAAAAGAGATCATTTTCTAGAAATTCATAATATAAAATGGCATGCATTAATCTAACTTGTTTAAAGAATCAAATGAAAATTGAATAAGACTGGTAAGCTTACTCAAGAAAGAAGGCTATAGAATATTTAAAGAGTCAAAGTAATTGCATAATTTTAGAAAAAGAAATTCCTAATTGTGTCTAATTTTGAAAAATCTTTAACTTTGAAATCATGTCAACGTAAAAAAAAAATTAATTAAAGCAACCAGGACAAGGTTTGACAATAAAATAAGTTTGTAAAATATAAGCATAATTTTATTATCCAATAATCAATTTAAAAATGTATAATTTTGAAAGCCCAAAAATTCAAAAATGGTGATCAAATAAAGTACTTGAAATTGAAATTCTAGAATGACAAATATGACACAATCATACTTGATAAAAAAAAAAACTTGAATGACTTTTGGATTTTATAAAAATTATTTCAAATACATATACGTTATCAAATAATCCTAAAAATTATGGGTTTATCCAAAGAAAATTTCATCTTTAATTAAAGGAGGAAAAAAATTAGGGAGGGTAGCTAGTTGCAACAGGGGATCATGCTTTTGAAAAAGCGATAATTGTTTTAGGATTTTTGAAGATATAAAATACGAGAATAGAAGAAAAGAGGCAAAGAAGAGATTAACCTAGGAGGATTTTTGACCGTTGATAAATGCTAAATAAACTGTATTTTTAGCCCCATATTTGGTACATTTTTCTTGATTATTTGAGAACTTTTATTGTGATTGGTGCTTCCATTGTTTCTAGAGTTTTATTAGGTCTTAACTACCTTCATGGATTAAAAGGAGAAGAATTAGGAAAAAATTGGGATAGAAAATAAAGGAATTAAAGTTAATTTTGATAAACACATCTATGCTAATAAAGGATACGCCCATGTAAGTCATGTACATAGTCATGTAAAGGATTATGTAAGTCTTTATATGCATCTGTGATTTTAAAGACATTGTTTTGCCTTTGTAAGTGATGGATAAAACTATGTGCATTGCTCGTGTAAGCTTTTAGAATGTGCCTCCACATGATTTTTTAAATAGATTTAGGGACATGGTTATGCACACCATTATATAGGTCATCGAAAACTCTAATTTTGATGTATAAAAGGTAATTATGAAGGCTAATTTAGAGGAGTCAAACTTCTAGAGCTAAAGTGAAAGCTTTGACACAGTTTTGAACTTGAGAGCAATAGAGAAGTAAAGATTGATCAGAGATCAAATAGAAAGCAGTTTTACGTCAAACCTTGAGTGAATCATATTAGAGAAAAGGGGATACAAAATGAATTCTCTTATTTTTAATTCTTCCTCTAAATATTTGGCTATGTTTTCTATTATTACAAACTAAGTTTATTTAGTGCTTAGGTAGGATAAACTTTGGGATGGACCTTGTGATTTTATTTTTTATTTAATGCAATTTGGTTATTGATTCATTGAGATTCAATTATAGGTTTTGATTAGTCCTTAAATTAATATATTTAGGACATAGATTAATGTATGATTTCATGCAATTAAGATTAAACAATCCTTTTATGTAAATATATCTACCATAATTGAATGGAGTTTCATGCAAACCTAGATATAGGCCAACATAAATCCTTCATATTAAGGTTAAACCTAATAGTGAAATTTAAATATTGATTAATGCAATGTTAAGTGTTTAAACTAGAAAGAGATTTCAGTTAGTCAACTAAGGATTAGGTTTTAATGGTCTAGATCAAAGATATTAACATAATATTGAAATTTCTATGGTTCGGTCCAGTGATCTTTAACTAAATTACATGATAAAGTGTTAATAGTTTAAAATCTTAAAGGGATTTATGACTTAGATGTTGTTATTTGATTTGGTCAATTCTCTTGTTATTTAGATTCTTATTTATTATTTTTATTAAATTTAATTTAGTTTCTTGTTCAAATTAAATCATCACCTTAATATGTCGATTAGATAATAAAAAAGAAGTAATTATTAGTACTTATTATCTTAGTAGGATAGAAACTCAATATTCATAATCCTTA
>JAOSBN010000002.1:20735461-20761302 GCA_027563595.1 Erythroxylum suave | reverse complement strand
CGTTGGATCAAATAAACGGACGAAGGGGATGAATTGCGTGGTCGTCCATCCCTTCGCCCTTAGTATAATATACTTAAAGACTTCGTTAGCGGGCGTTTCGTTTCGTTTGACTTCTTTTTGTTTTTTGGTTTTTAATTTTTAGTTTTATTTAGAAGTAAAAATCTAGTTTATTATTAATTTATAAATGGGGCTATGTATAAAGGTGTAGAAGCAAAAGTAAGGACAATAGGAAGACGAAGAACATTTTTTTAAAAATAAATATTGAGTTACGTCAAGGTTCTGCTTTGAGTCTCTTTCCGTTTATCGTAGTAATTAATGAATTCACCGAGAACAAATAAGGAGATATGCCTTGTTATATTTGTACTTATGATATTATTTTAGTGGATGGGATCAAAGAGAGGGTCAATACTAAGCTTGAACATTGGAAGGATACGTCAGTGTAAAGAAGTTTTCGATTGAGTAGAACTAAGATTAAGTATATGAAGTATAATTTTTTGGGACATAGGGCGATTACAAATATGGACGTAAAGATTGGTTCAGAAGCTATCCCGCAAAATGAATGTTTTAAATATCTACAATCTACCATCCAGAGTAACGGAGAAATTAATGAAGATATAATTCACAAGATCAAATTAGGATGGCTTAAATGGAGAGGTACTTTTGGAGTTTTGTATGATAAGAAGATACCCCTCAAGTTTAAAGGCAAATTTTATCATTTACCAGTCAGGTCGGCCATGTTCTATGTGTAGAGTGTTGACTAATCAAACAAGTTCATAATCATAAATAACAGAGATAAGGATGTTTCGTTGGATGTGCAACCTTACTAAAAGAGATAAGGTCAGGAATGTAATGGTAATGAACAAAATAAATGTAGCTAATATTATAGATAAATTAAAAGAGACAAGACTTAAGTAGTTTGAATATGTTAAGAGGAGATACTCAGACGGTCCAGTGAGAAGATGTGAGAGGATCGTACTTAAAGATTATAAGAGAAAATTAGAAAAGCTTAAGAAAAATTGGAAGGAGGTGATAAAAAATGATTTGCTAATACTAGAACTTACCGAGGACATGACTCATAATAAAAAAATTTGGTGTTTTAGGATTCAAGTAAAGGATCCCTCATAAAGAGATCCTAGTAACCCTCTTATATCTTTTACCTATTATCTATTATAGTTAACCTAAGTGGTAATTACTTATTATTCATATTAGTATTATTGTTATTAATATTAGTATTATTCTAAAAATATTTAGAATATTTATTATTGTCTTCAGTGAGATTGGTATCATTATGTCTGATTATTAGTGTTACTACGATTTTTACTTTTAATAATATTTTTATTTCATTTTATCTCTTTTATTTCTTTTAGTATTATATATTATTTATATTTGTTTTTATCTATTTATTTATTTTCCCTAGTATTTTTTATTTTTTTCATTTTCTTTCTTTTCTAATTTTATGGTTATCTATTTATTTATATTTTGTTTGTATTCTTTTTTATTATTCTTTTTATTTTTATTTTTCATTTATACATGTGACTCATTTGAAAAAAAATTTCTCTGCTAGTTAGGAGTAAGGTTGCATATTACCAGATCTCTTTAAACTTCACGTTCCGGTGGGAGTTATATTGAATGTTATTGTTGTGGTTTATATAATATTTATTAATAAAATTAATTATATTTTATTGAAATAAATAGTTAAAAAAATTTCGTTAATATATATGTTAATTATTTGATATCTAAAAATATTATTTTATTATTAACTATGTCAAAATTTATATGATGTTTTGATTTTAAAACATATTTATCAAATTTATTATTTACTTTTAAAAATATAATTTCTATTCATATTAATAATAATTATTAAATTATTAAATTTAGATTTGTGCAATTTTTAATTTTTATTTCACTTTTAAATTCAGTTAAATTTAGATTTGTCAAAATTTTATTTTAGTTTCTTTTGTTTTTATCTTATAAAAAATTATTAAACTTTTCTAATAACATAAAACTGAATCGTGCCAAAGGAGGATGAAGGAGTAAGAGAAGGATGACTTTGCTTGTTCCTATCCTCTCGAGGTTTAAATGCAATAATATTCTCATTTAGTGCAAAATAATATCATGTCTAATTACTTAATCATACATTAGTTACTTAAATGATTGCATTTTAGTTTTCATGTAAATATTTGCCTGCATAATTATTTGATACAAAATAAATAAATCATTTCATCGGTTACATGTAATATAACACTTACCACTTATTCATCGAGCTTGTTAATGACTCAACATAGACTAGTATGGATAGAACCAACACCTCCTGTGCTTAGAACGTCGGGTAAATTACCCACAATAGACGGAACCATCAGATTCCTGTGCATCCCTAGTCGTTGCTACTTATGTAGTAATGATCAGGAAGCACATGATGATACGTTTTTTAACTGCTTCTACTCCTGTAGATCGTGGGAAGTAACTAGACATAGGTGTCGTATAGGTCCTCCACCTCAAGCACGGCAAGATACTACCTTATGGTGCCTAAGACAAAAACATGCATCGAAGGAGCAGGAATGGATACTTCAAATAGCACTGACATACTCCGCATGGTTTCTATGCAAGGAGAGAAACTATAGAGGTTTCTGGGATCAGTCCAGAAGCGCTCCAGTATTTAGAGAGAATCTTTCACGAGAAATTAGTTCTTTCTTGATGAATAACAAAGAGAAGAAGATAAGCACACTACAACAAATACTATATTTAGCGACGAAAATAAACGTCTCTAAACAAAGCCACATTGTCGCAAATCATAATTTGTGACGAAAAAATCTTCACTGAATCCTGGTATCATCTGCAACGTTTTACTAAAATCATCGTAAAAACATCTTTTTGACACAAAAAATTCGTCGGTAAAAAGTATAATAGACGAGAAAAAAGAATGTCATACGTAGTATTTTGCGACTTTTCTGTTTCATATCTAAAAGTTTTTCCCTACTAGACTGTAGTCATAGGTAATTATTTTTAATGATGATTTTTTTGTAACAGAATAGTTTTAACTACTAATCGTTTGCTTCAGGGAAATGTTTTTAGAGACGCTCCTACAAACATAGGTAAAAGCTTTTTGTGACGATTCTGTTTTGGTAGCAGAATCGTTTTAGCTACTAATTTGAAGTTGTAGGTAAATTTTTGTAGTGACGTTCTTGTAAACGTAAGTAATAACCTTTTGTGACGATTTTAGTTTGGTAGCTAATATTATTTAGTGACAAAATTTAATTTTGAATTTAAATATTATTATAATTATTAAAAACAAATTTATTTTAATTTATTACAATTTTTGAGACAGTTGAAATATAAAAATGATTCTTTTTATAATTAATGTTAGTGACATATTTTTTAAATACTAATAAATTGAAATAAAATAAACATATAAAAGGGAATGCATTATGTATAAAAAAATATTTACATGTCATTTACAAACTAAGAGTCTTCATCTGAGTCACTACCACTACCATATGCAGACCCTAGTAATTATTTAATCATTTTTTTAAGCTTGTTCACTTTTTTAATATTACGATCTAACTTAGTTTTTAGTTATTGGTTCTCCTTTTGAAGCGCCGTCACATATGCTGGTCGTGATGAAAATGTACTAACAGGTTTAGGGTCATATTCAAGACCTTTGATATAGCTTGATCTTGTACCAAGGACGTTGTTGCAATGTCATTGACATTGGGCTCATTCTCCTCAGACAATAATGTCTAAAACAACTCTTGCATCTTGTCCTACAATTTAAAGTACAAAATCGAGTTAAATAAAAAATTATTACTTAATATTACATAGAAAAATAAAATGTAATATTAATTTGTTTGTACTTACATAATTACTTGTGTCTCTGCAGATGTCAGCCTTGACCTTCCTTGTAGTGTGTTAGCTTGTATAGTGTGATCATATCACGCTCTTGTTCTTGGGGTTGTGTTTGACTCTACTATATGAATTTAAAAAATTATAACCAATTAGAATTTATTGTATTAAGAGCTAGAATAATAAATTGAAAACGTTACACTTACAGAGTCTTGTCGGACAACGACAAATGATTTAGAGCCGGTGTTATGAGGAGTCTTCATTTTTGCTTTGTTTGCTTGGTTTTCTCACACTTTTCCTAAATTAAGAGAATTAGTCATGAAATGTATAAACAAAATTAATGAAAGGAAAATATGAAGAGAAAAAAAACAAACATAAACCTTCGCTGAAGCTTAATAATTACACATTTTACTTCAATTTTCTAGAGTCTTCTGTTCTGGAATATGTATCTTTGCCTCTGCATCAAAAGGAAAAATTGGTAATATTAATGAAATCTATATCGATGATCTTTCACCCTTTGTTTCAATAATGAACTACACTGCTCGAAATCTCAGGCATGTCAATATCAACAATATTGAGCTTATCTGTGAAAAACACGTATAAGTTAAGTTGTTATTTTTTTGTCTGTAAATCGCAATACATATAATAAGATAAACTGAAATATTACCAAAACTTTGTCCAAAGCATTTTGGAGCAAGTTGTACTCCTTCAAATGCCTAACATGTTGAAGGTAAGGCAACTCATTCCTCACAACGACGCCCAACTCACTGGCTAACTTTACAGCTTGAATCTTATCCACTAGGCGACGTTGTGTGGGGTCAATAGTCACAGACAACTTGGTTTTCATTGCAACATTCATCCATTGCAGCTTAACTCCTTTTGTCTTACCTCTACCTCATTTTCTAATGTCAATATTGGAACCTGAAAAAAAATCATAACGAGAAAAACACACTAAACGTGTAATGAGCAATTTCAGAATAAATGTAAATATGTTTGGTTGACAATAACAGACCTGAAGATCCCTTATGATTAGCAGACGATGTTGGTAAAGGTTGTTGCTGACTTTTTTCATTCGATGATGCAATTGCTGGTTGTTCTGTGGGAGAAACTTTGTCTGTTGTTACCACCCTTTTTCCCTTATTTATACTAGGTGCCATTATAATAAACTTGTGTAAAATAATATATGAACATAACGTATAATTTTAATTGAAAAATAAAATATTAAGTGAAATATTAAAAATATGCTTGTAGTCATTGTAAATTAACATAAGTAAAACATCAACAACATAAGGTAATTACCTTCTTAACATTTCAAACAACACAAACAATTTATTTACATTCAATCATCATGATCAAGATTTTGACAATCATCATGATTAAGTGAAACATTATAAATATGCTTGTAGTCATGGTAAATTAACAAAAGTAAAACATCAACAACATAAGCCAATTATCTTCTTAACATTTTAAAAAACACAAACAATTTATTTACATTCAATCATTATGATCAAGATTTTGAAAATCATCATCATCTGCAGAAACATAAGTGAAACATTAAACATATGCTTGTAGTCATTGTAAATTAATATAAGTAAAACATCAACAACATAAGGCAATTATCTTCTTAAAATTTCAAACAATACAAACAATTTATTTACATTCAATCATCATGATCAAGATTTTGAAAATCATCATCATTAAGTACATTATCGTTGGATTCTTCATCACTAATATATTCGAGCAAAGTATCGCCATTATCATTTAAGTCATTTTGAGTATAGTCTTCATCTATTTGTAAGATAAGATGGGCTTGGAATTCATTTAGTTGAACTATGTTAGGCTTGATATCTCTCTTATAGAATGATGATATATTTGTATCTTCTACTAGAATGCCTTCGTTATTGAACTCCAATCTAATATCTTGATAGACTTCATCTGTATGTTCATCCAATTCACCAATATCCCTTTCATATAAATCAAAGACATTCCTTTGTTGAAACTTTTGAACTACCTTCCAATTATAACCTAATACAGTATCGTTGATGTAGAAAACTTGTTTGGCTTGATTTGCAAAGATAAAATGATCATTATCATGCCATACCTTACTAATATTTATGTTAGTAATATGCTCATTCACTCCCATGTCAGTTAAATCAAACCATTTGCATTTAAGTAGAACAATCTTCTTATCCTTGATGTAGTGCAACTCTATTATTTCAGAGATGACATCGTAAAAGTCAATGATTTCGTCATCATGACATCCTTCAACGACAACCCCACTATTTTGACTTCTAACTCGACTATTTCGATCTTGTATATGAAATCTCCCACAAATATGAGGCCCTTATGCTAAACTATATAATGTTGTTGTTTCTTCTTACACATTACGGTTATGTAACCATATCATCTGTATGACAAATTTAAAATAAATATAAGGATGAGACATATTCTTATATTTTCATAATATGTAATAAATATGAAACTTACTTGATTTCTAAACTATGATACAAACTTCTGCTTATGTCTTTCATTAATGATCTCTTTGCTGCGAATTGTATCTTTGTGTTCTCTATTTTAAAAAAAAGACAGTAAGATCTCAAAATGAATGAAAAATTTTGTAATATGATTGTTTAAATGAAAAGGAATATACATACTCCAAGTATGTATCAACGTTCTCGCAATTGTTTAAAATATACCAATGGGCAATTTCGAATTCGTTTTTAGTTAACTCGACATATTTACCCACACTAAGTGGCCTAACTTTTTGGGAGAAAATAGACAACCCACCATCGTCATTAAAATCAAAGTTACGTTCTGGTCTATTAAATCTTGTCTCCACATTAGTTAAGTACATTGAACAAAAAGTTAAGCATTCGTTTGCTATATAAGCCTTTGTAAGAGACCCCTTTGATCGATCTCTATTATGTACATAATGCTTAAAAGAGTATAAAAATCTGAACATAAATAATTATAAACTTAGGAATTGTTACAAACAAATAACATAGAAAAAACATGTTAAATTTAATATGAATTACCTTTCAATCGGAAACATCTATGAGAATTGAACCAGTCCACAAAGTTTTGCTTCATATGGTAAATGAATTGCCAATGAACCAAAACATCAAAAAACAAAGGGGGAATAATAGTTCCGGCTTATATAGAATCAAAGCTATGTCTTTTTCCAATTTATCATCCTCTTCAACTTTAAGTGTCTTGCAACATAATTGCTTAAAAAAACTCTCCCACGTGACCTAAAGTAACGGACATATCCTTCGGCAAACTCCTATGTATTCCAACAAGAAGTAGTCGTTGCAAAAGTACATGACAACATGACTTTTCAACCCTAATACTTTTCCCTCTTTAACATTCACACAACAACCTATATTGGATGCATACCCATCAGGAAATTTGACTAATTGGAGGAACTGACAGAATGATTGTTTCTCACTTTTTGATATGTTGTAACAAGCAGGAGGAATAAAGTATGATCCATCATCTCTTCTTTTCAAATGCAAATCCTCTCTAATATTCATGTCTTCCAAGTGTAGTCTAACCTTAATAGTGTATTTGGATTTCGCATTAATTCCCATGACAGTCCCTAAAATGGACTCACAAATGTTTTTCTCAATATTTATGACATCAAGATTATGCCTCAATAGTAATTCCTTCCAATATGGTAAATTAAAAAAAAATATTTTTTTGTCCAATTCAGTTCAATATCAGTTCTCTTATGCTTTCTATTACTTAGGTGTTTTCCAAGTGTAATATAGCTAGTAAACAATATCATCACTAGACAACTGCATCGGAACTTCACCCAACTTTACTGTGCCATTAAACTATTTACTTCTTTGCCATCTATGCCCATGTTCTAAATAACGACGATGATTCGTATAACATATTTTACTTTGTATCCTTTCTAATATGTTTGATGGTTATACATAGGACAAGCCATATATCCTTTAGTGCTCCACCCAGACAAATTCCCATAAGCTGGGAAATCATTTATAGTCCACAAAACAGTAGCATGCATTGTAAATGTGTTGCCTTCAACAACATCAAAAGTTTGTAATCCAAATTCCCATAGATCATTTAAGTCATCAATTAATGGTTGTATGTATACATCGATGTCCTTACCAGGAGCAGTAGTTCCTGGAATAAGCAAAGACAACAACATAAAAGCTCCTTCATACACTTCCATAGAGGTAAATTGTATGGGACTAGAATCACCAACCACATGCTATATGAATTACTCATATTACCGAAAGGATTAAATCCATTTGAGGCCAATCCAACTCGAACATTACGACAATCTTGTCCAAAACACAAAAAATTTCTATCAAGCTCTTTCCATACCATTGAGTCTGCTAGATGACGCATAATGTTATCATCAATGCGTTTCCTTTTATGCCATCTCATATCTATGGTTGTTTTTGTTGACATAAAAAGTCTTTGTAATCTTGGTTTAATAGGAAATTATCGAAGGATTTTATTCGGTATCTTTTTCCCTCTCCCATCATCAACCCACCACCTTGATGTACCACAAATAGGGCACTCCTAAAGATCTTTTATTTTCTTCCAAAAAAGAACACAGTCATACTTACAAGCATGAATTGTAATATATCCCAATCCAAGGTCCCTTAACAGTTTCTTGGCATCATAGTAAGATTTCAGCAACTTGTGTCTAACAAGTAATGGGTTGTTTAGTAAGTCAATTAACATATCAAAGGAATTGTTACTCCATTTATTATAAACCTTCAAATACAACATCTTCTTAACAAATGATAGTTGAGAAAAATTAGAGCACCTCAAATTGTTCTTGAGAAATTTTCAATAACTTCCCAAAATTGTCTTCTGTAATACTACCAATTATGTTAGTCATTCCTGTTTCATTCATAGTCTTCATATAATTTTGACAATCGTCTAACATCTTATCAATCCTATCATCACCATCATCATTCACATCACAATCATCAACATCATTATTGTAACTGTCATCATAAGATGTACCGACACTTCTACTATAACTTGCTTCCTTACGTTCGCCATGATAAAGCCATGGAATATAGAATTTGTCTATGCCTCAGATCAGTAAGTGATTATATGCCACATCTTGACTTTGGAAGTTGACATTTAAGCAATCGGTGCATGGACAACGAACACTACATTCATCACCCATTTGATCTTTTACAAATTGCATGAAACCCTTCACTCCTTCTGCATATTTAGTTGACTATTTTCGATGACACATCCAACTCTTATCCATTTAGCTATACAATAAAAGAAGAAAACTAAGTTATTACATGCATTTTTTGTTTACTATTACATTAAAAAACCTATGTAATTAAGGTACGTGGCATTGTTTACTGTCAACTCAACAACCGATATATAAAACAATTAATTACGTATGTATTGGGTAGGAAAAAGTACCTGAAGATGCCACGCAAATTATGCAGTTTTTGGCTCCAAGCAAAAAGAGGAACACAGAATCTACAAAATAAACGTTGATGGTGAATTATTATAGGCTTTCTTCAACCATATTGGATGGTGAATCATCCAAATAAGTAACTAAGTATGATCATTTTAGAAGAAGTCCAAGATAGCATTTGTGACTAGCATTTTGATTAAATGTCAATATTTTTGCAAGAAGTAGGCAATTAGCCCATCAAAGTTTAGGGCTTTGTTTTGGTTAATATCAAAGATAGTTTTCTCCACTTATAAAGCAACGAAAGGTCTACAAAGAAGAGTTCATTGTGAGCTTAGAGATGAGTATGGTTGTAGATTCCTAAACAAGTAGAGTTTCCTTATACAAAAATAAGCCTAGGAACTTTAGTAAAAAGAAGACAAACCATTATTCACTACCTACTTATAGTCCTCTATTCCTATTAAAAATTGTTAAATGAAAGTGGAACCTTTCTTATCTATTTCTTTACAATATAAAGAATTTCAATTAATGAGTGACCATAAGACCTTTAATTGTTGAAGATGACCTTATTTTGTGCAAAATTAGAAAGGCATTGATCATTAATAGGTCTCCTATCAAGATTTTTTCTAATGAGCCAACTACTACTTTAGTTATTGGTCCATGTGTAAAGGTTCAAGGATATAAACTTTATCAACTTTGATATCATATTGTAGTTATTTGTTGGGTATGTTTATTTATACAGAAAACTATATTATCAGCTTTTATGATGTTTGCAATTATGTTTATATTAAGTTGTTAGTGGGTATAATCAAATAAGAATAAAAATGAAGTAATTATATTGCTTCATAAAGCATATGAATTTAGTTGAGCATTAGTTAGATAAAAAGATAACGGTTCTAAGAATTGACGAGGATAAAAGTACTTATGTGATCAATTCATCATCATAAGCTTGAATATGAAACTTTTTCATATTTAAGCTTGAAATACACCATCACCTTCCCTAAGATATGTACTTATAGCCCACTTCAATATTTTATTATATTAGGCATAATGCCATTGGATTTATACTATCACTCAGTATAAACATCAATTCTCAAGATAGGTTTTTCTTAACACCATAATTGGATTCAAATATCACAATCTTTGTCAATTCATCAATAAATGAAGTAACACCACCAATGCTTATTCTAAAGGGACTATAAAAATATTCAACACTAATACATTATCTAAATCATTAATTCATGCATCAATGCTAATAAAAACATTAAATACACTTATAAAGCTAGTCATGCATGCACCAATGCCAATTTCTTCGGTCTTGGTAATATTTCTTATATGCTTGTAAGAAATACACTAGAAATTAATCTATGACAAAAAATCCCTATCCAAGCTACTCGACTTTATCAATATGGACTTTGGTAGCTTGTAGTTGCATAGTGATACTATTATTCATAGTGGAGAATAAAAATATCCAACAACTATATAAAGAAAACATTCCTCGTGCATGTTGAGAACAAATTAGAAAATTGAAAACATAGACAGGAGAAGGAAGGAACCAAATCATACCTCTAGAAAGAAAGTGATTATATATAATCCAAGTAGGATTACAGAAACTGCTTCAAATTTTTGTTTTGAAAAAGACAAAAAACAACAGAGAACTCGAAGTGATGATAGAGAATAATATAGAATTATGTATATATATATATATATAAAGATAGAAGAAGGTTGGAGATGGGAAGTAGGAGCTACTGGTCTTTCAACACCATTTCACATAGTATAAAATAAGTTAGATCAAAATAGAACAATTATTACCCCCACAGGACTTTCATCGTACACCTTATAACCATAACATATCACCCATGAAACTTCAACCATTCATTGTGTCTGTTCCCATTCTTCACCATCAATAACATATTCAAACACCCACCCAACAATTAACAATCTCAATCTGAGCAAACAACTTAACAACTTATCCTACATTTGCTACAAAGAACATAGCATTTAACAAACACAACACGAAACACAAACCCATAAAAAATCAAAGAAAGACTTACCAGGTTGAGTTCAACTCTAGGGAGACGCTAGATGACAACTAAAGATAAGAAGAGAAAGTTGCAAATAGAAGGGTCGAAATCAACAAAAAATCAACAGGAGAGAGGAGGAAGAAGACGTAGAGGCAGGCGGGGGGGGGGGGGGGGCGAGGCACTTCCGGTTAAAATTTTGGTACAAACGATATCATCCCACCTAAAATTTTTTTTACCGTTGTAACATTTGACGATGAAACCATGATTCGTTGTCAAATGTCAAACATTTACCGACCATATTCAATAACCATCGCCAATACATTTGGAAAATGACGTAATTATATTATTCTGATCCTGAACATTTTGTGACAAATCTATATTTCGTCGCAAAATGTTATACTTTCGCTACAAAAATAAGATAACGTCGTAAAATGTACAATATTTTTCTACCAAACTAATAAATTGTCACCACAACTAAACCCTTAAACCTTTTCCGATGGTCACAAATTTCATCGCCTATTACTCAAAGTTCGCTACCAATTATATAAAATGTCGCAAAAACCCAACCAGTTTCCTTACACTCTTAATTTTCTTAATTAATTAACATATATGAGTTTTTCCTATTACCAATAACAAACTTATATATGCAATTGTTCTTCATTTGCTTATTTTTTGGGAATGACTAATCTTTAAATATAATTTGTTAGAAATAGTTTTATAATTATATTACTTTGCCTTGTAAAATTATTATTATTTAATTTTCTAAATTACAATAATTAAAATGTTTAATTTTTTTGAATAACAATAATTACAAATATGCCTTTTGAAATTATAATAATGAAAATGTATAATTTTCTGAAAATCGTAAGTCAATTTTAATTTACTTGAACAATCAACAAATTAATTTGCAAATAGTTTTTGATTGAATAATTTAATTTTTAATTCAAATTGTGTTTTATTTGGAATAGAAAAGTAAATTTATTAAAAATTATTTGTGAACTGGCAGGCTTTAGTGATGAACCATATATTAGTCTCTACATTTGACGTTTGTCGAATAAATACAATAGATCATAGCAAATTAATTAATACTACTTCTAAACAACTACAGCAAACAATAAACGACGTCGTTTACCTAAATTAGAAAAACAACATCGTTTTGTATTAGGTTTTCAAAGAAAAAAACATAAAAGCCTACTCCATTCTTGTTTAAGACGTCAACACCAATCCAAAATCCTCTCTTCTGTTTGGGTTCTATCTTGTGCTCATCACCGTCGAAGAATAATTATTCACTATACTGGTATTATTCTTTTGTTCTATTTTCATCAACGAAGTTGTGCTAAGTTTAACTTATACTTTTAGGTATTTATTGTGAGTTCTTAATTATGCAATTGATGTACGAGTTGTGTTTATGATTGTGTTTTGAAGATAATTTACTTTTTATCTTTTTTATTTCTTTATATCTGTCTTCCTAACGACCTTTAACGCTTAATCTCATTAAAGCTTTGATTCTACATCGATGAAATTGTTTCAAGACTTTTTTTTATACTTTTATTCATTTCCATTAATAATAATATAGAGGAATATAGATAATACTATATTTCTATACATCAAGAACATAGTCATATCTATTCTACTTTAAATTCTAAATTTTGCATATGATACAAAGTACATAGTAGATTTTTGAAATTTTATTAAAGGTAACTTTTATATCATTACGCACATTGAAGATGTATAAGTGCTAAATTGGACTAGTTTGGCTTTTCATCAAAATTGGAGTTAAACATATCATCATTTTATTCTAAATCAACATTTGTAGAATATACCTCTTAACATTATTAATCAAGAAATGTCAACATGGAGACTAGTTCTGAATGACCCTAATTTATTTCGTTGGGAGGAATGTGGCAAAATTGTCCATACTGAAAAAACCAACAATGTAGAAAAAAATCTCCACTTCATACACTAATCATCATTTGCCTTCGATGGTCGATCTTCTGCTTCAAATCGTTTAGTATCATCCAAACATCGTCACTTTCCTTATTATGTACATATCATTTCCTTTGTTGAAGCTATTATATATATTCACATTTGATGATTTATACTACATGTTGTTTTAAGTTTCTGTGAGTCTTGAAGATGACATGTATGCCCATGGAGGCGAGACTGACGTCACAACAGTCCATAAAGGATTAGGGAAATCTATTGTTTTGGAAAATTCGTCAATTTCATATACTTCGTCTGCTCATTCACGCATGCATATCACTCCAATTCTGGTTTATTTAATGGTTTACTAATCTGATGATATCTAAGTTCTATACTAAATGGGTTTTAGGTACTAAATCTGGCGACTCATTCACTGCATCCTCTACAAGTTTAGCTATAGTGGAAAACCTATTGCAAGAGGGTGTTAAGAACTGTTACTTTTTTAATTGGTGCCTTTGAATGTGTAAGGACCCTTCTCAGGAATCCAGACACAGGAGACTCATTTACCTTTATCGACTCTCATATCACTTAAAATCCAAATAAATAATTATATCAATGTCATTTATAGAGTCAATCAACTGAACTCAGTTTTAAAGTTGATTTATTGTTGTATTTGTAAGAATTTGTTAAACAACCTCTCTATTAGTTAGGAGTCAAGCTACGTACTACTGAATGTGGATTGTTATTGTTCTGTTCTATGACTATATGAATTGTTAAAATTCTAATTCAAAGTTAGTACTACTCCATATACCATATTATTATATTGATAAAATTATTTAATTTTTTTATAACTAATTTTTGCAATGTTAGTAAATACTAATGATTAATTAATAATACTGTTTAATACTTAAAATTATATTGTGAGTTTTTTTCTATAATACATTGTAAATATTCAAAACAAATCTCCAATAAAACATATCTTAACTATGATAGATTATAAAAATATTAGTTTAACAATTTTGGAAAATGTCAACCATAAAATGTTAGTTTAACAATTTTGGAAAATGTCAACCATTTTGTGACGATTTCTTTAATCCTCACTGAATGTGCAACATTTAGTGACAATTTTCTAGCAATCATAGCTAAATGTGTAGCCTTTTGCAACAATTCAGAAATTTCATCACCAAATATTGACCTTTTGGTCACGCTTCAAAATATCGTCGCCAAATATAGACCCTTGAGTGACGATTTCCAAGATTAGTCACCAATGTTTGACAAGCTATGGTGATGTTTTTTAAAAACATCGCCATAAGCCTATTTAGCGATGAACATTTGAAATCGTCACTAAGAGTGCATCTTTTTGTGATGATTTTTCTTAATCGTCACTACATATTCAGCATTTAGCGACGTTTTTTTTATGCATCGCAAAATATTTTTCCTTTTGTCATGCTTTTTGGTTTGGTCACTAAATGCTTAGTTTAATGACGACTTGTTAAAATCATCTCAATATATTCACTTTTGGCGACAATTTGTTTTTCGTTGCAAGAAGAAAACATTGCTAAATCATCCGTTTATTGGAGTGACAATAATGCAAGGGAATTATGGTGAATGTAAGTAGCAAAAAGCAAAAAAGCAAAAAAGCAAAAAAAGAGAATGGGTGTAAACAATGCCAACAAAACTTGATATGTTGAAAGCATAATTGCTTGGTATAGAAAAGAGTGGAAACATGCATACAAGTCTTAAATCAATGAACAGAACAAGAAATTTACCTGATTTGGGAAGAGGGAAAGTGAAAAAGTGAAAGAGAGAGCAAGACTGCACCAAATTAGGGTTATGGTTTTAGGATGAGTCACGACCAAAATGTTAAAAAGAAACCTAATATTTTAACCTTAACATGTGTAAGGTCTCAGAAAAGATAGTGATATACCTTTTGGTATCAGTAGGGATGGTAGTGGGTTGTCAACCCGATTAATATCTGCACCACCCTACCTGAAAGATGGACATGGAGGCTAAAAATTGGATTTTAAATGGATGCTGAAAAATGGGTGTGGATATGGATTTGGATATGGGTCTAGTGATAACGCAAACAGATGGATACCCATACCCAATCCGTTTTTTGTTAACTCTATTTTTCTATTTTTTTCTTGAATAGTTATGGTTAAATATAATAAAATATTAATATTTTCTTAGGAGAAACAACTTTAAAATCCCCACTTTACTCCTCACCTTTTTCCAGAACCAAAATCTCGACTTATTTTTATCAATTTTATGATTTTTTAAGATATACAAATCAAAATCTTGACTTATTATTATTAAAGTAATTTTAATTTGGAGCGTTCACAAAAATTTGCTCTTTATATTTTCTATTTTGGAAGTTATATTTTTATGTGCTATACAATCTGATAGATATCCAAAAACCTGAACAATCCAATGGATTTGGATATGGGTAGTAAATCTAAAAATCGATGGATTTTAAATAGATAATGGGTTGAGTCATAAAAAATGGATATGGATATGGGTAGAGTAATACCCGAACCGAACCCTATCCATTGCCATCCCTAGGTATCAAGCGTCTCAGTCACATAATTTTTTGTAAAAGGGACTAGTTAAAACTCTTTTGTATTTTATTGGTTTTGCCAAATTAATTCATCAAGTAGATTGACCAATGTATCAGCTATCTTTCTTACTGTAATTTAATTGGTGGAGAAATAACTAAAATCATTAAAGGAGCAAAAGGCTTGAGTAAGGGGGTCTAATTGCCCTATACTTGTTTACCTTTTATATACAAATTCTTAAATAGATTGATTGGAAAAACCATAAGCATGGAAAGAAGTTTCAAGTACTATAACAAATGTAAGTTATTAAAAATTCATTCTCTATCTTTTGCGGATGACTTGCTTCTCTTTTTTGGAGCTGAACTTGAATCAATCACTGCTTCAACGACTTCCTTAAAAACTTTCAAATAACTACCAAGCCCTAAGAGTTATTTCATCCTTCTAGTAAGAGCTACTCATTAAGCCACTTGGATCTCTTGTATAATAGGTCTCAAAAGTAAGGATCTCCCCTTAGTTCACCTATATAGAATGCTGGTCTTTTATAAGTGGCCAATTTATTGAGTTTATCCATCCTGTTAAAAAAATCAATAAATATCTAACAGGTTGATCTATTATCACATTTTAATATCATTGCATATATAATAATAATAATAATAATAATAATAATAACAACAACAATAATAATAATGATGATGATGACACCCTAATTCTTTTTTTTTTGGAACAGAGAAACTCACATCTGTTATTCTTTGGATGCGCACTGGGTAAACTTTTGGACTGACGTAATAGCCTGCAAATCATGCCAACCGTATACTCCGCACTAGGCAAGCCTTGTAGGACAAACTCGATTGAAAGAGTGTAGGTAGGGAGATTCAAACACAGGACTTTTTGGCCCCATGCTCCTTCACTCCACCAACTCGATCCCCTTAATTCATTTTTAAATAACTGGTAAATATCATTTTAATACATTTTCTTAATAATTAGTACATGAAAAAATAATCAATTTCTCATTATTTATTTATAATTTTATTTTTATAAATAGTTAATATTTAGTTTACTATTAATTTTCCTATTCAGAAATAAAATTTTAGTATTTGTATATCACTAATTAATAAATAAGTAGTTTCACTAAATTCAGAAGGGCAATACAATACAAAAAGAATAATCATCATTAACTAACTTTGGTGGATTAATGTGATAAGAAATTTCATAAATTAATTATTAATTATCTATAAAATATAAAATATAAATAATATGAGATCGCGGTTATAATAGTATTGTATAGCAAATAAAAATAAATAAATATTAATTTATGATCCTAAAAATTTAATACATATACTATTAATTATTAATAAAATATAATAAATTAATACTTATTATTTATTAATAAATTAAATTAAATTAATATCACTTATTCTTATATAATATTTTAATATAATACATTAATATAATGATAAAATTATAAATCAGTTTATTAAAACATATCAATTTTATGATTTACTAGCTTCTAATAAATTCTTGTGACTGGGTATCAACTTAAAGAATAGAAGCTACGCGTAAAAAATGATGCCTTATATGGCGTAAGATATAATAACTATTGTTACATAGACTCGGAGTTTTGAATTTATTAAATAAATATGTAGACTCAAAAATTTGAATTTATTAAATAAATACGTGTAAAACTTTTCAAAGTAATTTTATGTTTCTGCCAATTTAACTAAGGATTTGTATGTAGTAGATTATTTAAAACGCATTATTCAAAATTGAGGTTTATTAATTTTTGAAATTTATCCTAATTATAAAGATATTGTATATATTAAATATTATAAGGTATCTTAGTCACTTGTTTGCTTTTACAGTAAACGTTTCCAACACTAGCCAAGTAACCAACTGAACTGGATGCTTGGGATGAACAATGAACATAAACTAGTCACCTTTTGTTTTCTCTTTGGTTCCTTTTTTTTTTTTGACGTTTTAGTTCACATCCATTAAGCACATTTTTTCTTTGAAGAAATAAGAGAGAAAAAAATCCATTAATAAAGAATAGGAGTACAAAACAAAAGAGTAAATAGGGGGCTACCTTTCTACATGCAAAATCTTAAATATGTTTCCCTAATCAGAGTATAGATTTGGAGAGCATGGGACGCTAAGTACAAAAATTGGGTCTTCAAGTTGCACATGCCAATATAACAAGTTCACAGATGTTTTCCATAGTGTTCAAAATAAGGGTTGTGATAGATTTTTGCTTGGAGTTGAAACATCTAACATTCTGTTTCTTCCATATGGTTTGCACAGTCATGCAAACAACAACTACATGGATGAACTTAGGAGAATTTCTTAGAGAGGAGAGTTGATGAATAGTATGAGGGGGCGAGTGTTCTTGAGAGGGCCATATGCTATACACTTTGATGGCTCACCCATATGTGGTTGGTCATCTCACACATGAAAAATAAGTGATCTTTGGTTTCCTCCCTATTTAAAAAAAAGGACAAGATGTGTTAATGCTTAAAAATTTGAGGCGATTAGCTGTGTTGAGGTGAATCAGCTATAAGAGAAAGAAAGTTTTAGCAGGAATCCTTTTATACCAGATGATTTTATGCCACTCTACTGTGGATTTCTTCGTCCGTAAGTGGTCTCTCACTATTCAATTTGAAAGGTGGTGAGTAGGTCAATTGTGCCAAAAAAAGGTGTCATGATTAAGAGGATGGGGAGGGTATGGGGGGTGTAAGTGGCGAAGAGTGTCACAGAGTACATTACATATGATGGTAATGGTACAGAGGAACAAATTGTTGGTTTAACGAGAAGGAAGTAATACAAGAATTATACTTCCACAAGCATTTTCTTCTTCATAAGGTTTGTCAACTCCAGTTTTATTCTGTCCATTAACTCACCTCGAAAGATAGTATTAGATAACTATTACAATTTTTAAAAGTTCCTGTTAAGATAAATGTTATATATCTTATTATTTGGTTTTGACATTTTTCAATAATTAGACAAACATATCTGCTATCAATAATTAGTTTAAAATCTAAATCAAGGTGGAATTAAATTTCTATATGATCTGAAAGTTGAATTTTAAATATTTGCTATCTTGGACAAACATTGGAGCTACAATTCTATCTAGTTAAGGTCTCTTGCACATGACGTCATTGAGGTTGATTTTCCAGAGCTCTATAAGTCTAACATGCATGGATTGATTGTGTGCGTGAGATTTCTTTGTGTGTTGTTTTGTTGTCTAATATTCTGTCATGACTTTTTCCTTTTTGCCTGTTGTGATTTGTTTGAAGGTTAGTTGCACTGTGGATGTACTAAAGGCCGTTAGCTGCTTCTCATTGGTTGTCAATTGGATGGAAGGGTTGCTAGGCTAACTTCATGTTGATGCTTAATCCATCTTATTGTTGCATTTAGTATAGCTCTTGCATGATTTCGGTGAAGCCCTATTTTTGTTTGATATGTCACGTTTGACACGTTCATGTTGCAGTTTTGAGTCTCTTTGGGGTCTAGTTTAGTTGGCGTGTTTGTGGGCTGCGTATTCTTTTGTTGGAGGATGGATTTTGGCTGTGTGTTCTATTTATGGTGTTGCCGATTGAATAGATGTGCAACTTATAATTAATCCATCTTGCTACTATGTTGTGTACAGTTCCCGCCTGATATTTGTCATGCATTGAACCATTGGCTTATTGTGGTGGATGCGTTTCTAGTGCAACTATAGTTTTATGTTGGTATTTATGTGAATCAGCTTAGTATCTTTTTCAATTCTCCAACATCAATTGGAATTTGGGAGCTAATATATTTTCTGGACAGACTATGACAGTATGATCGCTGAACAACTTTCAGATTTATCTTTGGAAGAGCTTAAAACATCGGGAAGTTGTTTCTTTTTCTATCTTAAGCATATTCGTTTTTGTTCCTAGTTATTTTAATCACTTGAGTTATTCTTTTATTGTTCTTTCATTAAAAGATTGTTAAGAAAAATCGTCTGTTGATGTTAACATGAGTCAGTCGTGTTATCGGGCACGAAATACTTTCACAGGTAATTAGAACGAGGGATAGTTTCAAGGGTTAAGTGGTATCAGCTCAGTAAAGCCTTGTATAAAATTATTGTCATTAGTGAAAGTATTAAGTTGGGTGTAGGCCTCACAGACGTAGGCTAGGTGTGTCGAACTACATTACTAAATTTTGATGTTGATTTATAGTTATGCATTTAATTTTTTTGATTTTTTATTGTGCTAGAAACGACTAAGGTATAATCTAAAAGTTTGCGAAACTACGTCATTTAGGATTTTTAGTTCCTGCTAAAAGAGTTAAAACTTTTTCAATTGGCTTTGTCTTTTTAGCTCTTTCTTACAAACCAAGGATGAAAACCTCAGTCAAAAGTTTGTTTTTTAATCATGCTTGTTGATAACCTGTTTGCTTTCCTAGTTATTGCTTTGGGATGCCTTCCTAGTTATTGCTTTGGGATGTTTCATTAAGTTGCACAGATTTGCTGAGTCGAGGCTGGTCCAGGAAGAAGGTGAGTCGTGATTTATGAAATTTTTGTTTGGTTGCTGAGAAGATATGGCGGTCAAAAGGAAAATTGTATTATCATTTGATAGAGGAATCAAGTTGGAATATTTGATTCTGGGTTTGGTTTCTTTATTTTGGATTCAGTAAATGACTCACTTGCTTGGTTCTGGGTAGGAGGTAGGGAACTGATAATTGACTGAAAATTTGGTCTTAGTTTATGGTCATTTTGTTGGTTTTAGATGGAAATTGGAGCTCTAGTTTTGATATTTCTTTTTTCTTATTCTGAAAGTATTTTTTTTAGTGAAATTATCTTCAAAAAAGAAAGTCACCTGGACCAGTTAGGAAAGTTTTTATTAGCTACATTTGTCTGTATTGCATCTTTAGTATTCTAGGTTTTTATGGATATTCACACCACATTACTCTCTAGTCGCCTATTGGCTATTCTTTAATGACTGAAGTTATCTCGTTTTTGTTGTTGCGTATAATGATTGGGAATGGAGGGAATTGCTTGACTGATGAGGAAAAGGGATATGACAGTGCACTGAGGTAGTAATTGGAATAACTGAGCATCATATAATGTCTAGGGAGGAAAAAAAAGTTAAGAAAAAAAATACCTTGCATTTAAACATAAAAAGTTTCTAGTTTTTGTCTTGATGAAAATGATCTTTAAATAAGAGTTGAAATTTGATGTTGATACCTTAAAGCCATTAAGATTGGCTTAACTTTGTGTTAGTCAACTTGATTTTCTTATTTTTCCTAATTTTGGGATCTTGAGAGTTGCAGTGATTTCTTTCTCACGAATTCGTGTTTTAAACTAGTTATATGGTCCTTAATAACTTTTGATTCTCTTGAAGACATAATTAAGACTATTGAGATTTTAAGTGTAAGTGGGAATTTCACATTAGAAAGAGATGAAATTAGTGAGAGACATGCATGTATAAAAGACCATAAACTTAATGCCTTAAGGTTTCGGTTTGGAGTGTGGTATCAAGGCTTATGAGTATGTTCCCTCACTAGGCTCGTGATGAAGATCTCCCAAGTAAGTGCGTTCTCCAGCGCAACAAGTGGAATCAAAGTCAATTTGTTGGCAAGGATGAGTATGGAGATTGTTATCGGATCCTGTGATTGCCATCTCTACATAGAAGAGGAAGGAGACTCCTGGTGGGCCCAGACTAGTGGAGTAGAAAGGCTTTTGGTGACATCATAAATTCGAGCTGCTAAAAAAAAGCTTTCGCTGAAGAGGGAGTCCAATCCCAATGTGAAAGTTCACACTTGAGAGGGGAACTGTTGAGATTTCAAATGTGAGTGGGAATTCTAAACTGAAAAGAGATGAAATTAGTAAAGGATATATAAGTAAAAATGACTCATAAATCTAATGCTTTAAGGTTTTGGATTAGAGTGTGGTGTCAAGGCCTACAAATATGTTCTCTCAGTAGGCTAATAATGTAGATATCCCAAATAAGTGGACTTTCCAGCACCAACAAAAGACAATAAGGTTTAACATATTAGAAGTTTAATGCTGACTCTTGTGAAGTTGAAGTGGTTAGTATGACACCTGTTACACCAGGTGCTGAGAAGCACATAGAATAGGGAACAAATCGTTCTGTTCCAATTAATCTGTTTCCACTATATTCCATGAGATCTCTACCATCTAATGTGACCCTCATAGAATGCAGATGCTATATTGGAACAACATTGATTGTCATGTCGAGGGAATGTATGTTCTTTTGTCACCAAATAGTTTTCTCGACTTCTTCTTTCTTATTAAGTGATAATTATTTTGCTCTATATCCCTTAACTTATCAAATTCAATACCTACTTTTAACAACTAAGACGGACCTTTTACAGTGGAAAGAATATTGAGAAAAAGAATAAGTGGAATTAACAACATACCATCTTTCTTTCCTTTCAATTTCCATTATTTAAGTGTTGGCTATGATGAGAGATTTTTGTTACTAGAATTATGATTGGAATGTTTGTTAACTAAACCTTCTTGAGAACATCGATTATTCACCCCCATTTCCTCACTAGACAGTAATGATGATGATACGAGTGAGTCTGTGAAGAAACGACAAAGAAACGAGAAGAGGACTGTTTGCCGTTATTATAGTCTCCCCTTTTCTTGTTCCATAAACTGGCTTTAGCCTTTGCAAAACAAAAAGAGCAGATAATAAGGAAACTGCAAAATAATATTATCTTAATCTAAACTAACTGCAAATAACTCTTATCTTAATCTAAACTGACTACAAACAAATTTGATCTTAATCTAAACTAACTTATCTTGACCTCTTCAGTAGCTTTAATTGGAAACGATTGGGAAACACCTGAAATTCACGTGCCTAGCTCGGATGCATTTACATAACATTCCACCCCTTTAAGAATCCTTGTCATCAAGGATGAATTCAGGGTATGATCGGGCAAAGCGCCACTCAGTCTCCCTCATCGCATCTTCAACAAGGGAGTCTCGCCACTTAACGATAATTTCCTTTCATCGATGATACCTTTCTTTGTGAATTACATGTCGATCTAAAACATTTTTAGGTTGAGGCAGGTTAGTTGGAGTGGTGGTTGAGGAAGGCAGTTATTGGGGAAGTGCCAACACTTTCTAGATGCTTACAGAGCAAACTGACGTGAAAACGTCATGGATTTATGATCTTGGGGGAAGAGCCAATTTATACGCCACTAGTCCAATCTTTTCAAGAACCTGATAAGGACCAAAGAATCATGGGGAAAGCTTCATAAAACTCCTCATTGCCACTATACTTTTGATAGTACAATTGGAGCTTAAGATACATGTAATCCCTGACCTCGAAAGAGATCTCCCTACAATGACAATCAGCTTGGCATTTCATACAGTTTTGGGCCAGAGAAAGATTATGCCAGAGGTTACGTATGAGAGTGTCACATTAGCATAAATATTCATCAACGACATGCACACGAGATGTTCTAGGCATATAGGATAGCATTATGGGAGGCGTTACTCCATACACGATTTTAAAGGGAGTGATCTTGGTGGAAGAGTCGGTCGACATATCGTAACTATACTCCGCCTAGGGAATCCACTCCACCCTCTACCATGGCTAATCTCCAGCGAAACACCTGAGTTATTGTTCAAGTGTCCGATTGACCAACTCAGTTTGGTCATTGGTTTGAGGGTGATAACTAAAACTCATAAGTAGCTGTGTGCCCTGTAATTAGAAAAAGTTCTTCCAAAAGGCACTAAGGAAAATCTTGTCTCAGTCACTGACAATAAAGGTTGGAATTCCATGTAAACGTACAATATTTGACTTAAATGCCTTAGCTACAGAGGCTGCCGTAAAAGGGGGTTTAAAAGGAACTAAGTGTGCATGTTTGGATAATCGGTCCACTACTACTATGACAACAGAATATCCTTATGAGGGAGGCAATCCTGTGATGAATTCATGGAGATGTCAGTCCACGTTCTGATAGGAATGGACAAGGGCTGAGGTAAACCTGCAGGTTGTATACATTCAGTTTTGAAACGTTGACATATATCACATTGTTGCAGGAATTCCTTCATGGTGTGATGCATGCATAGCCATGTAAAGGTTTGCTTGATCCTGGCTAATGTCTTATGATAACCATAGTGACCCCCTTCATGTGAGGAGTGACAATCTGCCAATATGGTAGGAATCAAAGTCAAAGTGGGGCTGATGAAGTTATGAGCCTGTTTGAATCAAATGCCATCTCTCTGAAGCAGTGGCTGTTTTGTTCTATGTGTCTCCTGTGACAAAAGGTTAACATAAAAAGGATCTTATTGGACCTCCTGCTGGAGCATTAACCACCAGGTAGCTTGAGGAGTAGACAAGGATAAGGAATACAATTCAACCATACGAGACAAGGTATCTGCCCCCTGATTCTTAATTCCTCATTTATATTCGATCATATAGTTATAGTCTAACAGTTTGGGTAACCAATGGGCTTGTGCAGGGGTTGTGATATGCTACTCCAGCAGGTACTTAAGGCTTCTCTGGTCGATGTGAACCGTGAAGGGCTTTCTTAGTAAATAAGGCCTCCATTTCCGCACGGCTTGGACAACAGTGATCATTTCTTTTTCATATGTTGATAGCGTCAAATAGGAACCCTTGAGTGCTTCACTAAAGAAAGTCATAGGTTGATCTTGTTGCATCAAAATAGCCCCAATCCCTGTGCCACTAGCATCACTTTCAACCACAAAAGGTTGAGAAAAATCCGGTAGGCTAAGAATCGGTGAAGATGTGAGAGTCGCTTTGAGTTGTTGAAAGATTGCATCGGTAGCTGTGTTCCAATTAAATCCTCCTTTGGTCAAGAGCTGTGTTAACGGAGCTGCAATATCGCCAAACTGGTAGAAAAATTTATGATGGTATCCCGTGAACTCCCCGTGTTGTGATTAGGGTTGCCCAGTCTATCACAACTATGATTTTGGATGAGTCGACCTCTACTCCATGTGCATAAATTATATGTCCAAAATAAGCTACCTATGAAACTCCAAACTGACATTTGGATTCTTTAGTAAACAATTGGTTAGATGACAAAATTTCAAGAACAATTTGTAAATGCATCAGGTGATCTTCCCAAGTGTTTGAGTAAACCAAAATATTGTCAAAAAATACCAAAATAAATTTTTTGAGATATGGCCGAATAAATCATTCATGAGGCTCTGGAAGGTAGCTAGTGCATTAGTTAACCCGAACAACATGACCATAAATTCATAATGCCCCTCATGAGTCTGAAAGGCTGCTTTTGGTATATCGTTATCATATACCCAGATTTGATGGTAGCCCTTTCGTAGATCAAGTTTGGAGTAGACTTGGGATCCATGGAGCTCATCTAGCAGTTTGTCCATCACCGGAATTGGGTATTTGTCTTTTATTGTAATTTCATTTAAGGTGCAGTAATCTACACTAAACCGCCATGCTCCATCTGCCTTTTTGACTAACAATACCGGTGATGAGAATGGACTATTATTGGGTCGTATCAAGCCAGTCTTTAATAGCTCTTATACCATCTTTTCTATTTCCACCTTTTGGTAGAACGGATAACGATAGGGCCTCACACTGATTGGGCCACAGTTAGGCTATACGGGTATTTGATGGTCGTGGTTTCTTTTGGTGGTAACTCAGTAGGCTAGCCAAACACTTTGGAGAATTTAGTGAGTATCTAGGACACTTCATAAGTGTGTATCTGGGCCTTATGATTCAAGTGGGCTGGAAAAATCTGGAGGAGTAGGACTGTGCCTTGGAAGCCACAAATTTCCTTACTTGCAGCTGCTTCAAACTCTCCACGTTTGAGGCCGTGATATTTTGACCTTAACCTTGCGTTTGTAGCTGAGAGTTAGCTTCTTATAATCCATCTCGAAAATTCCAGGGGTTTATACTCACTCCGTCTTTACTATAGTGTTACCCCTCCGAGATACGAAAAGAATGGCTCACATCACTAATACCACAGGGGTTTCCCCCCTGGCAAAGGGTGCTGGCTCTGATACCACAGGGGGCATACCTCTCCCATACGAGCAACCACACTCATTACAAGGTCTCACAAGTATAGGCAAAGGCAGAGACACAGGGAATC
>JAOSBN010000002.1:20711637-20735361 GCA_027563595.1 Erythroxylum suave | reverse complement strand
ACTTAGGCTAGAAGATAAATGAACGGGATCTTGTGTTTCCATAATTCTTATGGGTGTCTCGTTCCTTACTCACTCCGAAGAGGGAAAAACAAACCATGGATAAGATATGGCAGTGGTCCATGGTAGCTGAGGTGTCAGCAAGGTAGTACTGGGAGGTGGACTAGGCTGTCTTGTGACCCCTAAGACGAACTGACAAGCTATGACGAGAAGTATGTAATAGCTGGTGGTGATGGGATGCCCTTGAATAGAGAGATTGAGCACACAACATTGTTCGGCACAATCAATCTTCTCTTTGTTAGTGACTGTGACTTGAATATTCTTACTATGATCAACAGGAAGGCCGAATCTGGAAACCAAGCTTTGATTGATGAAGTTATGCGTATTGCCACCGTCAATGAGTACGGTGACTGCCTTGTTTCTGAACTTCCCAAGAACCCAAATGGTATCAGAATTCTCAGCTCCGACGATGGTGCGGAACAAGATTTCAGGCATGGTCTCTGTCTCTTGTGAGTCTTTTTGAATGTCCACAATTCCTTTTTGGTGAGTTTGCAGGTGGTCTTCAATCGTGAATAATTAAGGCTCAGCGCAGCTGTGATCGGGAGCGAATTTCTCGTCACAATAATAACAAAGGTCTTTCTCTCGCCCTCACTAGCTTCCTGGGTGCTTATCCTTTGAAACAACGTCAGGTTGCTGCGTTGGATCGATGGAGGCCTGAGTATGTTGGGTGTTGCGACAGTTAGTGATTTGGAGTTCGACGTGGCCAGAATTGATCAAACTGGTTGGGTAGTTTTCTTTGCTAGCTGGTTCTATTCATCAACTACATGAGCAACGCGATTGCTCAGCTACTGTGCAACGCTACTTGATCTTCACATCCAAGTAGATTTCGTCCTATAAACCTGCCACAAAACAACCAATAAAAAAATTCTTAGGTAAGCCATTAACCAAGTGGGATAGTTTCTCAAAGGTTTCTTGGTAAGCTGCTAAAGAGATGGTTTGTTTGAGGTTGGTTAAGGCTTTAGAAGGATCTTCGTAGTTGGCTGGTCCAAAGCGTAATAGGAGTGCCTTGGAGAACTCCTCCCATGTGAGGGTCCTCAAAATTTCGCAAGCCAACAGTGTGATTGGAGGGCTACCTCTTCTAAATGGAAAGAAGCCAGTTAAACTTGTTGGAGTAGATGGATGCTCTAAAATTCAAAGGATTGTTCTGCCTTGTAAATCCAGCCTTCGAGGGAAGGACAGTTTGAGGCAGGGTTGGTCATTTTGGGTGTTGTTTCGAGAGGTGTGAGGTTGAGAGGATCCTTCATTTGCGAAAGGATTGATTTCAAGGGGGCTATGGTGAGAGCTTCGGGAGGTTTGAAGGGCTTGGAGGTCGGTCAACACAACTTGTAAAGCTGCATTTATTTGATCAAAATTGGCTTTATGTCGTGTCAAGGCATCGTCTACGACATTACGAAACTCTGCATTAGTTTTGTCGCGAGTATCCATGTTGTAACTGCACCCTGATACCATTGATACTAGTGAGTCTGTGAAGAACAAGAATAGGAGAGTTTGTCGTTATAATAGTCTCCCCTTTTCTTAATCCATAAACTGGCTTTTATAGCCTTTACAAAACGAAAGGAGCAGATAATAAGGAAATTGCAAACTATTCTTATCTTAACCTAAACTAACTGCAAACAACTCTTATCTTAATCTAAATTAACTGCAAACAAATCTTATCTTAATCTAAACTAACTTATCTTGACCTCTTCAATAGCTTTAATTGGAAAAAACTGGGAAA
Source organism: Erythroxylum suave (assembly GCA_027563595.1). Classification (NCBI taxonomy): domain Eukaryota; kingdom Viridiplantae; phylum Streptophyta; class Magnoliopsida; order Malpighiales; family Erythroxylaceae; genus Erythroxylum; species Erythroxylum suave. Next base: position 20,733,587 of record JAOSBN010000002.1, on the reverse strand, counting down.
TACCTAAAATCCAAGTACCCAGCTTGGATGCACTTACGTAACAGATGGGAACAACGTTTCTCTCATAGATGGCACTTGTAGAAGTTATTGGACTAAACAAGTATGCAAATCGTTATTTTATCCTATACTCTTACATTGGTCAAGCCGTTTTCTTTGTGACCTAGATGGAGCATGCTTATTCCATACTGTTAATATCAATTTAAAAAGAATAAGATTCTCTATGTACCATCTGCGAATACAACAGAAGAATATCAACTTTAGTTAGATATTTTCTGTGATTTGCACATATTACACTTCCATTGACATATGTAAAGCACTGTGAATTCTCAATAGGACTTATTGGGTACTTCATATATCTTCTTGAAGAATTATAGTTGTATCATCCTCTGCAAAGCACATTTAAAAAATTACAACATAAGAATTTGGTAGTAACTATGTTTTCCGAACATCCCTTACTTGAATTAAAAACCAACTTACTTCTGACGTATAGAATGCTAAAGGACTATAGCCTTCCTCGAGTCCTTCCACCTCAACAGGTTAAACTTCCTTAGCTGCAAGAAATGTAAGAACTAAGAACCCTATGGGTGCTTCTGCGCTTTCTATGGTTCAGATGCTGCATGATCAAGTCAATTGTTCTAGAAAGTAATTTACCTTTTCTTAATTGATTTTCCTCTCCACCGTAGTGATTTGGCCTACAACTAACCGAATGGCACCATACCGCGTGATTAGGCTTCATTGCAATTGACGTCAATGTAAGGCCTTTTGACTTGTTCCTGCTAGTTTATGATTTAAATTAACTGCCTTGGATCTTCGATTCAAGTCTGTTCTTGTGAATCGCTTGTCGGGAGACATTCCAAAGGAGTTGGGAAATATTACAACCGTTGCCCACCTGTACGTGCTAACTTTTTTATTGTTTGACTTTCGTATTACTTTTTGAGTAAACCTGTACTTGCTGCCGTATGTGTGTCAAAGTAGAAACTTTCGATGTTTCAGTTTCTTGGTATGGTAAAAACATTTTTTGTAAGATCACAGGAAAATACGTAAAGTTGCTACAAATGCTTCACTCTCAATTTTTCAAGTTATTACGTTTCAGTTGTTTCTCTTTCTTGTCCCGATTCTTTATTTCTATTATGCTCTTCAACCAAATTTTCTAACCCTTCGATCTTTTTGGTTCTGGTGCCTTGAGGCAAACCAATTCTCTGGAGTTGTTCCTTATCAACTTGGGAAATTAATCGACTTGCAGACATTGTAAGCCATAGTTCCTCTTTTCTTTTTTGTTTAAAGAGTTGAGTTTTATTCTGAAATTCATGATATTTTGATAACATTAAAAAAAATGAAAATACGTACTTAATTTTCTATTGTTGTAATGTTGTTCCGAGGATGTTATCTTCTATTCAATTGACTGGAAACCTGCCAACTTCATCGCAAGGCTTATTGAATTGTAGGTTTTGTAACATTTTTCATTAGTACAAAATTTATGTTCATGTTTGTGAGAGTAACAGGTTTTTGTCCATTACAGTAGGGTAAATGATAACAACTTCAATGGAAGCATTCCCAACTTCTGACAAAACCTGAAAAAGCTGGAGAGATTGTAAGTTTGCTATTTCTCATCCCTTGTGAATTGTAAGTTGTGAAAGAGATGATTGCCCATTCTAATCTTGTTCTAATCATGCTATGCCAAAACTAAAATTACTGACGAGAAATACATGCAAGTGGACTAAGGGGACCCATTCCATCCAGTATTTCTGTTTTGAATAATTTGCAGCGACAGTAAGTACAAAACTCACATATTTCCTTTCAGTAGTCTCGTAGGTGATTATGTTAAATATGAACTTCAGTTAGAATGGATATGATTATTCAGGAGAATTAGTGATATAAAGGGACCAAGTCAGTCTTTTCCAGATTTGAGCAATATCACTGGCTTAACAACATTGCATGTTGAACGGTCAAATGACAACCTATTTCAGAGTTGTGAAAGAAGATCTTTATTTATTTTTGGTGCTAACAATGGAGATGATTGATCATTTAAATTAGGGTCTTGAGCAACTGCAATATTACTGGAGAGATCTCTACTGTTGTCTAGACAATGCAGAAAATGGAAATGTTGTAAGTGAACACCGTCTAACATACGAACTTATGTTTTTTTTTGTTGTTAATTCAATTAATTTTATACAAATATAGAGTTATGTACAACGAAGGATTACAAGTAACTCCGGACTTTGTTAGCTCTCTCCTATTATAGAAACAAAGGCCTTTGCTATACAAAAGCTCCAACAAGAACCCAGGAACTCCATCACTTCTTGCTCACAATCTAATTAAGGTTCAACACTCCATCACTCCCACAACCGCCTCAGCTAACTAGACACAAACATAAGTATCTAAGACATTATACCGTAGCTGCAAATTAAAACATGGTGTTTACCAATTTTGTCTTCTTGGTGTGGTGAGATCTGAAGAAATTTAGAAATGTTAGATTATCTGTCCCCTGTCCGCTACCGACTGTAGACACACATAAATGAACCTATTGCATTCCTTGTGTTGGCAAACATGCAAAGAAAAACTAGTAAAATAGGCACTCAGTTAATTACCTCCTCTCAGTGTTTGGACGTGATGTTCCTTAACTTGGGAGATTATGTCGAGGTACACACTCCCAATATCCTTGGCTTCATCTTTAAAGACTTTACCATTCCTTTCAAACCAAATATGGTAAACAGCAGTTGAAAGTAGGATTGGGAAAAGGTTTAAAGGGTGGGTATTGGAGGCTCTTTGAAACCAAGTGAGAAAGGACGGGAGGGAAGGCTGACTAGGGCTTTGTAAGTGGAAATGAGTGAGGCTTTGGTCCCATACTGATTTAGAAAAGAAGCATGCAAAAAAAAACAAAGTGGTCTAAGGTTTCATTAGCCGAAAGGCACAAGGAACAATGGTTAGGAGCATAGAGGTAGGGGAGTTTGTCGCAGGTTTGTAGTTTTTAATGGAAGGCAAGCCAAAGAATAAAGGAGCACCTAGTTCTACTACCTTTATCCCACACTAGCTTATACCATGGAACTTCCTAAATAGGAGGTCACAAAAAGTTATAAGCAGAAGCAATTGTGTACTGTCTCGTGAATCCAGCTAGCCATTCCAAACTATCCAGGCGGGAACTATTTGGATGAAAACTAGGTACTTCAAGGTTTTTGAAGAGCTCTAAAGAAATTGCTTGCCAACTCCACTCATCATGATTGATAATTTCTGAAACTCGTGCTGTTATTGGAAATTCGAACCATTTATCTCCCTCGGTGTAGAAAAGGTCTGCAAGATGCCTCTCGGGTGCCAAGGGTCCTACCATAAAAGAGTAGATATACCATTGTCAATCCTAAATCTGAGCTTGTTCCTCATCTTATCCCTTACAGATAAAATTTTTCGCCAACTCCATGAACTATTATAGGTGGGTTGGACACTCAAAAAGTTGCTTGTTCTCATAATTATGGTGTGCATCCACTTAACCCATAAAGCCTCCCTATCTTCAAACAGATTCCAAATCCGTTTCCCGATCAAAGCATGGTTCCAAGTGATCAAGTGTTTCACTCCTAAGCCACCCTCCTTTTTAGACCTACTAATGTCGTTCCACTTAACCTTGGCATGAGATTTTGAATCTACCCTCCCAGCCTATAGAAAGTTCCTAAGCTTCTTCTCTATATCCTTAAGAATGGAGGAAGGAAGGATGAAATGGGAAGACCAGTATACTTGGAAGGAAGAAAGAACTGAGATAACCAATTGGATTCTGCCTGTATATGAAAGGCTTTTATGAGTCCAACTATTGATCATATTGTCTATTTTGTCCAGAAGAGGAAGGCAATCCCTCTTAGATAAACAACCTGTTATGAGAGGGACCCCTAAATACCTAATAGGAAGAGAACCTTGTTGGAGACCAGAGATTAGATTCATTCAGTAAGTTAGATGAGTCACATCTAGGGATAAAAAAATTTGACTGTTGGATGTATTCATATCCATACCAGAAAACATAGAGAAGGAACATAAAAAGTCAAGCAATGTTTGAGCAAATAACAAGTCCGCATGACAAGACATCAATATGTGATCAGCAAAGAGGAGATGGTTGAGTTTAAGGATTTGGCACCTCCAATGACATTTGAAGGAAGGGCAATTCTCTTTACAAACCTTCAAATTCCTAGAAAAAACTTCCATACAAAATATGAAGAGAAAGGGAGATAAGGGGTCACCCTGTCTTAAGCTTGACTTACCCTTGAAAAATCTAGATGGAGTGCCATTAATCAAGATAAAATAAGGAGTGGAAATGCATTCTTTGACCCAATTAAGGAACTTCAGAGGAAGGCCTACTGCTTGCAGAGCATTCATAAGGAAATCTTAATGAATAGAGTCGTAGACTTTTTGGAGATCCACTTTAAAAGCGCACCTCTTATGATTGTTAGAGAGGTGATAGTTCTTGAATATTTCTTGAGCCAGCAAAATGTTATCCCCTATATGATGGTTCTTAACAAAGGCACTTTGATTGGGACTAACTATGTGAGGAAGGATGGCTCGGAGTCTTTTTTTTTTTGGAGCTTGGAGCAATACTTCAAGGCACTTGATGTCATAGAAGGTGCTAGGAAGATTGACAATGTCACTCTCCACCTTGAGGATATCGCGATGGTTTGGTGGCAGAGAAGGCATGATGATATTGAGAGGGGCATTGCACTATAGATATATGGGACTAGTTCAAGAAAGAACTCAAGAGGCAATTTTAGCCCTAGAATGTCGAGTTAGAGGTTAGAGCCAAGCTACAACTTCTCACACAAAAGGGGAGCATTCGAAACTATGTAAATAGTTTTCCGAAGTGCTCTTGGAGATCCCCGACTATCCAGGTAAGGAAGCACTCTTTACTTTTATGAATAGTTTACAAAATTGGGTTAAGTTAGAGATTCAAAGGCATGGTACACAAGACCTCACCACCGCTATTTCCATTTTCGAGTCGCTTATTGAGTTCAAGAAGCTCGAGAAACCCAAGTCTCACAAAGACAAGGGTGGCAAAGGAAATAATGAGGGAGACAACCATCAAAGCAAATAGGGCTCCCACAAGTATGGCAAGCATAAAGAGAGCGGCCATAAGGAGGACAAAAGGGAAAAGCATCGATCAAATGCTTCTTTAAAGAGGGATCGCACAAGGCAAAGGAGTGCCCGAAGAAGAGCAAGCTCTCTGCCATAATCGAAGAAAGGGAGGAGCAACGACAACACAAAGAGACCAAGATGGGGTCTTTGCAAATCCTAAATGCCATCAAAGCTAAAGTTGAGGTGCCCAAGTCTGAGAAGAAAGGGCATTTATTCTTGAAAGTCAAGATGGGTGACAATATTGTAAAAGCCTTAGTTGACACCGGAGCTTCTCACAACTTCCTCGAATTGAAGGAAGTTAATTGATTGGGCCTCAAATATAAAAATGAGTAAAGATGGCTTAAAGCGGTGAACTTCAAGCCAAAGTTGACCTTTAGAGTTGCTCGTGGCATTAAAGTTTGCCTAAGTGAGTAGACTTGTTGATTTTTCAATTGTTCCTATGGACAATTATCCAATTGTGCTTGGCATAGAATTTATGGATGGTGTAAAGGCCATGCCAATTCATTTCACCAATACTATATGCATTTTGGAGGAGGGTAATACGTGCATAATGCCTTTGTCACATGAAGCAAGTCTACAAGTCAAGCAACTTTCAGCCATACAACTTGCCAAGGGAGTGAAAAAGGCACAACCCACATTTTTTGTGGCACTTAAGGAAAATGAGCAAACTTCATCAAGTGGACTACCCAAGCAGATTGTCTATGCCCTCGAGGAGTATAAGGATGTGATGCCTGTAGAGTTGCTGAAGAAACTCCCACCAAATAGAGAGGTAGATCATAAAATCGAATTAGTGCAAGGTGCAAGTCCACCCACGGCGATACCCTACCGAATGGCACCTCCCAAGCTTGACGAATTGAGGAGGCAACTTAAGGATTTGTTGGATGCAGGATACATCCAACCATCAACGGTTCCTTATGATGCACCCATATTTTTTTCAAAAGAAGCACCATGGGTCACTCTGATTGTGCATCGACTATAGGGTGCTCAATAAGATCACCATCAAGAACAAATATCCCATTTCCCTCATTGCTAATTTGTTCGACCAACTTGGTGAAGCAAGATGGTTTACCAAGCTTAATATGAGATTGGGGTAATATTAAGTAAAGATTGCAGAGGGAGATATACCAAAAACTACCTGTATTATGAGGTACAGTTTCTTTGAGTTTTTAGTAATGCCTTTTGGACTTACTAATGCTCCTGCCACATTTTGTAGCCTTATGAATCAAGTGTTACAACCCTTCTTGGATAAATTTTTTGTGGTATACTTGGATGATATTGTGGTATATAGTAAAACATTAGAAAAGCATATTATGTATTTACAACAAGTTTTCCAAGTCTTAAGGGAAAATGAGTTGTATGTGAAGAAGGAGATATGTGATCACAACATAAAGTCATGTTCTTAGGGCACATTGTAGGAGGAGGCAAGCTAAGGATGGACAAGTCCAAAGTGCAATTCATCCATAACTGGGAACCACCAAAGAAGGTGTCTGAGTTACGTTACTTTCTTGGCCTCATTGACTACCATTGTAAGTTCACCAAAGGATATTCCTTCCTCGTATCTTCACTTACCGATTTGTTAAAGAAGAATAGAGTTAGGGCTTGGTATGCTAAGTGACAAGGAATATTTGAAGCATTGAAGCAAGTAGTGATGGAAGAATCAGTGCTAGTCCTTCCTGATCATACCAAGGCATATAAGGTACATACTGATGCTTCTGATTTTGCACTTGGTAGTGTTTTGATGCATTATTGACATTCGATTGCTTATGAAAGTCATAAGTTAAATTACACCGAGCATTGCTATATGATCCAAAAGAAGGAGATGACCGCGGTGGTGTATTGTTTGTGTACTTGGAGACATTATTTGTTGGGGTCCAAGTTCATTGTGAAGATAATGTTGCCACAAGTTACTTCATCAACCAAAAGAAATTGACGCCGACGCAAGCTAGGTGGCAAGCTTTATTAGTGGAGTTTGATTTTGTGATGAAGTACAAGTCGAACGAGGCCAACGTGGTAGTCAATGCCCTTAATAGGAAGGTAGCGCTAGCCACCGCCACAAATCTGAGTTTTCCTTTGGTGGATCATGTCAAGGAGGGACTTGAGCATGACCTACAAGCTAAGAGATTGATGGAGTTGGCAATTCATGGGAAGACATACCAATTTTGGCTTAAGGATTAGGTGCCCACTACGAAAGGTGATCGAATGTATGTTCCAAAGTGGAAAAGCTTGTGAAGGAGTCATTGAGGAATGCCATGACTATAAATGGGTGGGACATCCTGGTGCACGACTATTGGCCTTAAATTCACGACAACATTGAGTTATATGTGAAGACTTGTCTTGTGTGCCAACAAGACAAGGTGGATCAATATAAGCAATCTGGTTTGCTAAAACCATTGCCTATTTCGAAGAAGCCTTACGAGAGTGTTGGGTCCCGATTTTAGGGTTTTATATTTTATATTTTATTTCCTTTATTTTATTAAATTATCAAGTATGAAAATAAATTAGAATTTATGAATTAGGAAATTTTTGGAGTCTAATATGGTATATTTTGAATTTTCTATGGTGGTACGAATTAGAAAAAAGAATTAAAATTAAGTAAAGGAGTTAATAGGAATTTCCAAATAAAAGAAGGGGTAAATTGGTAAAAGCACAAGAAAGTTGTATTAAATTGAATAAGACAAATAGGGAGGAGTCGTGTATGTTTGCGTGAGTGAAATTAAAGAAGAGAAGGAGAATAAAGAGGAGGATAGTTAGGGAAATCCTTGAATAAGGACGGGCAAAATTGTAAAAACACAAAAATTGCATTAAATTGAATAAGACAAAGAAAGAAAGAGTCGTGGGATATAAGAAAAGAAGAGAAGAATCGTGAATAGCTTAGAAAAAGAGAAGAAGAATTGTGACTAACCTAGAGAAAGAGAGAAGAAAACAAAGAAAGGAGGAAGAAGAAGAAGAAAGCAAGGAAAAAGATAGAATGAAGGGTTTTAGTTAAATTTTCTTGTAAGGTAAGCTTTTTTATGCCTTAGTTTTGATAGAAGAAAGAAGTAGAAAGAAGTAGGTTTTTATGTTAAGAAGATGTTGAAGGAAGTGGAAGAAGAATAGGTTTTGTTATATGATGAAGATGAGGAAAGAAAGAAGAAGAATAAGAAATTGATGTTAGAATTTAGTTATTCTAGCTAGATAAAAATCAAGAGGAGATTTATTGTGAGCTTATTCATGGATAGCTAGGTTTAAGGAAGCTTTTGTGTGTGTGTGATTAAATGAAGATATGTGTGTTTTTAGGGAACCGAGAATATAGACGTCAAGAACGAGAAGAAGAACAAGCTTGACTTTCGAAAACTTCAAGTAAATAGGTGGGTAATATATTTATAGTTTGTGATGATGAACTACATTGTTTATGTGCATGTATATTGTTTTATTCATTGTGAATGTGGGTAATGTGTTATGGTTTAGTGATGATAAATTGAAATAATTGAGTGTATGTATGTCAAATATGTTTGTTTCGAATCATTGTGGATGTGGGAAAGAAATGTGTTATGATTTGATAACTTTGGCATGCTTGAAATATTTTACTAATTTGTGTTAATGAAAAACAGAAAAATTAAGAAACATGAACTATGATTAAGTTATCGAATATATATATATGCATTTGAATCTGTTTATGTGGGCAAGAGAGTAACCCGTTTCGTTAGTCACGTGCACGTTGACCCATAGCCTTCTCCCGGCTACCCTCTTGTGGCCACGAGATCTCGAAAAATCGGACTCGTTTCATCTTACAGTGTAAACTTTGGTTTCGCCATTTTGTTCCACGGAACTCTCGAGCCATTGTTGTGTGCATTGCATTTTTGAACATGTTAAGCATTAATGTATATTGAATGTTATGATTGATAATAATTTCAGCCCATTTGGTTTGTGATGATGTGTTGTGATTAGATGATTATAGTATGGTGTGTAGTTCATTAGCATCGACTATAGGTATATTAGCCACTGAGCTGTTCGGCTCACCCTACATTTTCTACTCCTCAGGTGAAGAGCCAGCAGATCAATAGAAGCCTTGCAAAGTTTTTGGTATAACTTCAAGGAATTCAGATTTTGTAACTAAGTTAGTGACAATCACTTTTAGGTGATTTTAGAGCATGTCAGCATAAACATTATAGTATGTATTTTGTGACTATGATACTGTATGTATTTTGTGATTGTGATACTGGTACGACATTGTGAAGTATGGAAATATGTATCACTTTGATGTTGTAAATGGCTAATCATATATGTATGCAAATTTTTTTATCTTATGAGATTGAGTGTGTGCTGAATGTTGGGAGATAATGTGATGGTTTGTTTGTGCTAAATTGTGTAGCAAAGGAGCTTGGTATGTAAGAAAAACCTATGTTGGTTCAGGTCCTGTGAAATTGGTATGAGAATTGTTTGTGTTTTGATGAGTGAAAACAGAAAATATGGTAAAATGGTGATCTGAAACTTTGGGTAATAAATTGTACTGATTTAGGTAGATTTAGGCTAAGTGGTCTACACGAAAGTTGTAGATTTTTCTTTTAGCTTTCTATCTCCATAAAGATTGGAATTTGTGGATTTTAGACGCAGAAGTTATGACAATTATAAGGTAGCTGTGTTTGGGTGTTCATTTATGCATAATTGAAGTATGAATTTGGCTGAATGGTAACCTTTATTTAATTGAATAAACTGTATTGACACTTGGGGAATTAGGCAAAATTGTCTTCATGAAAATTGTAGGTCTTGATCTTAGCTTTCCATTGATATATAGTTTGTAATTTTTGGGTTTCTGGATTGAGAGATATCTTGTTTAGCAGTAAGGGTATCTGATTAGGTTGAAAGATGCGATCGTAACACAGTACGATCGCGACAGTCCCCAAATATCAGCAAATCGCGATCGCGACCAAGGCACGATTGCGAAAAAGCCAGGAAAATAGTAATCGGAACGTAGTATGATCGCGACCGGCCCCAAAAATGCCAAACTCGCGATCGTGACGAATAGCAACCACAACAACCCAATTTTTCCAGAATGTCGCGATCGTCACACAGAACGATCGCGACGCTAGTATCATTTCCACCCTCTCACCGTACACTTCTCCCTCTTTTACTGAATTAAATTGCTTCTATTTTTAAAAAACCCAAATCTTTTAATATTTGTTCATTTTTTCTATGGAAAATTTTGAATTAAATTGTTGAGTATTATTTTTACTTTTCCTATGAAATTAATTTAGTTAATATAATTATCACCAAATTCTTTTATTTGATAATATTCATTAATTTATTTTGTTAATAGTAAATTGTTTTTATCAAATCATTAGGTTTTTGAGTAATTAAATTATATGTCCGAAACTATTTTATGATCCTACCTCAAATCTTCCGTGTCTAGATTTTTAATTAAATTTAAGGTTATAATTTATTTTATTGAAATGTTCCCAATTGGTATTTATTATTGCAAATAAATTTCCAAATGGTGACACGTAGTCGCCATAAATTCCGTGCGGGGACCGGGCCAACAGAGAGCATCTCCATGGATTTCATCATATGTCTACCAATGTGCGAGGGATGTAGCAATAGCAGCATTATGGTGGTGGTAGATCAATTTAGCAAGTATAGAGTGTTCATCCCGATGCCTACAAAATTCTCAACCTAGGATACGACATGCATTTTCTTTCTTCATGTTGTGACTTATTGGGGTATATAAAAAATGATATTGCTCAATCGAGATACTCGCTTCACCAAGAGGTTCTGGATGGAGTTGTTCAAATTATTGGGGTCCGAGCTTAATTTCTCTACAAGCTTTCATCCTCAAACCGATGGCCAAATTGAAAGGATGAATGCATTGTGGGAGTTATCTTGAAGGCATTATGTGAGTGTCAACAAACATGAATGGGCGAAGTTGCTTGATGTTGCCCAATCCTCGAACAATTTGCAAAAGAGTGATTCAATAGGAGCAAGTCCATTCGAGATTGCCATGAGACAACTACCGATGGCTCCTCACACTTTGGCGATTGGGTACAAAGATCTGAGTCTTGTAGCATTTAAGTTTGCCAAGGGTTGGCATGAGAAGAACAACATGGCACGAGCATACTTGGCAAGGGTTGCCAAGTGAATGAAGAAATGGGCCGACACAAAGAAGAGACATTTGGAGTTCGAGAAAGGAGACTTAGTGATGGTGAAGCTCCTTCCTTATCAAAGCCGAATATTCGCTAAGGTGCATAAGGGATTAGTAAGGCGATATGAAGGCCCTTTCCCTGTGGAGAAAAGGGTTGGCAAGCTAACCTACCATTTGACATTGCTATCAGATTTGGAGATGCATCCAATTTTCCGTGTAAGCTTGCTAAAACCGTATCATGTTGACAAGGAAGACTCAAGTAGGCGCAAATTGAGGAGAGCACCCCGATCATCACTACTTCTCACGAGTGTGAGGTAAAGGAGATATTGGCGCATAGTGTTATACCGAGGAGGGGTTTCCATCCAAGCTATGTGGAATACTTTGTGAAATGGAAGGGATTGTCCGATAGTGAGGTGAGTTGGGAGCACGAGTTCACATTATGGGTCTATAGGACATGATAGAGGAATATAAGGAGGATGAGATGAGGGGGTCGCAAGAATGAGTAGGGAAGAATGTCACGCACTGCAAAATTCCCCACTAGATGGAAAGGCTAAGCTAAAATTCTCTAAAATATTCCACATTATTCTTCCATGTTCAAGAAAAGCTTAGAGATGAGTAGAAGACTCTAGAAGCTTATAGATAATTGTAGATTATACTTGAACATGTAGATAGTTATAGAGAATTCCAGATGGTAAATATAAGCCCTTGGATCAAATGAATCCTAGCTATCTATTGAGGAGGTAGAAGGTTATAAATACCTAAGGGACTTCATTTGTAAGAGGCATAAAAGTTCTTAGCAATAGCCTTGTGAAGCTTTCTTGAGTAATCAAAGCATTTTCCAAGTTTCCTTATTCTTATTCTTGTTTTATCTGGCATCTTTCCTAACTTGTGCTAGCTTTGTTTTTAGCATTCAAAGGAGAAGTTAACTTAGTTGCGAGATATACAACTAAATGTCGCGCAATTTGTTAGTAAAAAAACCAAGTCTGTGAACAACTTAGTCTATAAAAACAAGGCTTCTCCTCCATTATACTTAGAAGCAAAAAATTCAATAAAAAGATTGTGTGTTTTTCATCGTATGACTTTCTTCTAAGTTCTCTCTCTCTTAAAAGTTTAGTTCAAATAATGTAGTCACAGTCATACAAAAAGACAAATATGCTCTACACTTGCCTCTTTATGAAGATCTTATGTATCAAAAAGTCTTAGACTATTGATCATGTTTGAGATCTTTAATTAAACAGGGAAAGATTGGACAGTTTAGAATCCTAAAAGGCAAGTCTTAAGAATTGATGCCCAAACAAAGAGCAAGGGCTTATATCTCGACTAACGTACTTGGAATATAAACTACAATTAATCTTTGTTTATCTTTGATCTCTAATGGATGATCTTTCTATAAACTACTTGAATGGTATATAGGCTAGAAACCTACAATGTAACTGCATTAAGGCTTATTGGTGAAATATTTTATGAGCCTAAGAGTCACAATAAGAAGAGCTTTTCTTGATTCACTGATGTAAACAATATCACATACCTTAATAATGTTATTTCGTATGCCCTCCAACTAGGGGTAGCCTGTGTGACAATTCTCAACACAATATTCTAAAAATTGATTCCATAGGATTTCGTATAAAGGTAGCACTTATGTGAATTCAAACACATTTTTAATATTAGTATAAGCACTAAAATTGGGACAACGTTTAATCCTTGTATGTAAAATTTGTACGATAGATGTCTTACAATAGACATCCATAGCAATAAGAATATTTGGGCTAAGTAAATAACTTCTAACAACTTTGATCCAAACAACACATCAAAAAAGAAGTGAATCTCTATTTTCTGTTGACTCATGACCTCATATTTAGACTGATACAAAAATTGACAATTTTATCCTAATCATAGAAAAATATATTAAAGACATGAACATAACATACTCCAATGATAATATTGGTAACGTATGCTCTCTCTCTCTCTCCCTCTCTTTATATCAAATAATATTTTATATATTTGATTAATATGTTTGTTTCCTGTACGTTCTTAATATGCACAATTATTTCATATTTTTTTCAAAAATGGCTTTATTATCAGTTTCAAAAGCTGTACAGAGTTGGCGGCTAACGTGATTGGACAATTTGCTTTATGCTTAATCACCCTCGTTGATTGCTATCGACAGTCTGTGGGGACAGTAATGTCGGCGGTTCACAAAGCCCGGTACGTTCTTAATATGTACAATTATCGCATCAAGCAAATTGTCCACTCACGTTAGCCGCCAACTCTTTACAGCTTTTGAAACTGATAATAAAACTATTTTTTGTCTAACGTGAGTGAACAATTTGCTTTATGCTTAATCGTCCTCGTTGATTGCTACCGACACTCTGTGGGGACAATAATGACCGCGGTTCACAAAGCCCAAGTTGTGTTCCGAAGCCATCGAAAACGAATAAATGTTTGTACAGAGGTTCAACGTGTCGTTTGCTTCTTTCCGCCCGATCTTGACTTGAGCCAGTTGCAGAGAGAGACTAGTCAGCATCTCTAACTCTGAACAATTATTTATATACGAAGTCTTATGCACTCGTATCTTGGAACTAAGGCCAGCAAAAATCTCTCTCATCAGTTTCAGTTTTTTAGTTTTATGGTACCAACTTCGCAGCAATGGTTGAGTTCTCTACCCGCTGTTTACTTCTACTTGGCTTGCTTATTTTGAGCTCCTTTATCTGTTCTGTAACATGTCAAGCCGGTCAATTGGATCCAGAGGAAGGTATGTAAGGATCTCTCATGGTGATGCTTAAATTCCATGTTGGCTTATCCTCACCTTCCCGTGTGTGGTTGATATCTTTATCTTTAAAATTATTGTTGTTATTTTCAATTTCTTTCCTTTTATTCTTACCATACACTTTATCCTTTAAAATAGAGATTATGTAAATACATAATTCAGATGATATTACAAAAGATGAGATAGAGAAATAAAGGAAGTAATTAATCATGTTAATCGAATTTTCAATCTATAAGTTAAAAAATTATTATTTATATATTTTAAAATTAATACATAAAAATTAAATAATTATTAATTATTTTGTATATAATTAAATAGCACGGTTATTTAATGTCCTTTTTCAATTTTTATTATTTCTAATTCTTTATCTTATTCTGCCATTTAACTATCGGAACAAAATCATTACTCTTTCTTATTTACTTTAACTCGAGGTTCGAGATGCGTGTTGTCATATGTGACTTAATATCAAATAACATTTTGTCGTTTACGGGCCGATGATCACTCTCTTTATAAAGATTAAGATATATTATTTTCAATATTAAAAAATTTAGTAATTTATTAAATATATTACTATTTATCACAATCTTTGAAAAAAATATATTTATGTATTTCTGTTCCTCACGGTACTTAATGTACTCAAATAGCTCTTATCACTATGAAATTTAGATATATTTTTCATTTTATGATTTTTTGAAATTTATGTTTTTTAAAATCATAAAATAATTTGTAAATGTATTTTAAATTTTTACCTAAGGTGAATTATTTTTATTCTAAATATTGATTTTTAAAAGAATAGCAATTCAACATGTGATTAGAGTACGTAAGTGTCGATATGTACTTTAAACATATAATAAAAATAAAGTTATAATATATTTAACATTTTACTAAAATATTAGAAACAATTTACCTTAAAAATGGTAAAAAATATATTCTATTCTCAGAGAAGGAAAGTTAGTCTCGCATAGTCATCATAGTCCGGGACTTTATCAAACTTTTATTATACTAAAATAAAAGTTTGTTTAGTATAATAAAATATGTTATAACTTTATCAAAACATGAAATATATTATAATTTTATTTTTATAATATGTTTAAAGTACATATCGACACTTATGTATTCTAATCAAATGTTGAATTACTATTCTTTTAAAATTTTTATTATACTAATTGAAATTTAAAATTTGAAATCTATCCCCTCGAACTTTAAGCACAAGTAATAGGTAACAATGCAATAGTAGGGTAGTATCAGACATATATCCTTTATTTATTAAGGGGTGTTTAATTATATTGCAATTTTTAATTTTTGTATTTAAAATTTTAATTAATAATAAAAATATTTTTGATTGTTAATGTCTAATAACTATACATTAAATAAAACTTAAATAAAAATTATTTTTATAAATAAAATAAAATTATTTAAATCTTATTGATATATTATTAGTAAAAAATCATTATATTTTATTGAAATAAATAATTTATATTTAAAAACTAATGTTTATATATTTTTTTAATTTATAAAATAAATTTTACTTATCATTTATATATTTTTAAGATATTTTAAATTTAAATTATATTTGAATGAGAATTAAATTAAAATTATTTTATCTAAAAATTAATTATTTAAATTAAATTAAACTATTCATAATCTTTTATCAACAACGAATATTTAAATAATTAAATATATGATTTTATATTAAATTATGTATAATTTTTATTAATAAATGTACATTTAGTTGGCAGAATACAAACAAAAAATATAAATAAAAAGCTATTTTTATAATTTTCATAAGTTTTAAAAATTAGAAAATAACTTGAACCGAATAGAAAATAAATTTATACTGAATTTAAAAATAAATAAAAACCTGACACTCTGCTATTAGCTGTTTCCAAGAATGGTGAGCATTTGAACTACTCCAAAACCTGAGAGTAATTATTAGTATGTTGAGTTTATGGTCGTTTTTCCGAAGCTTTTATATGTTAGATTCATTGTCCTAATCGGTTCTAAAATCATTATATCTATATATATATACATATATATAGTCATCTTTGTTTTTCTTTTCCAAAGGATATGAACTTGGAAGCTATAAATTGATGATGACCGCGACTTCTCTCTTATGATAAATTCCTCAGCGATGCTATGAGTATCATATCATAAGGGACTATCTGATTTTATTTCCAGTGATTTAAGCTTTTATTTTAGATTCTATTTTTAAATAAAATAAAATTTAAAAATAATCTATTTTTAGTTAATTAAATTTATTTTAATATCTTATATAATAGGTTTTCAATAAATTATCAATAATAATTTTAAAACTTAAAATTTATTTATTAATTAATATTTACTTTAAATATATTTTTAATTATTAAATCAAAATTTTATTAAATTAAATATATTTAATTTAATTAAAAATTATTAAATTAATCTAAATCATTCATAATTTTTACTAATAATTAATTTTAAATTAAATTATTTATAATTTTATTAATAACTAATATATCGAATAATTAAATAAATAAATATTGAATTCATAGTAATTCAAACTAAAGAAAAAAACACAAATTAATTTTTTTAATTTTCATTAAGAAACCAAAATAAAATAAAAATTTAAAATTTAAAACAAATATATTTTTTATTAAATTTAAAATTAAAATATAAATGAAAACAAAAGACCGTTAACTTCTGCGAAAAGCGATGCATTCTGATGTAGGCAGAACTTTTCTTCCAGGCCAAATAGTGTGACGTAGATGTTGTAGAATTGCGTTGTCTGCATAAATATTCAAAACGAAGATCTATTAACCTACATGGTAGTTTCAGTGACCCAGCTCCTAACCAATTAGCCAACCAAAATGTATGATTTATTGTTTGCTTTTATCAGTATATTTATAAAACCAAAGCACATTATAAATTGTTATAATGTATTTATAAGATTAAGGTGTGACATAAATAAATAAATCATATTCATTCTTTAATATGTAATAATTATGTATAACTCCTTTATCTGAATAAAGACCTAATACAAATTTTTTAAATTAATTAATTAATAAAATGAAGTGACAGCATATATTTATCTTTATCTTTTGCACGTATATTTGAAAAGTGAAGGTACAACTTAAATTTTATATATTCATTGCGTAAAACAGTTTTTACTAATATATTAGAACTTTTATATGACAAGTACTGAAGAACTCTAGCCTATGTCATTAAAAACTACATGACAATAAATGCAAAATACATATACACCAAAAACTAAATCTTATATATGCATCTTAATTAACATAATATAAGTTTTTGTTCTAAATTAAGATATTTAGAAATCATACAATGTGAAATATGTTTAACATATAGTATCAACTATCACAAATATATGCATTTGCTAGATCAAAACATTGTATAAATCACAAAAACTCTTTAATACACTACTATTTACTCGAAATTACCAGGTGACAAAGGATGATGATGATGATGATGATGATGATGATGATGATGATAAATTATTCTATATCATTAAGAATTATAATATAAATATACCAAATATAAATATTTATAATACAACAAAAACATTATATATGAATTATAATATTCATAAATTAGCTAATTCATTGATATCATACCACATCTATGATACGTATGCAAATTTCAAAGAAACAAGAAAAGTATCACCAACATTATGAGACAGTTCAAGTTTTCAAATTTCCTTTATTATAGTATTGACAAATTAAACTCTTTTTATATTTTAGTTTTGTGTATCTTTTGCTTACTAATCTTTTTAATAAGTTATAGATAACTTTTAATCACGCAAAAACATCTCTACAACTAAAATCTTGTGATCATTTTATAAGACAAATTATAATTATGAGTAACATCAAGTATATTACAAGAACAAAATGTGAAGAAAAATCATGCCCTAAAACTTACTTTTTTCTTTGTAAATGTTGCAGGACAAGCATTAAGATTGATCCTAAACACTCTTGGTGCTAGCCAATTCAATTTGACAGAGGATTGCCCTGGAGCTATTAATATAGGGACAACTAATCATAATGAGAATAACACCATAACATGCATTTGTCCCCCCAACGATCCTGCTTGCCATATTACCAACTTGTAAGTCCCTTTCTAATTTCCTTCAATTACAGTTTCTCGTGTAAGTTTATGTTTCTCACTAAGTCCTTAACTTGATTAGTTTATACATGTAATGATATAATAGTAGCACAGTTGTTTAGTTTGCATAAATATCTTTAGAGTCATGACTTTTGATGCTGATAATAATGTTGAACTTGAATCCATTACTTGTAACATTCGTAAACCAGTTTTGCTTCTGTTTTGGTCAAATTTAACTTAAAATGTTGAATTTTCTTGATGCTTCAAACTAGAGAAGCAAGAGAATACTTTGTCTTCAATGAAGCTGTGGTGTGCCTTCATCGTACTGTTACTTAGACTTGTGATAGACTTTGTAGTGAGGTCCTATTTCTATAGGTACATCCAAATTATTTTTTATTGTTGCAAATAGTAAGAGATGTTTTAGTTTCTCTAGACCATAATATTAATAAAAAATAAAACGTTTAATTTCTTTTTTCTAGTTGATAATGTTGTTGAAAAATAGTAGTGGTATTTCAATTTTTTAGAGTATAATATTTTAGTTTTTTAATTCATCTTATCCTTTAGTAATTATTGTTAAATGTTTCGTATAATAAATGTTTTATCAAGCATTATACTCATCATAATTTGAATACAATGCTCTCAGGTTATTTATTTATTTATTTAGAGGATTATTTTCCTCATAACAAAGTTCATAGATACATTCAAAATTTTCTTTATAAGATATTTCTTTTTCTCTTATGGTGGGAACAAGTAGTCATATAACTTAAACTTATAATAACTAAACATGTTAATGCATCTAACAACAACAAAGTATTAGAGATTTATCTTGTGTAATAATAATATATTGGGTACATGTGTAACCATATGTACAATAAAAGATATATAAATACTCCTTTGTGTAATAGTCTAAACACACCAAAACATAAAGCTTTTTTTTTTTGTTCAAACTCATCTTCTTTTAATATAGTGTCATAGTTTCTTTTATAAAAATTTTTAAAATTTTAAATTTTTTATTGTTGCTTTTTTAAAGATATTTTGATCATCCAAGCGTTGTTTGCTATATACGGAACTCTTCTATTCATCGAGATGATTACCATAGTACAAATTTTATCTTCAAACATCAATACACGTGCCTTCACACACCTTTGTAAGGTTGGTAAATAAAACTAAAAACTCCATAGTTAGGAGCTTGAAGACAATTTAGACAACATCATTTTTAACCTATACCTAAAATATAACATCATTTCAAGCCAAAACAAGTAGTGGAAGCTATCGATAAAGAGGCCACGTGTTAACACTCGATTGGTCTTCTCCAATTGACTTGTCATCTAATCGTTTGCCATGTCAACCTAAAGTGGTCTCACAATGACTTTTTAGTTTCCATGACAGGTTGCAGCCAAATTGTCACATTAGTGATGGGTCTAACCTTTGTCATGTTAGCTGCCACATCATCATCCTACATCAGTATGCTACATTATCACTAGCTCAGTCGATTCGATTCAAACTTGTTGACTATACTTTAACTAATCGATTTAACCATTTTTAATCAATTTTCTCTAAGTCAAACCAATTCCTAAACTTTTTAGGTATTATGAACTCATTTTAGGATTAAATTGGTCAGATTCCTAATCTATAAATAAGTTTCTTCATTTTTGTGTATCTTTTAAGGCTTGTTAATGGATTTTCTCTTCTATGTACTATAGATACTTCCAAACTTGACCAATACATTCAACCAATTAATGTCATCTTTAATAGATCTAACTATGATTTGTGGGATAAGAAACTATGTAGCTTTTATAAAGGAAGACTTCTTTGGCATATTATTATTGGAAAAATACCTAGACCTACTCAATGGCTAAATGAAGCAAAATATACAACATCTAGTATCTTAGGATGGTATCAATCATCAAATTTTGACATGGTTTTGTAATTCAAAAGCCAAAATAATTAAGTCTAATTTTTGACATTTTGATACTGTTAAAGAGGTATAAGATACCTTTACAAGCAAATATTTTGTATATGATTATGTCAAAAAATTTAAACATTAAAAATGATTTCACTGCTTGCAATAATAATTTGGTTAAACTATTTGTAATTATATTTATGAATTATAAGATTTTATGGATCAGTTGGTAATTGGAGACCTTACTTGGCCTAATATATAAACTACCACTATCTATGTCAACCTTTGTGATCGAAAGCATATTTGACACCTATTAATGTCTCTTAAAGATATGTTTAAGCCTACTCATAGCTTTCTTTTTATTTAGGATCTCTACCGAGTCTTGATATGGTAATCAAAGAACTAATTATGGCAGAAATCAAGCTAAACCCCCATTGAATGGAGAAATTTATTTCCTCTACCGTTGTTGTTCTTATCAATTAGACCTCCTTTTATTAGACTTCTAACTCTTAAAACAACTATGGTATTTTTCAAGTAACATAAAAAAAGCGTGGTTATTACATCTTTGAATATAGGAAACGACCTAAATAAGGTAGTTCTTCTAAGTCCTATCACTTTATTGTCGTTGATATTTCCATATAAGGTATAATGGGGAATACATTTACATCCTAAATTTTTTTCAAAAGATTTGTATGCCTTTCTTTAAACAAATTCTGGTACTATTTCCTCTCCAACTTTGTCCATCACATCAAGTATTCTTTCTTCATGATACAGAGATTCCATTTATTCTAACTTATAGCTCATTTAACCTTAGTTTATAGTCTTATTGCAGTTGTTGCTAGCAAGTATTGGTCATTATTTAAAATGGATGTCAAAAATGTTTTTCTTAATAGTGATCTTATAGAAGAAGTATTAGTGTAACCTCCACTTGGTTATGATCATCCATGTAACAAAGTTTGTCATATTCGAAAGTCTTATATGGATTAAAACCAATTCTTTGAGCTTGATTTGCTAAACTCAATTCCACTATTAGTCTTCTTGGCTTTCAATCTAACTCCTTTGATCATGCTATATTCATTTACAAATCGAATTAATGATACACTCTTCTTGTCCTTTATATTGATGATATGATAATTTTAATGATAACACTCTTAGTATTTCCACTTTTAAATCCTTTCTACATCAACATTTTGAGATGAAGGACTTGGATAATCTTTTTTTTTTAGTTCTTGAAGTTTCATTTTAATAGTTTTACTAATGTGGATGTAATGGATTGACTAAACCCATGTCCTATAAAACATGAACTCGATCAAAAGCCTATTCGATCTTGACTCTGTTGGATCAAATTAAAGATGCATTAAAACATAAGTTCCGATCGAGGTTTGAAAAAGTTTTGAAAAGTAATGAAATTGTAGATGTTTTTCATTGATTAATTGCTCTTGTGCCTTGTTCTTACATACATGTATAAAGTACATGTGATAAATATGAAACTAAGATAGCAACAGGGAGATTACAAATAATCTCTGTGAAAGATAAGAACTAAAGATATAAGTAAATACAAATGGTTGAGATAGAATTAGGTGAGATACATTATTAATCCCCCTCAAGCACACTATCAGATGAGATGGTGAGCTTGTCTCGAAGTCAATGAAATAATGAGGTAAAAAAGCTATAGTCATGACATCACCCATTTGATCAAGAGATGAAACATGTCTGATATGAATGGCCTAACGAGCAACCAGATCCCAAACAAAATTAATATTAATTTCAATGTGTTTGATACGAGAATGAGACATTGGGTTTAAAGCAAGAAAGAATGAGAGGTTGGATTTGAAGCAAGAAAGATTGCTCCAATATAATTGTTGAAACCCCTCTCAGGTGAGTCGTGTGCCCGACGTCCTACGTGACATCTGGACGCGCATCTCACGAGGGAAGGATTCCTCACCACACTAGAAACCTCAAAA